>SMDT01001567.1:0-600000 GCA_005392925.1 Aquilaria sinensis | reverse complement strand
AGCTAATTTCACCAAAGCATTGGAAATCAATGCTGAGTTTCTTGCCGAAATTGATTAGCTAAAGAAGCAGAAGAAGAAGGCTGAGAAGGGGATGAAGGTGATGAAAAAGAAAGTGGAGCGTCTAAAAGTTGAGAAGGCAAGGGCCGAAAAGGCGCGAAGTCCTCATTTCAAGATGGTTTCTGCCTCACTCACCATTAAATGCTCTTACGGTTTCCTGACCTCGACGTCTCCTTCCTAAGAGCTCTTAATAAATTTGAAGGACCATCCTCGCCATGGACGAAGATGGAGTTCCTCAACATTCCTGAGCATCCTTCTTTGGTTGATGATGATGATGAGAACAATGCCGAGGATGCTGATGCCAAAGAGCCCGTAGATAGGGAAAGTAACCTTTAGGGCTCATTCTTGTATTTTTTTTTTGTACTTTTCACTCTTCAATGAAATTGTCCTTATTTCTCCAATTTTTGGCTAAGTCCATGATGAGCACTATATTCAGCAAGTATTGTATGCCCACGATCTTTTTTTTTGACTCACCACCTTTAGTTTACCCATCGCCTTTGGCTAACTTACTATCTTTGATGAAAATATTTATAAAAAACCAAATATGGTCCTTCCCAATTTGCCCGAAGTACTCAATGAGATGGTCTTTGGGGCTCTAGTTCTGCTTTTCGGAGAATAAGGTTTTCTTTCTTGATCCCTTTAGGTTTGACATGCAAGTTTATAGCAATGGCTACCATTTGCTGGAGGGCTTTCCTTCCAAGTTCGGCCATCTCCCTATTTTCGTCAATCATATCTAACTTTGTTCTTAAACTGAGGTTGTTCCCTTCTTCGTCGAACACCTGTACTCTGATAGATGGTTGTATAACTTTGACAGGGATAATGTCTTCAATGCTAAATACGAGTGAAAAAGGTGTTTTCACCAGTAGCTCTTTTAGAAGTTGTTTAGTAACTCCTTTAGAAGTTGTTTAGTAACTCCATAGTACACTCGAGTGTTCTCCAGGCCATTTTTGTTGGCTTCTTTCAACCATCTTTTATTGTCCTATTGAACACCTCTACTTGTCCACTACTTTGAGGATAGGCAATTGAGGCAAAGTGTAGTTTTACCAAAGGTTGGTTGCAAATTCTTGAAATCCTCTATCAATGAATTGGGAACCATTATTTGGTATTATCATTCTCAACACACTGAATCTGCATATGATATTCTTCCAGACAAACTTTTGGATATCCTTTGCCGAAATTGTTGCTAGAGGTTCTGCCTCAATCCACTTGGTAAAATAATCTACTGTAACTACGCAAAACTTTACTCCTTTAGGAGCCATTGAGAGAGGACCAATGAGGTTTATACCCCAAATCGCGAAAGGGTAAGGATAGTCCATCGAAGATATTGCTTCTAAGGGTACTCTTTAAATTCGTGCATGTTGCTGGCACTTATCACATTTTTTGACAAACTGCCTTGCATCCTTCTTTAAAGTAGGCTAGAAATATTCTTGCCGAAGTAGTACCCCAGTAAGGGTATCAGTCTCGATGTAAGATCCACAGGCTCGTTCATGGACCTCTGTAAGGACTATCTCGATGTCTTCTTCACTGATACACCTTTGCAGTGGATTTGCGTACCATTACCGGTACAATTCTTCCCCAATCATGAAGTGCCTTCCAGAGTATCTACGCACCTTTGTTGCTTTCTTTAGACTATGGGGTGGTGTCGAATTGACCAGGTATTCCTTTATAGGATCTTTCCATCCCTTCTTTGATGTGGTGAGTGCCATTATGGCTATGCTTGGGTGGTCAAGTACCTCGGTTGACTATTTTGATTTTGCTAGTAAGTCAACTTTGACGTTCTCTTTCCAAGGCACCTTTTCTATGCTTACTTTGTCAAATTCTTGGATCAGTTTTATGACGAGGTTATGGTGTTTCGCCAGACTGAGATCCTTGGCACCGTACTCCCCCATCATCTATCGGACAACCAACTGCGAGTCACTATAAGCCTTTAGATTCTTTACACAAACTTTTTTTGCCAACCATAGTTTAGCCACGAAGGCTTCATATTTGGTGATATTGTTGGTGACCTGGAATTTAAACTTGATAGCGTTGGCTACTTTCATCCATTTAGGACCTCAGAGTATTATCCCAGCCTCTTGGTGTTTTGACCCTGAAGCGCCATCAACATACAAAGCCTATCGGCTTTTTCATTTTTGAGGTGTTGGGGGCGTCCTCAGTTTTATGGAGTTCGACAATAAAGTCTGCTAAGGCCTGACCTTTTATGGCCTTTCTTACTTTGTATGCGATATTGTATTAGCCGAGATATATCATTTTGATAGTCGGCCGGAATGATCCACCTTTTTCATGACATCCTTAAGAGGTAGGTTACTTCGGACCATGATAGAATGTTCTTGGAAATAAGGCCGGAGCCTCCTATTGTCCATGACTAAGGCGTAAATGGATTTTTGCAGTAGAAGGTACCTAACTGTGGCACCGTGCAACGATTTGCTGACATAACATATCGGCCACTGTTTTCCTCATTCTTCTCTCACTAGTACTGAACTTACCACTTTCTCAATGAGTGCGAGGTAGAGGATGAAAGGTTCTCTTTCCCGTGGTTGTTGAATTGTCGACCAACGGGTTAAGTAGCTTTTAAGTTCATTCGAAGCGTTTTGGCAATCTTCATTCCAAGGATGTTCCTCGGGGCTGAGGTTGCCTTTACTTTTTGCTATTTTGGTGAACATTTTAAAGAATGGCCGGCAGCGATCTCCATATCTGAAAATGAATCTACTAAGGGCCGTAATTTACCACATAAGTCTCAGCATGTCCTTGGCAGTTGTGGGAGTTCAGAAGCCCAGTAGAGCCTTAACCTTTTCTGGATTAGCATCAATACCTCTTTCAGATACCATAAACCCGAGGAATTTGCTAGCAGTCACCCTAAACACACACTTTATAGGGTTAAGACAGATTTTAAATTTTTGAAATTAGTGGAATGTTTCCCCTAAGTCTATGATATGACTACTAGGCATTTTACTCTTAATTATCATATTTTTGACGTACACTTCCATATTTTTCCCAATTTGGGAGCAAAACACCTTGTTCATTAGCCTTTGATATGTGGCTCTTGTGTTTTTAAGGTCGAAAGGCATTCTAATGTAACAGTAAGTCCCGACTTCAGTAATGAAGGTGATTTTTTTCTCATCTCTAGGATCTATCTAAATCTGGTGGTATCTGCTAAAAGCATCGAGGAAGCTAAGTAGACTGTATTCGGCAGTGGAGTCTACCAATTAGTCTATTAATGGCAGGGGGTATGAGTTCTTTAGACTGGCATCATTAATATTTCGGAATTCGATGCACATTCAGAGTTTATCGCTCTATTCCTTTATAGAAACAATAATGTTGCTAAGTCATTCGGGTTATTTGACCTCCCTTATTATGCTTGCCTCCGTTAGTCATTGGATTTCAGTTTTAATGAAATTGTTCTTATGCGCTGAGAGGCTACGCCTTTTCTGTGGAACAGGTTTCACCTCCGGGCGTACTTTAAGGGTGTGCTGAATTATACTTAGGTCTACTCCGGGCATATCATTCAGAGAGTAAGCAAATAGATCTTTATTCATTAATAGAAGGGATACAAGTTTTTCCTTGTCACCTTCGGCTAGTTTTTTCCCTACTTGGGTACTTCGGTCAGGGACAAGTTCTACATCCTCTATTTCTATCTTTTTAATATCACTCATTTCTCTTTCTGTCCCATCTTCGCCGGTCATGCTTTCTTTCCCGAAGTCTGTATGTGAACTTTCATCGGACTCTATCATGCTCTGACTAATACTTTCCTTACTTCAGCTTGATCAATGAGTATTTCTGCATCACCTTCATTTGCCTCGAACATGACAGTCAGTTATTTCACATCTAGCCGAATGTGAAGGTTGCCCTGCGTCTGTCTTCCAAGGATGACATTATATGAGGATGGGACATCTATAACGATAAACCTTGTCATAGTGGAAGCAAAGAGTTTTTCCTTAGTCTAGACCAAGGTACCTCTTAACATCAGGGATAGATTAATCCATCTCAGTACTGGGAGTTCCAAGGGACCAACGCCAAAGGTAGGTGAAGAAATGGGTTTAAGATCACCCTCGAAAATACCTAAGTTTGGCAATAGATGGGAGAACAGGACATCGGCATTCAATCCATCATCAATAAGCACCCTTTTCACATCTCAATTTTTGATCATTGCCATGATCAGGAGGGGAATGTCATGTAGGAATTTCACAAATGACCCATCACTTCAGGCCAGCTTGTTCATTAGGTTGTCAAACTCTGTCATTGTGATCTCCTTCACCTTTATTTTTCTTTCAGCCAAGGGCAATCCAGTGGTTATGGTGTGGATAACCCTGGCCAAAGGTAGGGGTGCTTTCTAGGGCTCCAATTAGTTCGACACTTGTCAGACTCGCACTTCTCATCTTCTCATTTTCTCTCATCCTCTGCTTTTTCCCAGGCCTCAGGCGATGACATACGTAAGTAGCCTCGAAGTTGACCTTGTTTGATTAATGACTTAATGTATTTTCTCAATTGGAAGTAATCATTGGTATCGTGCCCATGGTCCCAGTGAAATTGGCAGTACTTCTTCATGTTTTTTCTGTTGTCCGAGGTCATGGCTTTTGGACACTTGATTCCTTACCTTTCCAAGGCCATGAGGATATTCGACCTTGAAGTGTTAAAGGGGTGAATGTCGTTGGCTTCTTTCCCTTGGATTTCCAAGGTCTACCTCCTCCCTTGGATTGATATCGAGGTTGGTGACTGTTGCCTTCAGGCTAGTGATGATTAGACCTCAAACCTCCCATTCTCAGTTCTTCAGTTGTCATATGTTGTTCCACCCTTCGATAAAATTCATCGAGGTTGTCAGGGGATCTTTTGAGAACTTGTAGAAGAGCTGTGAGTCCCTCCTTAGTTCCTTGAGCATTGTGAAGATTCGGATCTCAGGGCGGAAGTCTGGAACACTGAGTGCTTCTTTATTGAATCTCTCGGCATAGTCCCAAATGATCTCCCCATTCTTTTGGGCTATATTGAACATTTGGACGGGCATTTTTACTGTCGGCCTGCTCCCTATGAATTGTTGGGTGAAGGTAGTAGAGTTCATAGAAACCCAATATGGTCCAGGGTGCCAACGAGTTGTAGCATGCAATTGTTAGCCTAGATAAGGTGACCCTGAAACACTTGCAAAGGGTGGTGTCATTGGCTCTGTGCAACTCCATGCTCTTTCTGTATTTCGTCAAGTGGGACTGAGGGTCGCTTCGCCCATCATACTTTTCCAAGCATGGTATTCAGAAGTCGCTGAGTATGGGGACTTCCACTGTTGCCCTATTAAAAGGGGACTCTTCTCTGGTGAAGGTCTCCTATAACCTCGACCAAACCCATTTTCTGGAGAACTGTTTGTCCACCCCATACAACCTTTCCAAAATTCTCTCCATCAAGAAGAAAATACCGTCATCTCCTCGTTGCTTGGCAGCCATGGGGAAAGGAGAATAGTGTTTTCTTCTCGGTGAGTAACTTCGTCACTGCGGCGAGAGGGACTTCTTCGGCAAAGAAGGGCTCCGACGGTGGGAGGTCTTTGGTTATTTTGACCTGGACCTTGCCACGTACTCCCCATGGAAGCCCTTATTTGGGGGAACTCCAATAAGATGAACGACGCCCCTTCTCTGGGTGGAACTCTAGTGAACAGGTCCTAACATGAGAACGTGCGTGCAACCACCTTTGCTCTATTTGCTGCATCATTTCAGCTACTATAAAGTGCTGAAAATCGCGCAAAAAGCCCAAAGTAGCCGTTAGAAGACGCACGTCCTCTAGAAGGGAAGGCTTTGGGGGTGCCTGATCATTTGTCGGCGGAGGCTCAGTCGTAGACTAGGACTTTGGAATGCCTTTATCTTTAGAACGTCGAGTGTCCATGATGGAGATTTGGGAATGAGTTCCCATAGATGACGCCATATGATGCTTTAGCACATCTTTGATGTAGGCTATGTTGATTAGACATCGGCAGAACTTCGCTTGAGTAGTAACTGTAGCACTAGAAGAAAAAGGCTTAGGAGCTCCCCAGAGTGTTTTTTTTTTTTGAAAGATCTCCGACGCCTAAGTCAGTATGTGAAGGGAGAAGTTGTTTACGAGTAGATAGCAAAAAAAAAAGGCACCTCTCTTATCCTTTGCCTGGGAGCCTCCCCTGAGTATTTATAGGAGGTCTGGGGGAGGAAGCCGTTATGCCCAGCATCAGTAGATCAGGACACGTGTTTTACCAGATTTGGTCCGTACCTTCAAAAAGAGGTGTCTACAGCTGGACGTAGGCGGTTATGCTCAAAGGGTAGGGGCATGTGCGAGGTTTCTGTCAGAGATCCTCTAAATGTATTTATCATTTCTCCTTAAGACTCTTTCGGACGAGGATTTCCCCGGGGGTGACTGGAGAAAAACCTTCGGATGGGCGGACAACCTTCAGGAGATATTCCTCTGTTGGAGGTGATAGACCTACGTTCCCGAGGTTGGTAATGTACATTCCTGAGGATGGTAGGGAGCCTATTACAGAAGTCGGTCGTATAGCCAATCTAAGGGTTGTGTAAAGAGTTCTTCCAAGGTTGGTCATGTATCAATTTGAAGGTGGTGACAGGTATTCCAAATAAGAAGGTCATTTGGGTGATAACCCTTCAACTATCATATATCCTTATCTGTAAAACTCGAACTACTTCGCCCAGGCACCATTGCTACCCAACCGTCGTCGTCATCCACTACTTCTAGCCAGTAGATGCTCCCTTTCGCTTCCCTGCTATCCGTAAGCATCGCTTACCGTCGATGACACTAAAACGAAAGGGGCAAGATTGTTCACGATCCAACCCCACTGATTCTCATTTTCGATTCACTTCTTTCTAGAGGCCTTGTGCCCGGTCCTTCTATCTGGAAGCCGCTAACGCCATCTTTATCCAAGCCTAGGTTGCCGCTTGTCTAATCATTGTCGCTGAGGAGACAACATGAAGGTGATGTTCAGCTTCGCTGCGGACCTTGATCCTTTTTTCATTGCGATAGAATTGTTAGCATTTCAGACATTAAATTTGGTGCTTTTGGATTCGAATAATGTTTTCTTATATTTGTAAGGTGCAGACAATTTAAAAGCTTAAGTTGGGTTGCTCAATCAATCTGTAACCAAATTTCATTTTTCCTGAATTATGGCCATTATGATCGAGAAAAAACGAATCACGAATTACAAATATGGAGGGTGATGGTTAGGCAACACTCATGAGTGGCTCTAGAGGGCGGTTAGTGGTAGCAACTGGGTTGGATAGAGTGGAGATGGTGATAGCTTATGGGGGCTAGAGGCAAAGGTGAAAGGTTAAGGTTTTGAAGGGCTGGATCAGGTAAAAGAAAGTACAATTAATTTTATGCAAAGTTCAAGGGTTAGAATAATTGGAAAATTTTGAGAACCAAAATTATTATTTTAAATTTATTTTATTTCTCTCGCTGTCCCAGATTCTCTGCACCATTTTTCATTTTAGGCTGTCCTAAGTTCTCTGCATCATTTCTTTTTTTTAGTAAACTTTTTACATCTAAAATACCATAATACCCTTCTTTTAACTTTATTGAGAAACGGCAAAAGTCAAGTTTCTTTCTCTCTCATGAGGCTCTTTCTCTCGCGTCTAATCAGGCTTTTCTCTCTCTTTATTGCAAAAATTAGAGCTATCCTCCAACGATTTGCTTTGATGATGATGATTTCAGGCCATGGGTGGCTTTGTTGATGATTGAGATGGTCCGGACATGGGTTACCAGACAGAGGGAGATCGTGTAAGAGATCGATAAGGAGATCGAGTAGGAGATCAAGTAGGAGATCGAGAGGGAGATCGAGTAGAAGATCAGGGTCAATGGCCTTGTCCAAGGATGTCAAGGCGAGCAATAAGACAGATCGATTTGGGTGAAAGGTGGCCGAGGTGAGCAGGGAGTAGGGGAATAAAATGCAAAGGAACTGGAGGGGAGGCAAGCAAGGAGAGAGATTGATTTGGGTGAAGGGTGGTCGAGGTGAGTAAGGAGTAAGGGAATAGAATGCAAAGGAACTGGAGGGGAGGCGAGCAAGGATAGAGATTGATTTGCATGAAGGGTGGTCGAGGCGAGCAGGGAGTAGGGGAATAGAATGCAAAGGAACTGGAGGGGAGGTAAGCAAGTGAGCATGAGGAATCAGAGGGAGGTAAGTAAACAGAAGGATGAGTCAGAGGGTAAGGGAGATCGAAGGTCGAGACGGACAACCGAAGTAAAAGGGCGATTGGAGGGCAAGGGAGATCGGAGGCTGAGATGGACAACCGAAGTGGATTAGCGATTGGAGGGCAGGGGAGATTAGAGGCTGAGAAGTGCAGAGGCGATTGGAGGAGATCGGAGGACAAGATGGATAATGGAAGTGGAGAGGTGATCGAAGGGTAGGGGAAATCAGAGGCCGAAAAGTGGAGAGACGATCAGAGGGCAGGGGAGATCGGAGGTCAAGATGGACAACCAAAGTGGAGAGGCGATTGGAGGGCAGGGGAGATTAGAGGCTGAGAAGTGGAGAGGTCGAGATGGACAACCGAAGTGGAGAGGCGAGGGGGGAGGAGATTTAGGTGAATGGCAATATTGGAAAGAAATGAAAAATAGTAGCTTTCCTTAGTATACATGCGAAATTGAAATGAAGCAAAAAATGCGGGACAGAGGGGGTATTATTTAATGCCGTGTTAGTATTCTCCATTTGATTTAACGGACAAATTAACGGATTAAGACACGTTATATGAGTTTATGTTGTTCGATAGAACAAATCTAAAGATTTAGTACTCTTTTATAACATAAAAATAAGTCAAGATCCCTTAGTCGACTTTATCCCCATAATCCGAGTTGATCGGACAAGGTTTGGTTGTTAGTAGATTTTAATATAAAATATGCAGTAATCAGGGTCTTCCCCTTAGCACATTGGCATTTATTCCATAATGTCAGATGCCTAGTCATAATTCAAATTGCACTTTGAATTAGTAGATTTAGGTTGGTCGATGGGTTAAACGTAGATTTAGCGTAATTTTGGTTGTAAATAACAAAACGTAATATATGCCCAATGGTGAGGTCAGTTTTTATTTGGTACTATCGTCAAGTTTTATTCTTACCACATATTAACGTAATATATGCCCATTGTAGACAGACATGAAAATTAGGTGTTGGATGAGGTGGTTGAACCATTTTACTCTCATTGGCAAGTTGAGAGAACCAGTAAAGTTAGGCCAGTAAAATTAGGTTGAAATGTTTGGGCAATAACAGCAAAAGACCCACTATTGTTTGTGACTTGACTCAATTATGTCACTCAATGTTTATTTTAACCAAATCAACATTAGAGTTATGAAGTTGGGCGAATTCACAAATGATTAGGACTGTAGGCCCTAGATTATGAAAGAAAAACCAAGAATGTTTCAAAAGCAAATGAGAATAACTATATTATGAACCGGTTATATTACGTGACACCCTTTGTCCTTGTAGGTAGTTCGAGGCTAATGTCACAAAACTTTTAACCAAATATACTTCCTTAGTTCTTCTTTCTTAAAAACATTTGGTTTTGCACAATGTTTAAGACCAAATCTTTTTTTGCAATTATTTTTCAATTTTGCCCTTAGATTTTGCTCAATCTCTTCCCATTTGCCTGGCTCAGACAATATCTTTAGCTCTACGAAGCTAAGATCGATCGGCGTTGTGACGTAGAAGTCGGATGAGAGAGTGCGATTCCATCTTCTCCCCCACCACCCTTGGTAGCATGGTCTCGACAATAGCAGGAGAAAGTGTGGCACTTTAACAGTTGTAACCCAAGTATAGGTTGTCGCAAATAATAAAATATCAGGCGACCATGTGTCGAACCATAGGAAAGTGCTTAAGAAATACAAATTACAGATTTTTTAACAAAGAAAGTTTTAGTGCAAGGTGTGAGCAGATGTGGTTAAAACTCGAATTCAATGAAATAGTTAAGGTTAGGGGTTCCACTTTTGGTATATCAGTCATGATTAATTCTAGTCTGTCTTGCCACATAATTGGAAACCACACATAAAGGAGGTTCTAATCGGGGAGTTTAGTAATCAGATTCCATAAACATTAGACATGAGTCAGTATTATATTTCATTAATCCTATAACGCCAACACTTGTCAATGGGTTCAAGTATCCATCATATCAATCTTTATCCACAATAACTCAAAATTTCAACATATCATATCTGGCAGAGCCACACTTTATAGAAGGAATTAAGTAGTTTTTATATCAATGATTGACTATGATGATTCTTAACAAAGAGAGTAGCTAAATCGATTAAAAAAGTAAATACGGATAACGTTAGAATATATTTTAATTCGTTATAACCTTTACACAAAAAACTTTACTCTTTCATCTTAGTAAAAAAAAAAAATAGTTAGACATGATAAAGTAAACAACATGAATAAAAGGGAAATAAATATAGATTAAAAGATAAAATGAAAAATAAGAAAAAAGTACCATGAATAGAACTTCGAGATAGAAAAATAAGAACAATATCAAAGAAAAAAGGCTAGCTTTGATATAAAAACTCTAACTTTACTTAGAAACCAGCTTAATTTCATCTTCCTCCCACTGCCTATTTACAGAGTCTTGGAGATGGGGTAGGTGAAATACAAATTAACAGAAATGGCTCCAACTTCTTCTAATTTTTTTGATCACTGTGCACATTGATTTAGCCCTTTTTCAAAGTACGAGATTAGTAGATATCTTCTTTAACTTTGAAATGATAGCTTGATCATTTAAAATTGATATCTGTAGCTCAAGTCATAATTTTTCTATCGAAACTGCTCTTTAGCGCATGACAGAATATATTGTCTCATTTATAACTAAATTTCAACAATGAAAACAATCATATTGGTTCTCTGCATAAGAAGTAGAGCTGAAGATCTATGTGTTGGCTTTTGTATGACTTCGGAATCACTTAATTCTAACATTCACAGCTCCTGATATGATTTTTCTCTTAAAGGATTGCAAGCACATGAATGTTGGAATTAATTCTGTTTGTGATCCAAATTTGGCCTCCCCTTTTTCCCAATTGGGCTAGACCATGAACCTAAAATTCTAGATGATTGAGGCCCTAGTCATTGGTCCATGAATTGTGAGATGTCGTAATTTTATACTCCTACATAAAAGCCGTTATTTAATATATTTTGTAAATATGGATGAATAGTAACTTGTGTATGAACAGTAAATATGTATATGAACAGTAAATATGTATGAATAGTAACTCAGTAAAATAATTGCTCATATTAAAAAAATTAATCAAACTCAAAATATATAATGATGATTTAAATTCCTAATAACTATACATTTATCAGTATTTATCAAAAAAGTGTTGCAAAGATTATGGGATGGAAAGTGTACTAATGTTTTACGAGATATCCTACATCGATCGGTTGTGATCGGACAAGTATAATGGTCGATTTGGTCTTGTTCAACCACTTTAGTGGTTACTAGGGAAAAAAAAACAAGAACCTCAGCGGGTTGATTTGGCAGAAAGGAATGTTGAATGGTATAAATGTGCCAGAGGCCGCCCCCTACCAGTATTTCTTCCGGATGTTTTCTTACCACTTTGCCACGCACGCAATTATTGAAAAATATTTAAGGCCACGCGGGGGATCAGTTTGTCATGAAAGCGATGGTCAACTCAACGTGTTGTTCTTAAAGCGTGTGCTTAGCTTGGTTTCCATTCGTATCGTTGACTTGAAAACCTGTTTTGATCACTTTTGCAATTTAACTGCGCATGCATTAATTTCTATTTGATTATTCCTGGTCTCGTCTCATTAGCCTTAGAAGGCTTAATTGCATTACAGTTAAGATTTATAATTATTATAAGATTTTATAGCTATATCCTTGTATTACAGTTAAGATTTATAATTGTTATAAGATTTTATAATTATATCTTTTTTATCGGTAATTGCTAGATTTATTAATCAAAGAAAAAGATACAAATATTATCTTAGAGACAAAAAAAAAATGATAGAACCAATGCCTAAAGGTCCTAAACGCCATAAACTTTAGAAAAGAATTGAGCATCCAAATCTCAAGCTCCAGAAAGAACAGATTTAAGCCCACAAAAAAAACCTCCTACTGTTTTAATACTCTGTTTCTACATTGTCAAACACGCAGAAGGCCTAAAAAAAAAACAGATTTGTATATGCACAAGTCAATGTTGTCAAGCAGCTCTCGCGTCCACTATAACATCATCGAACACTATTAAAGTAACATTTGATGCATAATTTACTGCTTCATATCGTATTGGCTAATGTGGTTTAGCTATATATGTATTTTGATATGTGCAAACGAAATTAGCAAATTGCACAATTAACAGCTCAAAAATGCTATTAATACCATGTTTTTTCTTACCATCAAATATTTAATTATCTCTAAGTTGAAAGCTTTCAACCCTAATCCGAAATCTAACCTGAAACCCAATGTATAGGGTTGGGTTAGTGGAGAGGAAAACATGTATTCGCGCCAGCTAGAATCCGACCCTATTATAAGATGCAAAAGTTGGGTTAGATCGGGTTAAATCTGAAACCAACCCGATTGACCAGAATATTACCATTGTCTTAAAATTCCCTAATACCTAAACCTATCTCAACCCAATCCCATTTCCTAAATTGCTTGGGCCCATTCCTTAAGCTTAATCCTAAGCTAAGTAACCTCCCAAGGACCCCATCCCAACCTACTGCCACTCGCTGCAACCTGCTGTTGCTCTTGCTTCATTGTGTCTGCTACTGCATCTATTGCTTTGTTTGCTCGAGTTTGCTTTGCTCATTCCTTCTGTCAAGCAGCTCCGCCCCTCTGTCCTCCTACTCGACCACAGCAACTTTGCCCTTTCCTCCATTTCGTTCCCTCCATCGCACTCTCTCTCGCCCGTAGCTCCACCGTCGTACTACTGGTCTACCTGGTTTGCCTTTGCTACCGTTCAACATCCCTTAGTTTGACCTGGTTTGCCATTCACTACAGTTTCGTAGTTTGCCATCGTCATCCATCAATTCATCGTTCATCCGCATGAGATCGTTGTTCATCTGCCGTTCATCAGCATGAGATCATCGTCATTGTCCCTTGCCAGTAGGGGTGTTGAGTTTATGTCAGGGTAAACCCGACCCTAACCCTATATTTTCGGGTTTCGGTTGGTTTGGGTTTAGCCAGTAAATAGGGTTGGATTAGGTTACATTTTCAGATGGAGATGTTGTTTGAAAAGTTTTGGTTTCGACCCGAACCCGACCTTAAACCCAAAATTTACACCTCTAATTACCTCCCAAATGGTTGATGTGGCATTTTATGCTGAACATTTTTTTTTTGTATTAGTCAAAGTTAGCATAATGCTATTAAATTACCATTGTATTAATGAAATGGAGCTGCTATCAAACTTCACAGAATCCTAGTCTCTTAGACTTGCAATATTTACTACAGTAAAGTGATGATTAAGTAACATTTTATAGCATCAAAACCATACAGCAATAGAAGGCATACTCTAGGGATTTTGTGGTATTTACAAGGTCTAGGTACACTAGTAGCCCCTTAATTTTGTCAACTTGGCCAAGTTAGTCCTCTAACTAAAACTTGGACTCCAAAAGCCCTCTAACTTTCAGACTCGTAACGAGTTGGTCCAAATGTGGACAGAAGTTAGTCATGTGCATTCGAGTGACGAAAATGCCATTAATCCTTTGTTGACAAGAAACTCAAAGTCCTTCACTGTTTATCTTCCCCTACTACCTGCCTCAATCCATTCTCAAAATAAACAAGGGAATAAAGAATTCATGAATTTCTATTAAATTGCTTCAATTTCTAAGAATTTGGGTCATGATAAGAAGTCGACTTCATCAAACAAATCAATATAACCCCACTTCATTTACAGCTAAGGCAGAAGCAATGAGAGCCTTTTTGGCTTTGAGAAGTTAAGCTGGCGTCTCTCGTGTGATTCCAATAACCTTGACCAAACTATCGTGTTTGATCTTTGGCTTTATCGAACCATCATCATGATATTTCATCTGAAGCAGCAGCAGTAGCAATCCTGTGACTTGCAACACATCATTTTGGAAAGCCAATTAAACTCATTCAGTTAGGTTTATCACTTGCTTGAACACATTGGTGTTGGGCTTTTCCCTCTAAATAGCTTTAGCGGTGTCACATCACCAAAGCTATATACTTTTCTTACTGTTGCTGGTCTTTGCCCCAATCTATATTCAACATAATATTCTCTCCGTCCTATATTTTTTGCAAAATTTAACTTTTTCATTTAGTTTAACTTGAATTTATTAATATTAGCATTTCTTCAAAAAAAATTTTAAAACATATATTTAGAAACTATATGTCTTGATTTATCATTCTTATATAAAAATTCTTCATTTATATACTAAAATGTTAAAAATAAAAAACCATATAGTAATTACTAAAAAGTGAATGGTGTAAAGAATATGCGATAATGAAGTATATGTTATATTTTTCCACGAGTAAACGCCGTTGAGGTGATCGTAGTCTTCTAGTCAGGTGAGGTGAGTGGTAGTTAGGTCTCTTGTTGAGCTGCGGGAGGCCCACCAGAGTGTTTTTAATTTTTTGTTGGGTCTCAGTGATTTGGGCCACTGGGTATTCCTTAGCTGCTGCCGTTTCTGATTCAAATGGCTTCGGACTTCAACTTCGACGATGGCTGATGACAGCCGTGACAGTTGTCTTCTCTGGCAAACCATCCCTCAGTCCGGCGGTTGTGGCGGCCTTGGACCTTTCTTGAACATTAAGCTGTTGCATACTCTCAGGAAGAGGAGCCAAAGCGTGCTCATCAGCTGGTTGCTCCACTTTTTCCCTTGTCTAGGTTTCTCCCATTTGTTGCTTGCAATTAGATTTGGTGTGTCCGACACATCCGCAGCTATAGCAAAGTTCAGTTACCCCTTCAATTATAAGACTCTGTAAATCTCTCTATTGATCCAGATTTTAGAAAGCAGAGGCTTGTTCAAGTCTACCTGTATGCAGAAGCAGGCATATTGTCCCCTATGATTAGCCTCAGTATAGGTATCAATTTTCAGGACTTTTCCCAATTGATTCCCTATATTCTTGAGAGCATTTGGCTGAAACCACTAGAATGAAAGAGCTAGGATCCTGATCCATACGGCAGTGGTACTGAACGTGGCTTTCTGTGGATGAAAGTTAGGCTCCCATATTCTCACTGTCAAATAATGTGGACCAATGAACTAGGGCCCATCGTTGACCACATGTTGTAGATCTTCCAGTAAATCAAACCTGAAAAGGAAAAAATTCCTCCTCCTCCCTAAGGTCGACGCAGATGAAGTTACCTTTTGGCTTCCATAGGCTTTTTGCTTTGGAAAGTAGGTAACGAGAACCCACTTTCTTGCCAAAGATGCGAACGATGATAGCATTAACCCAGGGCTTTTAGCATTCCCGCTTTTCAGCCTTGGAGAAGCTTTACTGTGGGAATATCATCTCCATTGTCGAGCTCCTCCTCAGAATCTTCATCAGGGAAGTCCGGCTGACAATGAAAAGAGCAGGAGGGTCGATTTTGGCTTATGGCAACTTTGTCACTATAGGAGAATTTGGGACCAGTAAGGGAGGGGCATCCCTGTCCAGTATCAACGTCCATCCCATTGTCTTCCTTATGCTTCTTAGAGCTGCGGTTTGGAGGATAAGTGTCGTCATCGGAACCTAGGAACGATCAGAATGCTGGGAGAAGTTAGAGAGTAGAGAGAAGTCCGAGTGTAATATTCACTTTTGTGGCCAAAGCATTTCCGTTATGTAATGTGAAGTGCTCCTCAGTGCAACTCTTTTTAAGTAAATTGCGCAAATGGTCCATAACTTTTAGTTATCATTTCATTTTAATCCCTAATTACCTATTAAATATTCTATTTTGGTCCTAAATCTGGTAAAATTGTTTTATTTTGGCCTCATACTAGATGAATTCTCCAACCCAAAATAACTATCTCACACAAACTTTTATAATTCTAATTTAAAAATTTGGTAATTGTCTTTTAATAAATTTAAATAGTTTAATATTTTTTTAGAGTAAATAAATAATTTAAATTAGTACTTTTTTCTTCCTAAATGAAATAAGTTCAATTTACATAGAGAAAGAAAAAGTGATTTAAATTTTTTATTAATTATAAAAAAATTATTGTACAGATTAAATTTATTATAAGACAATTACAGAATAGTTTAAATTAGAATATAAATTTTTTTTATCATATAAATGCTTTGAGTTAACGAATTTCATCCAATACGGACAAAAATGGAACATTTTTAATAGATGTAGGACTAAAATGAAACATTTTAAATAGGTTTAGGACTAAAATAAAACATCCAATACATTAGGAACTAAAATGAAATAATAATTAAAGGTAATAGACCATTTATACAATTTACTCACTTCTTTTTAATCTCGATAATTATTTCTTCGAGAAAACTGCCTGGTCCGCCAATTGCAATAAAAGGGCTCGTTTTATAGTTTATACGAGGTTATGTTAACCCTCATTGCAAGGGTATCTTTTTTTACAATAAATTTCGTATTAAAAAATTTTAATAATAAATAATTAAAATGTTTGGAAAAAACTGACTAAAACCAAGTTAATCTGATCCATAACTAAAAGTAAACAAATAGAAACATATCATTGTACATATTTCAAAATAATGCATAATTTTATCATTAAAAAACCATTTACCAATTTTTTTTCTCTTTTATCAACTTAAATTTTAAAATTTAATATTGATAAGAAATTTATTTAAAAAAATTTACTTTCAATTTGAGTGATTATGAACCAAATTATTTTATTAAACCGTAAAGCTTCCAAAGCATATAACTCATGCCACAAAACTCAATCATGAATAATAAAATAATATGATTGAAACACAAAACTGTGTCTAATTTATGTTAATCAATTATCGATTTAATTATTAAATTAATAAAGATAAAAAGAAAATAAAATAAAACAAAGTTGAATAAAGTTGAATTACAGTGATTAAAGTTTCATATAGGAAAGAAAAAATAAATAAAAGAAAGAAAAAAAGTCTGGACCAAGAGAGAAAATGGAAAAATATTAGGTATTAAAGGCTTAACAATTAATTCAATAAATTTGAAAAAATAGTATAACTCAAAAAAAATTATGGTGACCAATGTCTTATTTTACAAGATAGTATATAAAAATAATAATAATAAAAGTTTGGTAACTAAGAAAGCAAATAGAAAGAATTTAGTTAAATAGCTATTAAATTTTGGGACCAAAATGGAACATGTATGAAACATAGGGACTAACATTAAAAAGAGTACAAACTTAGGGATTGAATTCTCATTTAACCAAAACAAAATGTGAGACAACGGGTTAATTTCATTTATGGCCCATAACCTTTTATCATTGCCCTATTTTGGACCCTAACCTATGAAAAGTCCTTAACCTCAATTTTTTGTTTCATTTTAGACTTTTGGAGGATGAAAAGTGTTACAATTGACAGACTTGGCCACATGGCATGCTAGTGTAAGGCAATTTGCCATGGTGGGATTAAAAAGGAAGAAAACTAATAAACAAAGAAAGAAAAGTAATAAATAAAGGAAGAAAATATGAAAAAAGGAAAATTAAAAAAAAAAAAAACAAAAGAAAGAAATAAGATGAAGGCGTTCACGCCTTCCCGCCACCATCGTTCATTCACACCCTCCCTCCATCACATCATTCATTCACGCTGCCACCATCCATTCACATGAAATCAAGGGGAAATCAAGGGGAAATCGAAGTGAATTAAAGAGGGAGGAGGCAAAATCGAGGCATCTACACCACCGTCGTAAGGAGGCCAATTGAATGAAGGCGAACAAATGAATGTTGGAAGGCTAAATTTGAGAGATGTAGAGATGGCAGAGACATAGAGACAAAAAATTTGGTGGCGGAGGCAAACGGACAAAGAAGGCGAATATAGGTGGGTATTGAGGACGACAAAGGAGAGATGGGAAGCTCGTTCAATTACGGAAGTGTAAGCTCATTCAGACGAAGGTGGAGGGGATTTCAACCTCGTCCGTTCACACACACCCTCCCCACAACCTCAATTTCAACCTCCTTAACCTCTGATGTCACCTTGATTGCCCATCGATTTTGCTTACTAATCTCTCCGGAGACGAAAATGAAAGAGGAGATTGGTGAACAGATGAGGAGATTCACAGATGGTGGGAGAGCAAACAGCAGAAGGGCGGGAGGCGAGAGGGGCCACTGGGAAGAGGCAGCAAAAAGAAGTTGAGCGGACGACGGGAGGGGTCGCCGATGATGGACAAAGACGTTCTTTTCATACCTTTTTTTTTTTATTTTTCTTTTACACATCATCTATAGCCGGTGACTTATTGTGCCCTGTGGCCAATCCGCCCTCTCTGGTATGCTACGTAGTCAATTCTATTAATTTTAACATTTTTTATTCTTCAAAGGTTTAAAATGAGATAAAAAATTGAGGTTGAGGACTTCCTATGTAAAGTTTTGAGGTTAAGATCCAAGATAGGATAATAATTGTTAGGATCCAAAATAGGATAATAATAAAATATTAGGAGCCATGGATGCAATTAACCTGTGGAATAGCCTAACGCCGGAGAAATTACAAAACGAGCTCTTAGAAACACTGGTGCCTTGCGGAAAAGGAAATAAACATAAGAAATAGTTAATTGCATCCAAATAAAGAAAAAAAAAAAGGGCAAAAGCAAAACAAAAAAATGTCACTGTTTAACTACAGTAATTTTTACTGTGGATAAACAACAGTGAAAACCCCACGGTTTTTAAAAGTGAGTTGTAATTATAATGTTATCCATGAACCCATTTAAGCAGATACTGCTTTTGTCATGATCGAGCTCCAAAGCAAACGTAGTTTATTTTATTAATTAGTAAACTTTTATCTGAAAATTATCGGGTCAAATGAAGAACCCCAGGCATCTCGATACTTAAGCTTCCATGTAGAGATTTTGGAGCAACTGACCGTGTTTCCTGCATTTCTCTGATCAAGTTGGCAATGAGAAGTTCCTGCACAAACAATGAGGACCGTTACCTCAGCATATGGAAATTACAAACAATAGTTTTTTGCTCTAATTATAAAACCGCCCCGAGGTTTTGGTAAATTCACTATTTACCATTAAAATAACCTACACTTTTCTTCCTAAATAAGGTAAACAAGAGACTATTTTATATTTGAATAAAATGGAAATTGATAATCTAAAATGTTAGGTAACGACCATACTAATAATGGACAATTTAAAGTTTCTGTAAAATAGATACTGAGCATTTTAAATTAAATTTACCAAATTATAACTTTAGATATTGTAAAAAAATCAAACGCAGTAAAAAAGGTACACACATTTAGTAGACATTTCTAAAACTTTAGTATCAGTGGAACATTTGAGCTGTTTAGTAATTATCTTTGTTTTCTTTAATAAAAAAAAAACTCTTAAAACATTCAGCACAAATTCTTCCAGCTGCATGTGACAGCAACTTAAACATGACAAACATTTCATTCTCCTGAGAATCTGGTCCCGTATTGATTTATAACAACTTCCCACTTGGCTTTGATGCAACGAGACACCTCAAAGTATTTTGTTTATTATTTAGTATTCATAAACAATATAGGGATGGAATTATTGAAGATATTTTAGTACACTTTCTACATCTCTCATTTTTCTACCTAAGTCAAAGTCTTTAACTGTAGAAAGGAAAAATCCGTTACATGAGTTAAAATCTAAACTCGTTTTGATCATAAAAAAAATGATAGTAATTACTTAAATTCGGCATTTCATAGAGATATTGAAGATTTAGCGACATGTCCTTCCGAACTTTTTTACCTTTTCTTCAAAGTCGCAACATGTTTATTGTTCTTCTATTATTATTATTATTATTATTATTATTATTATTATTAACGGTGACATATATATAATTGCCATCTCTAAATTTTGAGAAAAAGTATATAATTGGTGAATAATCTTTTAGGAAATATTTGTTTTGTCCACACAAAATCTTTTGTGATGCCTTTACTCACTTAAAAGTGCATGAACTTAGGTTTGATGAGTGGTCAAAATAGAAGTAAATAAAAGCTAACAGTGAGACTAAACACTATAAGAATTTTTAGTAAAATTATAGAATTTAGCACGTGAGTAAAAAGAGAAATAAAAAAAAAAACTAACCTTAAGGGTCCTACCAACAAAGTATTAAGGAATCATGAAAAAAGTAGAAAGAATAATTAGAATTTATATCCCTTATTGACCAGTAAAATGACAATGCAAAATGACACATACAGGCTAAGCCAGGGTCCGAGAAGTGGCGTTGTGCTCTACACAAAAACAAGCATATAAAAGTAGGTTAATTATAGCCAATGTTCTCTAGGGTTCGTGTAACAAACCCGTCACCCTCTAGGTTAGGATGATTCACTCTCATCCATACTCTTGTAATATATTGTAATAAATTCTGTGTACCATATAAAAAAAAAATTAGAATTGGTGGTGAAGGATATTCTTCTTTCTTCTATGATATTACCGCAGCCCACAGAAGCTAGTCTCCTCTTTTTTCTCTTTCTTACTCAGAAAAAAATTACCTTAAATGTCAATTCCCATAAGGATAATAAATCATAAATCTCTTCTAGAACTCAATGTAAACTATATACTTCTCTATCAATTCTAAAGTAATTCTAAAATTTTAGAACCATAATACATCAATCTGTAAAATAAAAAGTAGTAATATGTTATTTTATGAATTTCTAAATTTTATTTTTATATAATTTATGCTTATTTATACTAGAAAAAAATCTGTTCATGAATAAAACAAATATTGAGACTAAAAATAATCCATTAAAAAATTAAAATTTATGTATTTAGTGGCATAAGTAATGATATTATTATGCCACAATTTTAAACTGTAAAATCTCATCGTTGACAATTATAAATGTAAAATTATTTTATTAATAATTTTTTCATTGTTCGCACTAGCATAATTTTTTGGCTCCGCCCTTGGCCACTCTCTAACCCTAACTTAAGTTATAGACCACAAGTCGTTGTTAAAAAACTAGCTTGACAAAAGGGATATGCGGCCTTGTAGGCGGGCTAAGTTTGACTCCTAATTGTAATAGCTCTTCAAGACCTAAAATTGGAACACTAAAGTAGCCTTTTTAGATTACTAAGGTAACCTTTTATTTTAGTAATTTTATATACTTAGAATAATTATTGCAAGCAAAGTTTTGCTTTAATGAAGTATAGTAGTTTAAAAGGGGTAAAATTGGTCATTTAGGCAAAAGCGGGCCAAGAAGAAGCATTTTGGTCATTTTAAATAGTGTTCCGTTTTATTGTGCAATTGGATAGAGGATAAAAAAATACTGAGTTTGAAAATTGAGATATTATAGTTTTTTGTGATTTCTGCTATATCATTGAGATATTATGAATTGACTAAACTGTCCATAAGTGATTTAAATGCCACCCTTAGATACCTAAGGACTAAATTGCATGTTCATAAAACATGGGTACTACATGTGTAATTTTAGAATAGAAGGATTTAGGCGTAGCTTAATGCTAGTTCTAGTCCCAATGTTCTAGATTGTTACAAGTAAAGTAAAGCCTCAATGTACTTGGAAGTAAAAATAAGGAACTAGGTGTGTGGCATCTTATCTATGAGACACAAGAGGCAGTGGTGGTCGACTCAAGCCAACTTGTGTCTCTCACTCCCAGCCAGCCTCCCGAAATTCCTTTCTCCTTTTCAGAAACACCACAACCAAATCCCCTGAAGCTCCAACCTAGTGAAATCAACTAGATTAAGCACAATTTAACAAGATTTGAGGTGGAAATTCCATGTTCTTGCTTGAGGGGCAAGAGTTACACTCAAATTTGCAAGTAAGTAAATAATCTAAAAATTCCCCTAATTTTTTTTAATTTGGTCATGAAAAACTAGAATTAATTATTGAAATTAGCTCATTGTGTACTTGTTCGGTGAAACAAGCATTAGAAGCTTGAAAGGAATGAGGCTACGATTGGAGTTGCTAACTAGTTTGAGCGTAGAGAGGTAAGAAGAACGATTTGGTTCTTTGTTTTGTGGTTGGCATTCCTGTTTTATTTCAATTGAAAATGGTTGAAACTAGTTGGAAAGTATTCTTTGAATAATTGTTAGAAATTGGTAGAATTGATAGCTAAGAAATAAGCTTATGGTAATAGAAGTTGTGAGATTCAGTCTCTATTTTATCATTCCTATACAAAACCAAGACTACAAGGATATTAAAGCTTTGTGTTACTTACATTGATTATTCTTGATATGAGATTTTAAGTTCAAGTAAGTTCGAATGGATGCATTATAAGTTGTCTATAATACATTAATTAAGGGGAGTAAGTGGTGGACAAGGAAAAAGGGGCTTTAAGTAAGTGCATGGGTACTAAGTGTCTAAGGGAGGTTTTGGAGCTCAAGAGTACCCTAAATAAGCTACCATGGTTAGTAAGATAGGCCACTATGATTAAGTAACACTCATATACAATATGATGTGGGAAAGTAAAAAAGTGACAAGTAGCAACTTGCTATGGCCTTAGAACTTGTGCTAGTGGGCATCAATTAAGACCTTGGAACGTAAAAAGCTTGTGTTAAGTTGAATTATATTATTATATATGTTTGCCTTGAAAGATCTTCCTTGCAGGTTTATAAATCCTTTATTGAGAATCATTATATTCTCATTCTTTTAAATTTCATGTTGTGCAACTTATATCATTATGGGGCTTAACACTAAGTAAAAGGGGGTGTTATGCCAACTATTTAATACAACCATTATGTATTTTGAATAATTATTAATTTTAAGATTATTGGTTAGAGTTTATGGAAAGTTAACTAAATAGTTTGATTGGCCTTAATAGCTAAAAGCTTAAGGTACAAAAGGAAAGTGGAAGCTTCCATTATTGGAGCTTTGAGTTCTAGTGAGAGTTTAATTAGTAATATCAGAAAGATTAGTAAGTTTGGTACTAATAGTACCAAATTTCCGCTCTAGTTAGACAAGTGTTTATAGGTTTCTTTAGTATATACACTATGGTTGTTTATAGATTTACGTAAGTTAAGTGGTATGTGTGTGCGGGTTGATACTTGAAGTTCAAGTAAACTTGTTTATATGACTTGGGTATGTATTTCGAATTATTTTGTGAATGCCATGGCAAAGTCTTTGAAAGGTTTTACTTGTTACTTCTCTTACTTATACCAAAGTTAAGCATGCATCAATTCACGTTATATAATAATCAACTAGCACTACGAGAAAAATCGAATTTAGCGACGGCTTAATTAGCGACGGTTAATAGTCGATAATATTCCGGTGAGACTTTAGCAACGGTTGTTAGTTGCTAAATTTTAGTGACGGTTTAAAGTCGCTAATTTAGTGACGGTTATGCGTCGCTAACATTAGTGACGGCTTACCGCTGCTAATTAGTGATGGTTATGCGTCACTAAATTTAGCGACGCATAACTGTCTCTAATTTACTGACGGTTATGCGTCGCTAACATTATAATTGTATAATTATAATTTTTAATTTGATTAATTAAGCATACAAATCTCTAAATATTTTTTGAGTAATTAACAAATAATCTATTTTACACATTTTATTTTACTTATTGTTTATGTTAAATCTAGTGCAATAAAACTAGTTATCGTTTTATATGTCACTTATTTAATTGTATAATTATAATTTGTAATTTGATTAATTCAGCATACAAATCTCTAAACATTTTTTATTTTTTAACCTAGTGACGGATTACCGTCACTAACTTAGTGACTTATTGTCGTCGCTAAGTTAGTGACGGATTACCGTCGCTAAGTTAGTGACTTATTGCTGTCGCTAAATTAGTGACGTATTACCGTCGCTAAGTTAGTGACTGATTGCCATCGCTAAATTAAGCGAAAAGGCGCAAAAATATTAATACTTATCATGTAATAATTATTTTTTATGCTAAATTGCCGTTTATTGTAACATAAATATTTTTTTTAAATATATATACTGAAGTTTTATTGTGTACCTTAAAATCAGATAAATATTTAATGAAAATTAAATTCATGGACCAATGGTTTATTTTGACATTATGCTTAACCATTTAATTATATGTTATCATTTAATTATGAATTAAGATAATATGTTAAGTAGCGACAGGTGTTAGTCGCTAGTTTTAAGCGACAAAATACCGTCGCTAGGCACCTTAATTTTAACACAGTCAGTCGCCTTTCTCGCACCAATCTCTGCTCAGTTAGTCGCCTTTATCCTCCATTTCGCACCAAACTCCATTTCGCAGCAGAGCCTCTACGTCGAAGCCTCTGCTCTTCATCCCCTTCACCGGCCTAAATCGAAACCCTTCTTCCTTCGCACCCCATCTTCTCTTCCTCCCCTTCCCCAACCTAAATCGAAACCCCTTGGATCTTCAGTCCCCGTCTTCTCTTCCTACGGGTGAAATCACCGTCACACCTCGCTCCCCTGGTGCAGCGGCTCCATAATCGTTCCTCCCGACCCGTTGAAATGGCGCCACAATTTCAGGTAACTACATCTTCCTTTGGGACAAATCAATGCTAGAGCTTGAAAACAAAAACTTCCTGTCAATGGCCATTTTTTTTCCACCCATGCGCTCAATCCCGATTTACTGATTTTAGTGGCTCAATGCTTTTGATTTCTTGGACTGGATTTTCTTTCCACTGTTGAGTAACATGAGGAACTGCGAATTTTTATTAATTGGAGCAGTTTTGTTTTTGTTCGCCCAATGTATATTATTGCGTCTGTCAAATGGCAATTCTAATTTATTGATGTTTAGATACCATAATGCTTGACTTGCCGATTCTAGTGGTATGAGAACTTTTAGGGTCTACATCTTGGTCTTGTGATCCCAAATAAGGGATAAGGAGAAGTGAACCCTTCACTCTCCAGTCTCCGTGGTTGGTATGAAAGGAAAACAACTAGAAGTATTGGTGCTGCGTTACTGATACTTTTCTCAACACAACGGGGCCATAGCTGTTTTAATGTTCACAAGAGAGTTGGATTTTGTCGTTACTGTCCAACTGATTCTATTATCATGAGGATAACACTCTTTATATGGAAGTTGGACGCGTGGTTGCAAAACTGTGATGTAACTGGGATACAAAATTAATGTTTGAGTATTTGAGGGAACATCTGTTTGAGAATCTTATGAAGCATCCTCAATTTATGATAGACACCAAACTAGCTATCAGTATGTTCAAAATGCGTAATTTGTAATTTGTTTTTTCCACTTAATTTAGTTTATTTTCTCCAGTAAACCATGCTGGAACCGTCCAATCTTTTCCACTTAGATTTAGTTTATTTTCTCCAGTAAACCATGCTGGAACCGTCCAATCTGGAGTCTGTCGGTATTATTGTAGTTGCATTGGCAACAAAAGAAGAAAAGAAATGGGAGAAACAACATTATGTATAAGTAGTAGTGTCTGGGGCCTTCACAATATCTTTTACATGTATCGTTGATTCTGATACAATTTGGTTGTTGTTTATGCTTGTAGGTGAGACATACCAACAGATTGAGGCAGACTTCTTAAATTCTGAACGAGATTCATGCAGGGATGATGGTTCAACTACTTCAACAGCAGTGTTGGTGGGCAGTCATCTGTATGTTGCTAACGTTGTTGATTCCCGAAAAATTATATCAAAGGCTGGAAAAGGTAGGCGTTTTTGAAATGGAGTATGGACAAATGCTAAATTATCTTTAGTATTGTTTGTTGAGGTTTCTTGAAGAAGCCTTCAGTTGCAGCGCAACTAGTACAACAAACATAAAATAAGGAAAGTAATGGGCATGACACACATAACTTCTTCTTTACCTTCTTCCTTTTCTATGTTTTCCTACAAATATTCTGGTAACAAACCATAAAAAATTCAGTGTTGCTATTTGGCATTTTAGATTTTGTGCTGCTTGTTTGCATTAGTCAATAGGTCAATGAGATTGGAAGTTTAGAAGTAACTACTTTTGATTCATCTTCTTCAAGGAGTTTTCTTTAAATGGCCTCTTGTTAGTGAATTTTGTTTCCTTTTTGTACAACTTGTCTACCTTCCTTTACTTTCTTTCCATAATAGCCTGCACTTCTTAAAAAAAAGTAGAGGTGGAAATGTTTTAGACTACAACGTGGAGTAAATAACTCTCCATTTTTTCTCCTCTTCCTGAAGCAATTCCACTCTCAGAGCCTGCACTTCACCATGCTCTGGACCTTCTTGCTGGCCTTAAGGCTGCGGTTGAACCCTGTGAAAGGAAAATTCAGTGGGACTGACCACATTCCTTCTATCATGTCCCTGAAGCCTCTTACAAGTTCATCTCTTTTTGGGCCCCTTTCGGTTCCAAATAGCAGAGAGCATATGATGTTAAAAGTAAGTGTTCTCATCAGTGCAAAAACCTATCAGTCACAAAGAAAACAAATCTGTCAACAGCCCGTCATGCCTTCACAACTCAGCCTTAGCCTAACCATTAAAGCCTGTGATTCTTAATTCTAATAGCATCCAAGATTCAATCTCTCACTCCTTCTGGCTTAGCTAATACGCACAAAAAATGAAAAGAAAAGAGAAGTTAGAGAAGCATAAGATAATTTTAGTAATTTTAATAATGCTATAGAATTTGTTCTGAGGTTATTTCTTCCTCCACTTCCCTCCCCATTCCATTTTTCAATTTTACACAATTAAAATTTTTAAGTCCTTAAATATCTAAAGATATTGGTGTTGTACCTCTAATCGTTAATTGTTTTTGTATAATAGGTATGGATTTAGGGAAAATATCGTTGAATGCCCTCTTTCTGCTAGTTGGTTATAATATGATCCTCAAAATCCTCTTTCTGCTTCTCTTGTCAACCTGTGCAACCTTTCTTTATCAGCTTACTTTTATTTTATAGTCATGTTAATCATAGCATATTTACTGAGCAGAATTTAAAGGAGAACTGATATCTACCTGAAAATATTGAAATGTTATATAGTTAGACCTATGTTCCCAATAAGAATATACCATTTTGAACATGAGAATGGGGATAATTTGTGTAGGCATGATGAAATAGCTTTTTGTTTTCATATTTTGGGCGTTGAAATTCTATTATTTCTTGGCAGATTATTGGCCATCAAATGTCCATGTTTGTGGCTTTTGGTTTCTGCGTACCAAATGGCAGTTTACCTGTAAGGAATGTGGAGAAATTTCAGCACTGCATTCATCGAGGAAGTTTGTGAAGATTGATCTGTGTTCAGCTCATGCTGAATTAGAGTTTTTCTTGGAGACTCCTGCATCTATGCCATGAACTTGTTTCACTATAATTATTAAGGTTGTACGTTAGCCAAAATACATTGTGACATTGTATGTATTCTAAATATCAATTGTTTTGTTTATGACTATTGGGAGTGTATAACATAACTTTGGATTAATTAATGTTACCTAGTTTTGTGTTTGGGTTGTATGGAATAGACACGTATAGTGGAGGTTTGCTGATGAAATTGTTGACCATGACATAGCTGAATTCGTATGGATGCATATAATGGAATTAGTGGTCGCAACAATTTTGAAATTTTTACTAGTTATTAGCGACGGTTACGCGTCACTAACTAGCGAAGGCCACGTGTCACTAACTAGAACTAACTAGCGATGGTTAAGCGTCACAAATTAGTGACGGCTACGCGTCACTAATTGACATTAACTAGCGACGGTTACGCGTCACTAACTAGCGACGGCTACGCGTCACTAACTGGCACTAACTAGCGACGGTTATGCGTCACTAATTAGCGACGGCTACGCTTCAGTAACTAGTAACGTCTATGCGTCACTAACTAGTGACGGCTACGTGTCACTAACTAGCACTAACTAGCGACGGTTACGCGTCACTAATTAGCGACGGCTACGCGTCGCTAATGCGCCGGCAGACACCGTTACCGGAAAATTTGTGACGGCCTGTTTTGCGACGTTTAGCTGTCGCTAATTAGCAACGGTTACCGTCGCTAGAAAATTAGCGGCGAGTGAATTAGCGACGGGCGTTTTAGCGACGATGTGCCGTCGCTATGTCAGCCGTCGCTAATGCGGTTTTTCTAGTAGTGTAATAGCATGTAAAGATTTAAAGAAAATATGTATTAACTTAGCCATTTGCAACTAAGAGTAGGATTACAAAATCATAATTAATATAAGATTCTGGGGACACCCTACAGTTGGTTAAACAAGGTCCCTTTCACTAACACTCTTGTTAACTTCACTCTCAGCTTCATCTTTTAAGAAATGTTAAAGTGCAGCTCAATATCCTTTAGATTTTGTGAGACAAATATTTCAATTTTCAATTTTTTGAAATGATCATACAACTAATACTCTTTCCTTAAATGTAACATGTTTTTGAACATTAAAACAAAAAAGTTACCCACCACTTAAAAGCATGTGCAGTAGCAGTATTAGGAGGAGAGTAGATGACCCAAAAATGAAGTCCACTACATGATGAGAACTGACCATTGTAATATATTGTCTAATATTGTTTATAGTTCTGGGGTATCTTTTGATTAGATGGCTCAACTTAATTTTAGCACACTACTTTGGATGATGTTCTTCTTAATTTATTTTTGGTACACAATCATAATATAGGGATAAGAGAATGCCAACTTGTTTGATACCAAGGGATAGCCGAACCCATTATTGTAAAATTGTGGGAATATCATGGAGAAAGAAAAAGGATGAATTTGATCTCTAGCATTGGAATCTCATGTCACTTTGCCACTTGAACTAAGGTGGAGGGACTTAATTTTGCTTTATAATTAGAAGCATCCTTGAGTATCTTTATGATTATCGGTTCCTTCTGAAATTAGCTACCTACCATCACTGCTAGAAGCCTGTTCTTACTAGTCAGCTAAAGGAAATGTCCCAAGTTCACGCCTCTGCGAGTCAGCAACAAGATTACTTAAGCCCATTTAGTGTCGTGGATTATAGTGCCTTTTATGGGCCGACTTGTGTTCAGTTTCCTGAAACAACTGGCGAGGACGAAGTGTTCCAAATCAATAGTTAAAAAAAAGAAAAGGAAGTGGACGTCCTAATTCATAAGCTTCTGAGTTCTGCCCTGCTGAAGCGTGTTGGAGCTGGCCACCCAGCTTCTTCCATGTGGTTGGGGTTTGTTGGGGGCCATACAATATCACCATCCCGAGTATCGAGCCAGATTCCAGACGTGGATTATTCCTTGATATCCATTTCCAAGTGGAACGTTTGGCGAATGATATCGTGATTAAGAAATCGTAAACAGTATGTGGAAGAAACCTCATCCTCAAGGGGCGGCTGGCCTGGCTCGACAAGTGGCGGGAAGCCAAGCTGTAATGTCCGCAGATCCGACAGTCGCCAGCCAGCATGTGAAAGTTGAATTAGTCCTACATCTGGTGACGTTTTATCAATCTGATAAAAAAAAAAAATGCTTTATTACTAGTTGCTGGGCCAAAGCCAATATTTTGGGTTGAGGAGGGTGGTTTAAGAATTTTTAATATAAAATTAATAAAAGATAAAAATAAATCTATTTAAATAATAAAAATATATTTTAACATTTATAAATCAAGATATTATGATAAGAAAGAAAAAATGAAACTCAACATTCATGGAACAATCTTAAGTATCAATTTCATGCCATATGGTGCACATTGATGTCAACAATAAAGACTTATAGTTTAAAATTGTTTATCAAAAACCAAATGCTAAATATATCTTATGTAATTAAACTCATGCTTTTTTTAGTATAAACTATCTAGGATCTTTTTTTTAAGAAAAAGTTTGAGTTATTTCCATTTTAATGTAAATAATCAATTAATTCTTCAAAACATATCAATTGATTCTAATTTGTATGGAGAGCATCAAGTCACATAACTGACCAAAGTTCAACTCCTAAATTATATAAGAGATTTCTTCTTTTTGTAGTTAGTTAGTGGGTTTACGCTAGATAAGATGAGGTATAAAATTGGTTAGATTACATTACTACTATATTTTAAAAGCTATGGAAACGGCGCTGTTTATGAACAGTGCAAATCATTGTTTATCAACAGTGCTTTGGATTTTTTCTCTCTTTTTTTTTGGCATTTTTAGGACGCGTTAGTCTTTTTTTGAACATCAAGACCCTTTTGGTGCGGTCGTTGAGTCTTAAGGGCCTGCATTGCAATTTCTCCAGTTTCGGACTGTTTTACTTTTCGAGTTAGTTAAAACATTTTTTAGTCCTTAAATTTCTAATCTTTCCCATTTTAGTCCATAAACTTGACCCATGTTATGTTTTGGTCCCTAAACTTAATTAATAATACCTCAGCTAGATTTTTTCTATTTACTTTCTTAGTCCCCAAATTTTTTTGTTATTTTTTATATACTATACTCTAAAGCACAACATTAGTCACTGTGATATGTTTAATTTTTAGCAAAACCATTTCTTTTCTTTTTTTTTTTTTACATTTATTAATTCAATTGTTAAACCCTTAGTACCTAAAATTTTTCCATTTCCTCTCTTGGTATCAAACTCTTTGCTAATTTTTTTCTATGCATTTTATCTCTATTAAGTTAATGGTTAAAATAAATTAAACATAATCTTGTGTTTTGGTCATATCTTTTCATTATTAATGATTGAGTTTTTTAATATGGGTTATTTAGTTCAAAAGTTCTATGGTTCAATAATGTACTTTGGTCTATAATTGCTAAAATTAAACATGGATTTTTCTAAAAAAATTTCTAATTGATATTAAAAATTAGAATTTGAGTTGATATGGGATGAAATTTTTTAGTGAATTATTTTTTAATAACAAAAGGTACCCATCATTTTGAAGTATGTATAATGCTATGTTTTGATTATAACTAATCATTTTTATAATAAAAACATAACATAAAGAGAGCTTAACTAAAAATTAAAATAAAGCAAAATTTAATTAATTTACATAAATTTATAAATGAGAATTTTTAATAATTTGTTGTTAAAAATTATTTTAATATTAAATTTATTGGGAAAAAATCTGCTACAATGTATTGGTAAAACAAACCTCGTATATACTATTTCCTGTGACCTACTTTTGAGTAAAAAAAAAAACATTCAAAAACTCAATATCTATGCCAATTTCGAGTTTGAGCATAGCAATCATTGGAGCCTCACTTTTTAAATATTTTTTAGTCTCTTTTGATATAAAGAAAAGTATAAACTTTTACATGAAAGGAAGTTACAACCAAAAGTTTTTTAATTTTTTTGACCACTTATATGTGCATGTATTACTATTTAACTTTTCTGTTGGCCTAAATGCAACCAAGATGAGGGGTGAATTGGTTGTTTTAAAAATTTTAGCAAAATCAAATTTTACAACTAAATTCACTCAACCAAAGATAAAGAACAAATCAAGTAATGCTAAGTACAAACAAAACAAGTAAATAACGGAGGATAAAGAAAAAAATGCACCGGGATTTATAGATGTTTAACTCCACCAACCGGAGTCTACGTCCTCTTCTCAAGCTTGCCCACTTGAGAATTCCTTCACTATCTCTTGATCAAGAATACAATAATGTTTTCTTCAAGGTTCACACCTAACCAATTTTTAGTTTTCTCAAATGCTCATTAGAAACCACTCTTTAGTTTTTTTCAATGCGCACTAGAAACCACTCCACACTCAAGAGATTCTAAGACTTGAAATGTTTACAAACTCACAAGCTCACACAATAGTACTCTTTGCTAGATATACAAGTAAAAGCACAAATCTTGGCTCTTTTCTCAAATGATGAACAGTTTGATAAGTATTTGATGATGAATCTTTGATCTTATTACCAAGAGTTATTTCCAAAGTTTTTCTCCATTTTTTATACTCATTTAGGAGTCAAAGAGACGTTGAAATCCTACTAGAGAAGTCTGGAAAAAGTTCTAAAAAACTGGAGACCGTTACTCTGTTTTTTATACAAGAAAAGTTCCAAATTTCATGTTAAGTTCTGGGTTTAACACATTAATCTTGATTTCATCCTCAAATGGTCAAAAACGGCTAGAGACAGGTCATTAAAAGCTTTGCTAGAGTGTCCATGTGGCATCCTCTAATTTGCCCGAATGATATTTCAAAACTTGGCTGAAATCGCGCGAGTTGAAGGATTTTGGGGGAGGCTTTTAGACTTGCGAATAACAGGTTAAACTCAGAGTTTAATATATTACCTGATATCTCAGAAAATAGACAGCAGCTCCAGACTTCAAATTAAACCATTTTAACGCATTAAAGTATAAACTTTTGAGCAGGTTAGACTTAGGTGATAGAAAGATATGTTAAACTGTGACTTTAATAGATTAAACTTGAAACAACTTATAAAAACTTGTCATTTGGAAATCAAACTTGATTCAAACATTAATATAAATTAATAACCTACTAACTTCTCTTAAAAAACAAGTTTCCTCAATAAACTTAAAACATATTTTTTGAAATAACACTTGAAATACTTGAAAATCAAACACAACTTTAACAAATCTATTTTGACCTAATAAAATAAGATTAAACACACTAATACAATACACTTGTCATAATCTAAATTAAATATTTGCTTGAAACAAATCCAACAATCTCCCCTTTTTTGATGATGACAAAACAACCTTTCAAAAAATACATATAACATCCAAACAACAAGCATAAACAATAATTTTCCCCCTTTATTAAATATTCTTCAATTTTATCTCTCCCCTTTTTTGTCATAATCAAAAAGACATCTAAATCATCAAAACCAATCATGAAAAATTCTCAATATCACAACATGCAACAAGCTCCCCCTTAATCAAAGCATACAAACTTTAAGGAACTTTTATAAGAAAGCATGCTCCCCCTTAGTCCAAGCATATAAAAAATTTGTCCCCCTTTCTAGATCAAGTATAATAGCCAAATATCAACTAATAGGCTAGCAACATAATAATTTCCATACAAAACCATATCATCAAAATATTGGAACAAATCCACAATCATCATAATGTTCATAAAACATATCACATATCTTCCTAGAATAATGAATAACTTATGTATACTCATTAAGCAACATAGCACAATCAAATAGCTCAATGCATCAATAATTACCATTAACTAATAAAAATCAACAATATTACCAAAATTTGAGCTTTAATCTCAAGCATTTCTCATTGTGCTCCAAATCCCCAATTTCTTTGTGCATAGAGCTTTATGTATAAGCTTCCAATTATTGCTTCATGCTTTAGCACCCTATAATAAATCTCAAACTTTGGTCTTAGGTACCCAAATCTCTTTGGGTCCATGGGAGTTAGCTCCAACAATGTTGGTTCCTTTAGGAACCCATACCAATTTATATCCTAAAGGAACTTTTCCTCTCCTAAACATGCATTCATAAGAATAATGTCCTTTTCTAGCACAAGCATAGCATGTTACACAAGAACTAGATGAGGATATAGATGCATCAACAAATCTATTTCCAAATTTTCTTTCCTTCATCAATGGATTAAAACCAATTCCCGCTTTGTCACAAAATCCTTTTTGAGCACCAAGTAACAAATCAAGGTTTTTTTTACCTTTAACAAATTCAAACAAAGATTGGGTGAGATCAAATTTATCCTTTTTTAATTCATCTATTTCTTGTCTTGAGGGTAAACTAATATCCAAATTCACTTTCTTCAAGTCATCTATTTCTTGTGTTAGAGAGGCATTTAAAACCTTCAATTTATCAACATTTTTGGCAAGTCTTTTTGAATTTTTTAAAAGCTCATGAAAAGCGTCTAATATTCTTCATATAAGCAACTAGATGAATATGATGATGATGATGATGAGTTATTAGAGTAAGTACTTGTTACCTTATCTTCCTCTTTTGCAATGAGACATAAGTTGGCTTCATCACTTGATGTTGAAGTACTTTCACTTTGATTTGAGGATAAATCACTAGCATTCCATGCCACCACCATAGATCTTCTATTCTTCTTATTGCATCCTACTTTATTTTTCTTCTTCTTTTTTTTTCTTTTCTTGTCACCAAAGCAATTTTGATTGCCCTTATCCTTTCCATGTTTTGCCTTCTTTTTTCTATCCACCAAACCAAGTCTTTCCTAAATTTCATTAGCAGAATTGTAATCTAAAAAACCTTTAAGTGTTTCATTGTTCATAGAGGAATAAAGAATATGCGTTGCCCTAGCATTTAGAGTACATGATCTCATATCAAAATTTTTTAACCCCTCTTCAACTATTTTCCAAAGCTCAAAATCATTTGCTTGAATAAAAATTTTCATTCTTTCTTTCCACAAGTTCAAATTTTCAAAACTTAAAGGAGGTGAAAAGATAGAACTCATGTTATCACATAAGGTTGTTATAAATCTTTAGATTTTAAAACCGCAAGGTTTTCAAAATAAAAATCACCAAGCTCTGATACCAATTGTTGGCCCAAATGCAACCAAGAGGAAAGTGAATTGGTTGTTTTAAAAAATTTAGCAAAATCAAATTTTACAACTAAATTCACTCAACCAAAGATAAAGAATAAATCAAGTAATACTAAGCACAAATAAAACAAGTAAATAAAGGAGGATAAAGAAAAGAATGCGCTGAGATTTATAGAGGTTCAACTCCACCAAGCGGAGTCTACGTCCTCTCCTCAAGCTTGCCCACTTGAGAATTATTCCACTATCTCTTGATCAAGAATACAATAGTGTTTTCTTCAAGTTTCACACCCAACCAATCTCTAGTTTTCTCCAAGGCTCACTAGAAACCACTATCTAGTTTTTTTTAAGACTCACTAGAAACTACTCCCTCACACAAGAGATTCTAAGACTTGAAATGTTTACAAGCTCACAAGCTCACACAATAGCATTTTTGCTAGATATACAAGTGAAAGCACAAATCTTGGCTCTTTTCTCAAATGATGAACACTTTGATGAGGATTTGATGATGAATATTTGATCTTATGGCCAAGAGTTGTTTCCAAAATGTTTCTCCATATTTTTATACTCATTTGGGAGCCAAAGAGACGTTAGAATCCTGCTAGAGAAGTCTGAAAAAGGTCCTGAAAAACTAGTGACCGTTGCTATGTTTTTTATACAAGAAAAGTTACAGATTTCGTATTAAGTTCTGAGTTTAACACGTTAAACTTGATTTCGTCCTCCAACAATAAAAAATGGCTAGAGACAAGTCATTAAAAGCTCAGCCAAAGTGTCCAGGTGGCATCCTCTGATTCGTCCGAATAATATTTCAAAACTTGGCTGAAATCGCGCCAGTCAAAGGATTTTGGGAGAAGCTTTCAGACTTGCGAATAACGGGTTAAACTCAGAGTTTAACACGTTACCTGATATCTTAGAAAATAGACAGCAGCTCCAGACTTCGAATTAAACCATTTTAACGCATTAAAGTAGAAACTTTGGAGTATATTAGACTTAGGTGATAGAAAGACATGTTAAACTGTGACTTTAATAGATTAAACTTGAAACAACTTATAAAAACTTGTCATTTGGAAATTAAACTTGATTCAAACACTAATATAAATTAATAACCCACTAACTTCTCTTTAAAAACAAGTTTCCTCAATAAACTTAAAACATATTTTTTGAAATAACACTTGAAATACTTGAAAGTCAAACACAACTTTACCAAATCTATTTTGACCTAATAAAATGAGATTAAACACACTAACACAATACACTTGTCATCATCAAAATTAAATATTTGTTTGGAACAAATCCAACATTTTCAATATCCTTCATGGGACCCCCAACCATCCATTGTCTCCCAATTATAAGAATCAATCAACTCTACAAGTTTTGCCAAATGTTGCAATCTCACTTTGTACTGACCTAAGTTGTATAAAGCATCTTAAAAAGCAGGAGTGGAGAGCAAGAGCAAGAAAGCGTCACTTTTTAAAATTTAAGTAAGTGAAAATGTTGTAAAGCGGAGTGGGAGCGGCAGTTGAAAGTGAAAGTGGGAGCGCAAGAGCAAGAATGGTGACCCAAAATAAAAGAATTATGCAACTTAGGTACTAACTACAAGCTCTAGAAACTCAAATCCCCTTGCTCAAATCAATTACTAGTAATTATTTTGATATATATAGTAATTATTTGCTTAACATGTCCAACAATTGAAAGTTTAAAAATAAGAAGGTCCAAAAAGTTTTTTTAACTATTTTTTTTAAAAAAATTTGGATAGTTTTATTGATTTTTATTTTCTTGGCTGAGAATGAAAAAAATTTAGAAAAAACTAATTATTTTTTTTAAAACAAATATTTGAGGATTATTAATTACATATAATTTAGTCTTTTACATGGCATTGGTTTTAGAAAAAAAAAATATTGGTAAATCTTTGGTGCCGAGGCTATTCCAACTATGGAGTTAGATAATTAGGGTGGAAACAGGTATCAATCCACTGACAGGAAAAAAAAACATTTGAGAGGACCCCTTGTCATATTAGAAAGGAGCTCACAGCTCTTACATCCTGATCGAGCGGCCCATCATTTGTAAGGAGATAAAGGAAAGATGGGGTCCCTTTGAAATTTGTGAGGGCCATGAAGAATCACTTGGAAGAAAATGTAAACCAAGTTAGAGAAGAATGTTGAGAAATTCTTATGAAAATCAAAGCATGCTTCAAAAATTAACTATTATCAGGAGGCCTTGTTGTGGAGACGCCATTGGATACCACAGCCTTTAAAGAGGGCCTCTCATCGGCCCCAGGCCATTATCTACTGATGCTTCAGCTTTGGTCCTTTATCATTATAAGGGACCTCCTGGACATGGATGAGAATGGCGGAAATAGTGGCTGAAGCAAGAATTGTGCCCAAAGCAGGGTTTTTGGTTAGAAGAGTGAAAAGGTGAGGTACTGCTACTGGCGACATTTGCACCTTTGTTGCTACAACAAGACCTTACCTTAGCCCATGTGGTGTACAGTGAAGATTGAGGAAAGTAGAGATGAATTCCTTTTTGGGGTATTTTGGAGGTGTTCAATAAGTTGGTACTACTTTCATTCTTTCTATTAAAAAAATCTATCTTCCCAATGCAATCAAATAGACTAATAATGTAGGCATACGTTGGCACTTGGCATAGTTCTGTAAATAAAAGATGTTTCATCTGATTGAGTTGTCGCAACTAGTTTTTCTCTTCCTTCCTAGTAGCAGTACGAATAATAGATCCAACATGATTGTATTAAGCCTTAAGCAATCAGGGTTAAGCTAGCTCATTGCTAGAAAGCAAACAAGAGCTCATACTTAGATCAGAAAATGCTCATCTCAGGCAGGCAGCAGGGGCTTTGTGTAATTTATGGCGAAAAAGGGTTTCAATATACTACTAAGAGTTTAGTGCATTAAGGGCCCATTAAAGTTTGTATAGAAAATCTTCACTGCTAAAAATTATATTGAAAACATATATTGCAAGGCCTTTTGTCTTTTACCATCTGCTGGTATATACGAAGCTCTTGAAATCTTATCCGCTTTGGAAATTATAGGAGGTAAATCAATATGGAAATCAGTTGGTATTGAATCTTACTTTATCCATTTTTTTTCATGGGCAGTTGATATTCATTTTGAAACCAAACAAGGATGTGACTCCATTCAAATTTTCCTTTCTTTAAAAGATCAATTACACGACCCATATCTACAAAAAAAACAAAATAGAGGTTTTGGTCACAAAAAGGAGATACTAATGCATGCATAAATGACATCTTTGAGCCTTAGTTGGGACTTCTCAGTTAGTATGCTTGATCCCTTTAGCCCAAGACCCAATTTGAAGGTTTTTCACCTCATAGTAGTACAGAGGGGCCCAGTTGATTAGGGTTGTAAATGAACAGAACGAATAGAATGAGCTATGTTTAGGTTCATTTGTTTAACTTTAAACAAACACAAATGATAAGTTGACACATTTTCTTTGTTCATATTCATTTGTTTATAAAATGAATGTTTTTGTGTTTGTTTGTTAAATGTGCCTATCTATTTTTTTTTAATATTCATTTAAACTCTCATTACATAAAACTTGGAAATGAATCTTTTCATTTTAATTTTAGGGGCAAAAATGAAAATGAAAAATAGATAACATAAATTACACATCATAATCTCTTTGTATAGAGAAATGCTTCATCCATTATAAAATGAATAGAGCATTTAATAAGAGATTATTCAGACAAGGAATCAAATTCCTTATTAATTACACTTGGAGAAGCCTAGGTGTACTCTTATGTATAAAAAAGGGGACCGTCACCACACACACACACACACACACACACAAGCATATATATAACAGGACATTTTTAAGGGTCTCTTTGATCTTTTCCTTAATGTTGTTCACTGTATAGCGACACATGACATTTTTTTTTTTGCATTTAAACACTTTTACCGTCCTTTCAATTCATATTCTAGAAATACCCTTTATTACAATAAACAATGACATTGTTAGGCCTATAAATGTCCATTTATTTGTATTTTTTTCACCACCACTAGTTGCCGTGTTTTTTGAAATCTTTCCATTCAAATTAGAACTGCATTAATAATTGTTGACCAAATTCTAATATTGCCATACTTGAATGAAAATTGATGCCACAGATCTTGAATTAGCAGAATGTGCAAAAACACCAACAACCAAAATTGAAGGAGATATTGCTCTCATAATAATCAAATTACCTTTTCAAATTAATTTTTCTTTACTATATAAAGCCTTAAGACAATTATGATATTTCCATCAACCCGCTTGTTGCTTCCTCCATAGACTTTCATATTTTTGTCCACATTTCTAACACTACCATATAATGGACATCATTTATGCTTGTCATATTTGCTTCTTGGAAAGAATTCTCCACCACTTTAAGTTGTTGGATTCAATTTTTAGCACTATTCATGTTGGGCTTTCTACCTTCATTACGTCTAGGGATATTAAGGTGGATGATGACAATAACATGTGTTCGAAAAAAAGCTACTACGGTGACCAACAAAAACATGTAGGTCAAAGAGCATACAAATGCTGCAGCTCAAGCAATCAAATGTTTGAAGTTATTTTATCCATTTGAAATAACAGATTTCACTTTCATTGTATGTAAGCATGTTGAGCATGAGTTGGGTTTGGAAATGAGGAACAACAAGATTTTACGTGAGCAACTGAAAGTGCAAGAGTCAGATATTGCAATTTTGAAGAACAAGAATATTCAATTATTTACGTAGGTATTTAATTAATAGACACTACTAAAAAAATTAGATTTTCCAACTGCCATTTCCAACTGCCAGCCGTTGGAAATGGACTGTTTCCAACGGCAGGCAGTTGGAAAATAGTCCGTTGGAAAATCATTCGTTGGAAGTTAATTTTCCAACTGCCCAGAAGTAAGCAGTTGGAACTTCCAACTGTCAGCCGTTGGAAATTAAGCAGTTGGAGAATTTTCCAACGGCTTTATTAATTTTTTTTATTTTTTATTTTTCCAACTGCCTCAGCAGTTGGGAAATTTTCCAACTGCCTTGGCAATTGGAAAATTTGCCAGAGCAGTTGGAAAATTTTCCAACTATCTGAGCAGTTGGAAATGAAGGCAATTGGAAAATTTTCCAACTGCTTAAGCGGTTAGAAAATACAGTAGACAGTTGGAAATGTGGCAGTTGGAAAATTTTCCAACTGCCTGATTGGAAATTTTTTAAGCCATTTTTCCAACTGCCCAGGCAGTTGGAAAATTTTCCAGATTTTATTTTTAGCTACGAATTATTTTGTTATTTATATTATTTATCTCTATACTATCCATTTCCAATCGAATGTTTTGTTTAAACGTTAACCTCGTATGCTGCCGATACTGATATCGTTTGTAGTCAATTTTTAAAACTCACAAAATTTCATAAATTAAAATTACTAAGTGAATGTTTGTTAAAACAAACATACAGAATTAAAATTACTAAGTCAAGTTGGAAATTTACTACTAAATCCACATGAGCTCCAGTAGAGTTTAAATTACATGCTTTCATAATCCAACTAAGTGAATGTTTGTTAATGAATACATCTAGTAGCATGATATACCTGATCTATGCGTCATCCGATCCTGAGTCATCATCATCATCTGCAGGTGGTGCGGGCGGTTGAATGCCAATTGAATTGCATATGTACTTCATCTCAGCTCGTTGTCTCCTCTTCAAACGTTGTAGCTTCCGCTCATAATGTGATGCTTGCTGTGCAGTTTGCTCCGCTACGACTCGCTGTACCTGTTCAGCGAACTCCGGAGTCTGCATCACATCAACATGTGCTGCATGAGTAAGCCCTGGTCGCCGTCGTCCAGGCACGACATGTTGTTCTGATCCAAGGCCAAATACACGCCCTTTCTTCCTACCCCCAGCAGCGGCACTTATGATCGCAACCTCATCTATGTCAGGTGCGCCACCTGAATCATCCGTTTGCTGCGTTGCTTCCTCGATCTCAACAGCTACTATTGCCTGCATATAATAGTACAGAAAATTTATTAGTAACAAGATCAGAAATTATACTTAAGCATTATGTAACAATTACTTACCGCAACTTCTTCAGTCCGCCTGTTAACATAATCCCTGCTCTTTTTTCTTATGAGTTTGCTGCATCACCTTGAACAATCCTGGGTCCCTCTTCTCCGGATCTTTATCACGCTACATTTGAAACGTAGTCACATTAATTGATTCTCCAAATAAAGTTACTTGAATTATGTGTAAAAGATTATGATTATTTTACCATTCGTTCTCGGTGTTCAGTAATGGAAACCGAACCTCCTGCATATGTAGCACTGCATGCACCTGTGGAGTTAGATGACTCCGATGATGAAGCTCGCATCGTCTTACCCCTTGCCGATCGCTCGTTAAACTCCGCTGTAACCCACCATGCTTCCATTTTTGCATACTGCGCGTCGGTCATAAAAGATGCCCTTGCTCGCCGTTTCTCTGGATTCTTTTCTCGGCGGATGTCCCCCAGCGTATGTCGGTAATGACTAGCCGCCAAAATATGCCAGACGCGGTAGACCTCATTATGGTGGGCTGGATCCCACTCACATAATCCCTGCACGTTATTATTTATAAAAACTATATAGCGGATCTATAGATTCCAACATAGATGATAAAGGCCAAATAGTTATAACAAGTATCTAACCTCAAATACGCGCCACCACGCCTGAATATCTGCTGGACTCGCGCTCGTCCAGTCATGATGTCCCCTGAAGTGTGTGGTGAAGCATCTAGTGACCAACCTTGTTGCTCGTGATGAAAGGAAGCTACATGAAGTGGATGTTTCACAGAATTCATGAAATTAGTCTTACTGCGACTTCAGATACTACATGTTAAATAAACTAATTTGGTACAAGCAGGTGCATTACTTACGTGTTCCCGTGAGGTACTATCCGTAAACGAGCCTACAGCGGGGCTTGGGATACCGCGGACTGACCATGTGAACTCCCACCATCCGGTGACACTACAGGGGTCGGGGTAGACTGATTACCACTACCACGTGTAGGACCAATGCGAATACCACCTCTAGGAGGGTGAGGATGATGAACAGTGTTTGTTCTGTTGATGGCTGTGCATCCGAATGATGGGAGTGCGATTGGCCTGCCCGATCATGTCTAGCTATTGGTTCTCCTAAAACTTCTTTAATTTGCTGAAATAGCCCTTTCCCTGGGCGACGTGTATATGTCGCATCTCCTTTAGGTGGCATCTACATTATTATGAAATCCCATACAAAAGTTTACATAACGTACATTCAAACATTGAAATAAAACTTGCTCAATCATATTGTAGGCACCAGGTTGAAGTTTCAATTGCTCTTTACATATATATTAAAAGTTAATTACTAAACGAGAACATTACATAATACAATAACATATGCACGTTTACATTATTCTGAGTTTCCAAGTTCATCTGAATTTGATTTCTCTGGTTCGCCACTATCAGTATCCCCTGATATTACTCGTATTTGATTAATTAGATCAGAAATAATAATCCTAATTCGTAATATTATTCTTACTATGACTTTACTACTACATTTATAATCCCATATTTATTCTTCGTAATATTATTAATATTGACATATATTATTTTTCAAGGTCAATTTATTTCACCAGATATATTTTGTACAATTTATATTAATGCCAATAATGAAAACATTGTAATCAAAATTCCAAAATAACCATTGTACGTGGTAAGAAAATATATAACCCAAACAATTGACTTCAAACTAAAGCCGTTGCTATTTTTGAAATATACTAAATAATTTAACACACAAATATACTAATTACAAAATGTTAGCATCCAACTAATTATTGTTTGTTCTTAAATATACAAACTACTTTGACACATAAATATACAACCTAAATAATTTACATCCCACCGTTCTTAAATATACAAACTACGTTCGACACATAAATATACTACCTAAATAATTTACATCCCACCAATAATTATTATTTTTAAATATACTAACTAACTTGAGACATAAATATACTAACTAAACAATTTTTAAAAAAAAATACGTAAACAATTTACGGAAAACAATTTTATTTTCTACTTGGAAATATACTAATACTTAGTACTTAAATATTTTTAAAAATATTTCGTAAACCATTTACAGAACACAAAGAATTTTCTATTTGTTTAAATATTTTTAAAAATATTTCGTAAACCATTAACAGAAAACAAAGAATTTTCTATTTGTAAATATTTAATTACTTAGTAATTAAAGTTTTTTTGTAAATATACTAACTACTTTTACACATAAAAGTACTACCTAAATTAAACAAACCCATAAAAACTAATTTCAAATTGTAAAATATACTACCTAAACAATGTACTTTAAACTATTTATTTAATATTTTAAATTATTCCAACTAATTTGAGAGATAATTATACTACCTAAACACTTTATTAAAATCAAAATTATTAATTATTTTGAAATATAATAACTAATTTCATACATAACTTTAGTACCTAAACAATTTACGTATAAATAATAATTTACTAATTTTAATTATACTAACTAAGTTCACACATAAATATACTACCTAAACAATTCACTTAAAACTAATAATTTCATATTTTATAATTCATCAAAAAAATAAAAAAAATTGTAAGAAAATACACATAAATTTGCAATTGTAATGGGTAACCTAAAAACTTCACATCCAACCATCAACAACACAAAATCATAAATATTGCACATATTTCAAACCAAATAAACATGTAATAATCCGGATTATGCGTATTTATTGGGGAAAAAATTTAAAAAATATAAAATAAACAAACTGACCTCAAATCACGCTCTAGCTTCCTTCAAATGGCCGCAAATAACTGCAATCCTGCAATAAAACTCAAAATCTTCAATCCATTATCAACCAAGACAGTGAAACGAGGCAAAAATATCAAAAAACAAAATTCAAAGAAACTGGAAAAAAAACGAAACTAACCTTCAGATCGCCTCAAATGACACCAGATCCACGTACAACTGAGCTAGACGAAGCTGTTTTACGGCTTAATCAAAGAAGAAACGTGAATGTGTGTGTTGTGTGATGAAGAGAGAAGCTAGGAGAGAGAGACGCGAATTTTTGCTCGCTGGAGAAGACGACTCGCGCTGGGGGGGAGATTTAAAAAAAAATTTTTCCAACGGCTAGGGCCGTTGGAAATCCTAAACTAAAACGCATCGTTTCATTAAACGCACAAAAAAAAATTCCTTTCTATTTCCAACGGTCTCAGCCGTTGGAAAACTTTCAAACTAAAAATTGCATAACTTAATTTTCCAACTGTTATAGCCGTTGGAAGAAAGAAATACAAACCATTTTATTTTCCAACGGCTTAAGCCGTTGGAAGTGTAATAAATCCAAATTTTGCAGAAAATCTATTAATTTACCCATTTTCCAACGGCATAAGCCGTTGGAAGTCATATATATATAATTTCTTCAATTTCCAACGGCTAAAGCCGTTGGAACTGTGATAAATCCAAATTTCCGTGAAAAAATCCATTAATTTACACATTTTCCAACGGCATAAGCCGTTGGAAGTAATATATATAAATAATTTCTTCATTTTCCAACGACTAAAGCCGTTGGAACTATAATAAATCCAAATTTCGCAAAAAAATGCATTAATTTACCCATTTTCCAACGGCATAAGCCGTTGGAAGTAATATATATACATAATTTCTTCATCTTCCAACGGCTAAAGCCGTTGGAACTAAAATAAATCCAAATTGCATGGAAAATCCATTAATTTACCTATTATTTGGCCCATTTTCCAACGGTTCTAGCCGTTAGAAGTTATATATATATAAAATTTCCACAATTTCCAACTGCTGGGCAGTTGGAAAATATTTTTTTCTTAATTCCAACGGTTTTGGCAGTTGGAAATTTCCAACTGCTTCACCGTTGAAAAAACAGGTTTTTTTAGTAGTGAGAATAGTACATGTTTCTTTGCTTTTATGTACATGAGCAAGCTCAATTCTAATGTTTTGCTCTGTTGTAGATCATAGACCTTCAATTGAAAGGAAAAAGGTCAAAACATGGTGGTGCTTTTGATAAGGTTTAATACTTATTGATTTAACGTATTTTTTTTTACATTAATTCACATTTAGTACCACCCCACCTTTGTATACTCAGATTTGTGAATTGTATCACTTTTGATAAGTGTCAGCTTATTGGAGAAACTCGAACTATATAAAAAATTACAAGGATGGATGATATTGATCAAGTTGATAGTTGTGAGAATGAGAATAGTCATGTATGTAACATACATCGGCCAATGATGAAGAAATGTACACTTTTTGGTGATAGAGAATTCCCAATTAGATCATATGATGCTAAACGAGAATTGGCATACAAGTGGGGGATTTCTCAATTACACATCTTAATGTGGGCGAGGAATGAAAAGAGATCATGGAGGAGAGGCTGATACTGGAACAGACGATGAAGAAAATAATAACGGATCCAAGGCTCCAATTTCTTGTGTTTTAGCAAAAGTGATTTATTAGTCTACCCAGCTTTGGTATTGATATGATTGTCTAACTAAATGGCTCCTAGACCATTCATGAATAAGATTGATCAGTGAATGCTGGTTATTTTCTCCTATTACCAATCTTTTACCCAATTCTGTTTACACTCTAAGATAACGTTATTCCCTTTACATATGAAGTTAAATTATACTGACACAAATAAACTTAATTGTATTGTGAAGTTTTTAAGCACACTAACACATATAATAAAAAGTCCGGTTGTAAATTAATGGCATAATAATGGTTAAATAATTGAATCCAGTACCATTATTATGTACTAATACCGACCTGTGTCTTAACTTTAATTTTAAAAGCTTAAGAAGTAGAATAAAATCCTTCCATATATTCACGGTCAATATTTTTGTCATTGCTATTTGGTTCACAAACTGTAATGAAATTATTTATGAATCGTCATAGAGAAATGAAGAATATGATCTGATTTTTTAAATGGAATCAATGGGAATCAAATTTGCATTTAATGCGTGGTATAGGGAATCGAAATTCGAAAATTATATCATTCAAATAGTTTAGTGTATATGCTAGTACTACTTATATTCAAACAGTTTATTTAATTTTTAACTTGAATATATATGTACATAGGTATCAAATCCTTCCATATTTATTGATATTGTCAATCACAACTTTAGAAAAAATAGCATTCAATCAATTCATTATATTCCCGGTCAATATTTTTGTCATTCCTATTTATGCACTAATTATACGATCAGGCATTATTTAAAGAAAGCGGGAAATCAGGTTCAAATATTTCCAATTAGGTTTATGTTAGCATATTATAAAGTGAAGCAAATAATATTTTTAAAATTTAATATGCAACTAATAGCTTATTATCCTGAATCGGAGCCATTAATGAAAAATTATTCACTAATTTCTTTGAATTAATTTTGATAATTTATTTTAGCATATTTTCGTATGAGAACTTGATGTTGCATTTGTTATTGCTTATTTGCTAATTGATCGAACTAATTTTAGTAATTTGATATAATTTGCTAAATTGTACATGAATAAATGTGTGAGTTGAAAACATTTTAATAAATAACTGATTTGCTGTGGAACCTATTTAAGGTGACGTTGGAAAATGGTGGGGAGAAAAAAAAAATGGAATTTGACTTCCAGGCTAATTGACTTTAGAAGGCAATGTTTTAGGGAAATAATATTGGGTAATCTATTTATGGAATTTGCTGTGAATAAAAATATTTGGAAATATATAAAATAGGAAATATATTACAGTTCATGAATGTATGCATTAATGGACATATTGATGCTGTGATTTATGGGAACTTTACTTTTTTTTTTATTTAGTAGGGTATTTTTTCTGTAATATTTACTTCTATTTATTGACTCATTGTGATTTTAACATCCTCCTATAGATACAATATTAAGGTTTTTTTCCTCTCGATTATTACAAAATCAATTTAAAATGAAAAAAAAACATGTAACTTCCATGTATTAATGTTTTATTAATTTTATTATCCTGTTATATTTTTGTATTTTAAAAATTAAGAATGTGTTTCATTTTATATTTTTCCCGATATATTACAACAACTCAACGGTCTATATCTTCCTTTTTTTCTTTTTCGAATTATATATTTTTTTAACATGTTTAAAGATCGTTGGGTTGCAAATTGCCACATTTGTTTTCTTTTATTTTGGTCCTAATTATCGCACGGAATTCATTACAATTTTTTTTAGAAATATAAAATTCATTACAATTGCATGTCAATGTTTTCAATTAATTATCAGAATATATATTTTAGGTAACATATGGAAGTGAATATGTTTCCTATGTAAAAATATTCATAAAAATAATTATTTTGTAAAAAAAAAAATTCAGCTTATTGTTTTATCTATATAATATAGCATTCAAATGACATTGATTCCAAGCAAAGAAGTAAAAATAAAAATGTTTTCCAAGTGATTATTTTATCTTTATAATATTGAGATGGAAGTCAATGGTTCAAAGTCTCCTATAGCATTTCATTGTACCATATACTCTTGGGTGTACAATATACTCTTGGGGCAACAGCAGCATAACCAATGAGGAGAGATTAGTTTGAACTATTGAGTTGGGATACCTCATAGTAGTATAAAAAAAAAATCAATTCGCTACTTTTTAAAGTGCTTTTTTTTTATAAGAATAATACTTTCTTAATAATATTTATTTGACATTAAAATATAAGTTATTCTTTATATTCAATAAAATTTAGTATTCTTTGGTAACACCGGATATGTAAACTAATTTAAGGTTTATACAGGAAACTCTACTTTTCTGTGGCTACATCATTATCATCTAGTTTTGAACGTTGAACTTGATCGTCAAAGGCCCCGGGGACTCCAAGGCATTCTGGCATTGTCTTTCCTGAGTTCAAGTATTATGAACTCGGTTCAGAATCCAGGAACTTGGTTTGGTTTGTTGACTTCATTAATAGTTTGGTTAAATTACAAAATCTCCCCTATAGTTTGATCTAACATTCACTTTCCTTCTTTATTTTAAAAAACCTACACTTTACCTTCTATTTCCTTTATGGTGTCTAACAACAACTTTTGAAACTCTAAATTAAACTATTTAGTGACTACATTCCAATAATTTTAAATTTTTTGATTTTTTTTCATAGCTAATCGACTGTTAAAAAATATTGATATGCATATATAAAAAGAAAATTACATTTACAGAAATGAAAAAATGATAACTTAAAATTTCTATTAACTATAAAAAAAAACATATCAAATAAACCGACATTACTAGAAGATGACTACCGTACAGTTAAAATTATAGTTTAGAAGTTGTTATCAAATAACATAAAAAAATTAAAAGACAAAGTATAGATTTTTAAAAATAAAGGGAATAAATTGTAGTTTAAGATAAACCTCGGAGGTACTTTTAACTTTCCCATAATTTAGGTAAATTACAAAAGCCGGTAGGGGCAGCAGCACACTCAATCGAGTGGGGCAACTTTCAGGAAAACTACAAATATTATATATAAGTTTATAATAATTAAATATTTTGACCCCATAAATTTTGTAAAACATGTATATTTATCTCTACTATTTTTAATATATAATTTTTGCCCCCATTTGAAAAAATTTCTGACTCTGCCCTTGAAAAGCCACTATGTAGTTTGATGTAACCTACATATTCTCTAATAGTTTTGATATCACATTGGAATTCTCTGGTAAAACCCATTTGCATTCTGTGGATGTTTTGTCTAACCGGCCGGTCGTCCAAGAGATTAATATTGCTGTACGATATTATGATTAAATGGGTAGCTAAGCCTTGAAGAGGGAAGAGTATGGCTGCTGAATTGGAAATGTTGTCGCAGATAATTAGGCACAGCTAATCTAAAACCTGGTAATCGGTCCGGCCGTTTGAGAGAGAAACTTGGTACTGTGTGACGAACGACAGAGCGATGTCGGTCGATAACTCCCTACACAACACAACACAACGCATAAAAATTTTGGGATGACTTAGCCCATGATTTAAAATACCATGCTTGCAACCACGACTTAAAATATCATTCTTGCAAGTTGGAATATTTTAGGCGAGGCTGCTCCTCCAGGGGATGGGGTTTTCTTAGATTAAAATAAAGCATCGTCTGCGACCGCCTTCCCTCTGGGCTCGGTCATTTGTTACCTTTGTGCCGATCTATTCCCTCTGTGCCGCTTTGGATGATACATTTTTTATATTTTTATCTCTAAAATTAAAATTAATTTTTTTTCAGATTTTGTGAAATGTGAGTTTAAATGGGAATTCGGGAAAAAAAAAGATTAATTTTTCAGTTTTGTGCAGTTGTTGAGTTTTGTACGGTAAGAATTTAAATGAAAGTAATAAGGTAAATTATATGTTAAAAACTTTTTAAAAAGAGAAACACCTAATTTTTTTAGGACAGCCAAAAAAAATATCTGTCCTTTTTTTTTTATATAAAATTAGTTTTTGTTTCTTAAATTTTTAATGCATAAAAAAAATTGGAAAATAGCAAATCGTCCCATAAACACATTTGGTATTAATTACTAGGAGTCCTTACGTGAGTCTCGTGCACCAAGGCACACAGAATAATGGTTATATATCTATATATTGTTTACATAATTAGACAAATGCTGTTGTAAGCATAGATGGTATGGAGAGCATGTGATATATAGTGGGATGTGTGGTGGGTTCAATTTACCATTCTCATATTTTTCTTTTTCTCCTTTCTTTACCCAACTTTTTATCTTTGTTTCATTTTTTTTAAGGATTCCCACATTTTCCCTTTTCTTCTTTCTTTACCCATTTTTTTAATCTTTGTTTCATTTTTTTTTGAATTATTCCCATTTTTAAAATTTTATTTTTCTGGTTTTTTCCTTTTCTTTTTCATTTTATGTAGCTTTTCTCCCTAAAATTTCTCCTTTATATAGCTTTTCTCCCAAATTTTTATTCAATTTACTAGCAACTGTTTGGTTTTTTTTATCAATTCATACTTATTTTTTGTTCTTTTATTACTAACTATTTGTTCCTGTATGCATTGCTATTAGTTCTTTTCATTTATAGATCAAGAAAATTTGTGCAAACAACGACTTTAAAAGAACATATGTATATAAAAAAAGATATGCAAATGAAAAAAGGAACATATAAAAGTAAAAAAAAAAACAACATGTGCATGTGAAGAAAAAAAAACATGTTAAGAAATATTTATTCAAAAAAAATTTACATATATATGTGATATAACACTCATGTATAAATGAACATATGGGTAGAAAGAAATGAATATATGCAGCTAAAGTAAAGAACATATATGTAGTTACATAAACTACAGTGAAAAGAACAAATATATATGTATAAAAGAACATGTATATATAAAGAAAAGAACATATGCCTTCAAAGAAACAAGACATACCTTAAGAAACATATATATATAGAACAAATATCAAAACACATATATAAAGAGGAACATATGCATTTAAAGAAAAGAACTTTGCATGTAAAGAAAAAAACATATATCTACACAGACCAACTATAAAAACACATAATGGGCATACACATATATATAAATTAACATATACATATAAAGGAAAGAACATGTGTATGTAAAGAAAAGAACATATAAATTCAAAATTATCTATTCATAACAAATTTGCATATATATGTGTATGTATATACACATATGTATAAAAGAACATATACATAGAATGAAAAGAACATATTCAAATAAAGCAAGGAACATAAACGTAGTTACATAAACTATAGAGAAAGGAACATACACGTATGTATAAAAAAACATATTTATACGACAAAAAATGCCTACAAAGAGAAAAATATATACATTAAAAAACGTATATACAGAACAAATATTAAAATACACATGTACAAAGGAACATATGCATTTAAAGAAATGAATATGTAAATATATAGAAAAGAACATATACCTTCACACACACACACACACACATATATATATATGGGGACAAAATATTAAAACACATTATGAACATACATGCAAATATAAACGAACATATATACATGTACAGAAAAGAAAAAAGACAACAAAAGTTAAGTAGAAAATAAAAACAAAAATAAGATGAAAAAATGAAAAACATGAAAGAAAGGAAAAACATAAATAACAAGGAAAAAGACTGAAAAATATAAGAAAAACAACAAAAAAAAGTGAATAAGAAAACAAAAATAAAGACCAAAGAAGCAAAAACTTGTTAAAAAAAAAGAAACGAAAAAAATGAAGCAGGTTGCAAAAAAATAAAGGTAAAAACTTGAAGAGGCAACAACAATATGAAAGAAAAAAAAAAACCCTGAAAGCTACAAAGACTCGAACCCACGCCTGCTAATCTCTAAGGTTCCTATATTAACAAGTTCACTATTCCACTGAATATGAAAATTGTCTAAATATTGTAAAATTTATATAAGTTTGTTTATGTCTCCTGATATACATGTACATCAGCCATACACAAGACTTTCCAGATTACTAGTATGAAAATTAAACTTTATTTTTTTGACTTTTTCTGCGCTGATAGATTCATCCTAGGATTTTTTTAGTGATAAAGCACTATCATGCATGTCACCTGTGTGACGTTCAGGATGCACGCGGTTAACATAAGCCCTGTACTTACCATCACTGATGGATAAAAAGCACCATTGGTCCCAAATCTTTAGTTACTATTGTAAATTGGTCCCCAACCTTCATTTTATAGAAAATTGATCCTAAATCTTTGTAATGCATTGCATATTAATCACTAGCCCTAAGCAGAGACAAAAAATCCATTTACAAAGAAGAAAAATTGATATTTTAAATTATCCATTAAGTGTTAAATAATTATAATACAATTTAAGTTTATGAAAAAATAGTGATCAAACAGTTTAAATTAAAATTTTAAAAAGTTAATGCATATAATTTGTGAGAGTTAATAAATTTAAATTGTTTAATATTTATATTTCAATAAATTTACTATTATTAATAAATAATTTAAATTAATAGTTTTTCTTCTCCGTATGTTAAGTTTTTGTACCCACCTAAGGCTAAGGTGCAATAAAAGTTTGCAATGAAATGAAGCTTAGGGACCGATTTACAACCTGAATTAAAGATTTATGACCATTGGTGCCATTTACCCCACCTCTTACACACATGGGATGATGAAGAGCTAATTAAAAAACAGTAGATTCCGGTTCCATCCACAAACTTCCCAAGTCTCAACGGACCAATTTGGGACTGATCAAACCCACATTTATATTTTTCAATAATTAATGAAATTATTCATATCTCGTGCGTGTTTATTTCCATTTCTTCTCCTCTTTATAGACTCCGCAGCTCCTCTGTTTCTCTCGTCAAAACACAAATTAAAATGGTGGGTGCTTTTAGGCGTACGCTTTCTTTCCCAACTAAAAATCCCAACCGTCCATCCAAGCCGCCGATTTCTCAGCACACCAGATCCATCTCTCTTCCCTGCCGCGCGCATCCGCTCGTTTCCCAGCTCCGAGAGCACACCTCTTACCTCAGAGCCTGGTCTCTAAATCCTGCCAACCGTAACACCGCCGGCTGGCTCTGCGACGGCCTCCGTCGCCTCAAGGACGTCCACGACACGCTAGACGATGTCCTCCAGCTGCCCCAGACCCACGACTTCTTGGCCCGCAACCGCCGATGGGTCGAGAACCTTCTGGACGATTTCCTCCGGTTCGTCGACCTTTACGGGATCTTCCTGGCTTCAGTCCTCGAACTCAAGGAAGATCAACTCGCCGTATGTTTGTCCATCAGAAGAAGGAACGAATCGAAGATCCGTGGCTACCTGAAAGAGAGAAAGAAGATGGCAAACGAGTTCGCGAAACTCGTCTCTTTGATCCGGTTGGCTGGCCGACTGTCTAACCTAGTTTCGGGGTCTTCGTTCACTTCTGGAGCGGAAGCTGAGCTGGCGGGAGCCATAAACGACGGAGTCCAGATAACGGTGGCAGTGTCGGCGGTGGTTTTCAAGAGGATATCGGTGTCTCTGGCGCGGAGGAAGGCGTCGTGGACGGCCTGGGGGATGAGGAAGAAAGTAGCAGAGAAGGGGAAGACGGAGGCACGGGTGATCAGAGAATTGGAGGGAGTGGGGGAGGAAAGCTTGCGGGAGTTGAAGAAGAAGGGAGATGAGGAAGTGAAAATGGTGTTGAAGAGAATGCAGGAATCGGAGATTTGTCTTTCGGATGTTTATAATCGAACTGAGAATTTGTTCAGGAGTCTCATTGCCACCAGGGTTTCGCTGCTCAATACTCTCACCAAATAGCTAGCTAGATCAAATCCAACATGATTTTTTTCTTTAGGATAAAAAAAAAACAAGAAGAAAGGAAGGAAGAAAATCGTACTTATAAAAGGCACTAGTAGTACCAAATCTTTAGTGTTCATCATACTAATGCTTTTTTTTTTTTTGTTTGTATTCCAAGTGAAGTAGTATTTATAAAGAAATCCTGTTAAAACTTGTTTACCTTACACCTATACACTCAACCCACTCTTCCTCTAAACTCATAATTTGATAGCAAACAGGAGAAACATTTTGCACAAAATTATTAAATCCTATCCATTCCCAAGAAATGATCGGTATGTACCGTGCACAAATATACTGATATTTAATTTGGGGAAAAGTACCATCAAACTACTACAGTTATTGGTATAAACCCTGTTGCTCACTAACCCTCCCCATATATCCCTCGATGAACAAACAGCATGCAATGGTAGTGGCAGATGATGGATTTTGTGAATGAGCACCTCCAATTTTTGTGTCTGTAACATCTTAAGTCTAGAATTGGTTACTGAAACATGTGTCTATTTACCTACGTTATGAGTAGGGATGTTAATTTGTACACTTATTTATAAGTATCATACCCTATTCTATCTGATAAATAGAAGTTTTTTTTCTTTAAATTGGATGGGTTCGGGCCAAGTTCAGGTATTTTTTATTTTTGTACCCGTCGGGTATGGGGAGGGTACAGGTTTAGGGGCATACCCTCTCCAAACCCGGCACAAACCTTACTCACATATTATACATAATATATAATATCTAAAATATTACATATATTATATATACATACCAAATTCTAGTCATCTATATAATATAATTCTAGCCCAAAAATAAAATTCAATATGACAATTCAAGTATGTCATGCCTTTAGTTTCAATTTTACCCTATGTGATTGACAATCAAGTATTTGGGGTAGAATTTTTATATTGTGGGTAGGGTTTGGGCGAAAAAAACCTACTCGCTGTGGGTTGCAATCATTTTGGGTAGAATTTTTATATTATGGGTAAGGTTTGAGAATCATTCTACTATCCCTGAACCCGATCCAATGACATCCATACACATGGGCTATTCTTTATGAAAAGGATAAACGTTAGGTGATTATGTTTTGGAACTTGAATATATATATTCATACAAGGATTTCCACATTGGAGAAATGTGGGATATAAGAGTGTTATAAACTCCCTACTTAATGTACCCAAGGGGTCTCTTGGATTACTTGATCCCCTAAGTTAGTAATCCTTATAATCGAATTACTTGGTCCTTTGGCCAAGTAATCTCTCTAGTATAGAAACAGTCCTAATAGATTATGCATGTGCACACCTAATATATAAAATCATTGCCTACACCACATGGACTATCATTTGTGAAAAAAAATAAGCGCTCAGTTATTTTGTTCTAAAACTTATATTCATATAAGGCTTTTCACATTTCTCTAATATGGAATATAAGGTTGTTATAAAGTCACTAGCAGCATGCTAGTGATGCCAATGAGATGACAGAGGATGAGGCTTGAATAAAGATGGGGGTGATGTTGGATGACGATGATATGACGATGATAAGGCTTAAGTAGGTTGACTAAATTGCTGACTGGATCAAAGAGAAATAGAGGGGGGAAGGTGGTGGATTGGGGTCAAAGACGGTGGCAGGAGGCTAGACGATGGACATGGTGGATATGGTGGGCAATTCAGTCTAAGTCCATAACTATGATCAGTTATTTAGTTTAGGCATTTAACTAGGGAGTTTTTGAGTTTTGCAAACGTGACATGTCGTTTCACCCATTATTTGTCACACAATCACATTTAAATAGAACATTCTATCATTTGACAAAATATTCTCACAATAAGTTATATTGGTGGCTATATTGGTCCTAGTACAAAACTTTGGTAATTAATTTGGCACCAAACTACGATTTCCGTAATGCAATTGAAACCACTCAAAATTATAGTGGGCAATTGAGCCAAGACATGAAATTATGGTGAGTTTTTCGTACTTTTCCCATTTAATCTGTAAGCTAGACATTTTCTTCTACCTCTGTCTAGCATTGTTTAACACTTTTTAACATTTTAAATTTGTAATTGTCTAAACATTTCTCTTTGTAAATGATTTATAAATATCTGAATTTATATACAAATGTAAGATAAAATATTTTAGTTCCTAAACACCACATTTTAATATTTTTTAAATAATAATAATACCATAAAATCGAGTTAAACTCACATTCTAAAAGTAACGATGTCAACTATATTATGGAGTATGAATTATAAGGAATAAATAAATTTAGAGAAAAAGGCATGATATGAGCTCTATGATTGAATTTGAGGGTTTTGCGGCCCTAGCAAGGTTTTTGATTGGGCAGAATAGAGCAGGTCGTGCAATTTTGACAATAAATCAACATTAGAGACAGCTTGATGAATTATTCAAGCTGGCTACGTGTAATCTTTAGCAAATCATGCATGGCTATTATTGTTATCAATTAGTATTTAAATGCACGGCAATGTGCGGCTATCTAGGTCAAATGGCTAAGGCTCAGGGGACATCAAGCAGAAGTTGGGGTCCGAATCCCCCCTTCATTAATTTCCCATAAAATTTTGAACGATAAAATTAGACCTAGCCAACTTGCACTAAAGCCTGACTTAATCCTGTTTTGACTAAAAAATTAGCAACCCAAACAAAATTTAAGCAAAATCCAAGAAAACTTAAACCTGATAAGTGGACTATACCTATATTGGTCCAAACTTGAATAATACACACTCAAAATAACTCAATGTCTAAACCTGACAAAACTTAACTTTCATAAATAAACTTGATAAATAAATCCAAATTTGACATGAAACCTGAATAACCTAATCTAAAGATTGAAGTCACTTGTAACTGAAATCGACGTAACCTGTATTGAACCCGAACTCAAATAAACCTGACCCGATTCAACTCGAACCCAAAATCTACTCAATATGAACCCAAATAATCGATTTGAACTTGACATTAACCTGAATTCATTATAACCCAATTAAACTCGAACTTGAGTAATCTGACACAAACCTAACTCGATCCGCACAATTGTCATCCCCACATAAAACACCAATTATACTAGTTTAATGGCATTCCAAGTCCTAAAAAAATAGATGTTCCCCTTAACCCTTAATTACTAAAATAATAGCTCATTTCTATGTATTTGAGTAGATGATTCTAAGCATAAAAAATGCATGGTCATTACTTTATCCATGTCTCATTTTCTGTGTATTTGTATAGATGATTCTAACTTCTGAGTACAGTAAATTAGGAAATGCGTAACCATTGTTTTGTCTGCATTTTAGCATCCATCCAATTGCAGCGGTTATAACTGTTTACAATTTTATATGTTTGCTTGTAAATTTTAATAGTATTTTATTTATTTTATAACCACTCAAATCATATTTTTTTACAATTAATTAATAGCTTATATGATTTTTTTTCTTACCTAGCTTAAAAAAAAAAGGAAACATAAGTAAAAATACTTGTTTTATGCATGAGAAAAAGTTATAGAAGTGGTTTCATGTCCCCTTAAAATGTAAAATTTTAGTTGGTATACAAATAGAGTAAATTGCTATTATAAGAAAACTAATTATTTTTAATCTCTTTTAATAATTAGCCCAAATAGCTTAATATACAAGTACCACAGAAGCCAAGTTATCCCAGGCATGAGTTGACATATATACTTCATATATGTTCGCGTTTTTCCAAAAAATAAAAACTGCAACTTTAACTAAGTGAACAATTAGTTGTAAAGCGCAATATACCACGTTATACTACACCTTAATAAGGGGCTGGCTAGTGGCTTAACATATATTATCTCCTTTGACGATTCTTGCATTGGAGGTCCATTACGTTGTGGGCCCAGTGCTGGAGCCCAGTCATGTCAGGCTGGTTAGCTAGGACCAGGAGTAAGAGCTGACCTCCAAGTACCTTGGACCTGTAGATCATCACAACCTCTTGTTAGAGTGACCTAGTTATTTCGCAATAAAAAAGTTATGGGCTTGCACATGGGCCTCAAAGAAAAAAAATTCTCCGACTCTTAAGAAAAGAGAAAAGTAAGATGAGACTCAGAAAAAGAAGAAGAGAAAAGAGAAAACCTTGTAGGGAGGGGTAACAAGACGATATTTGTACTAGAGGAGGGTTTCAAACTTTTTGAGGAGAATTCTCAACCGTATTATTAGCAATATTCTTAATTTTCATGTCTATTTCGTTTTGTTGTACCTATTTTCGATCCTTTTCTTAATTGTTGAAATTTTTTATTTTATTTTCAAAATTTTTGAGTTAATTACGTAGTTCTCACTATAAATTGAAGTTCAAACAATTAACTATTAAAATAACATAAAATCAACTTGAATAATTTGTGATGATTATAAATGTTTTACATGTTCTGTCAAAAAATGAATTCGAGTTTGTTTGTGCTACTACTTTTAGCTTATCACAAAATTAACTCACACTAACAATTGAAATATTGCCATCATGGCGAAGTTGTAAGTTCATGCAACGTGGACAGATATGAGGACTTGAGTTCAAATGGTTATAGAAAGCTGGGAGTAACCGGTAACATTGGCTCGAGGGACAAGGGGGGAGAATTAAGCACGTGGTCCTATTTTTAAGAAAAGTTAATTGTGCAATGTTCCCTCCTGGGGTTCTCAGGTAGCACACCTGTGATCCAAAATTTTAGAAAAGTTACGATTTAAGGCATCTAATGCCTAATGGTCCAATCCAAATGGAAATGGCCAAATGGGGCATAATTTCAAAAGTTCGAAGAGTGGAGGACCACAAAAAAATAAATTATGTGGGCTTATGACTATGAGCCTTATTCAGAAAAAGTAGATGGTCGTTTCCAGGATTTCAGCCTTCTCGTCACACGTGATTATATAAACGAATTAAAAAACAAAAAGAGAAAAAAGAAAACACAGAAAGGACAAAACGAATTGTCAGTGCTGGAAGGGAGAAAGGGACGACGAGAGGGGGAGCGAGGTACAGCCAAGCAGGAGAAACCATCTCACAGAGCTCTTCGCTCTCTAGATCTCTTCCTCTCTCCCTCTCTCTCGTCTCGCGCCTCCGCAATAGCTGAACCCTCTCTCTAGCTACAGTGGACATCGAATCAAATCTGTTTACGGTCTGAGTCAACTCACCCCGAGTATGGGTTGCTGCCATTCGTCCTTGGTCTGGAAGGGACACAAGTCATCGCAGCCGCTTCCCAAGGACCATTGGGACTCTCAGGACAACCAACTCCCCGTTTCCAACGGCAGCAGGTCCTTCGCCGGCGTCGCTGACGGGGCAACGCTAGACTTCATCGTGTTCTCTCTGTCGGAGCTCAAGGCCGCCACCAACGATTTCAGCCCCGATTACATCATCTCCGAGGGCGGGGAGAAGTTCCCCAATGTGGTTTACAAAGGTCGTCTCCCGGATGAAAATGGTACCAGCCGTCGCATCGCCGTCAAGAGATTCGCCAAACTGGCCTGGCCTGATGCGAAGCAATTCATCGTACGTTTCATGATTGATGTAATGTAGTTCTGTTGATTGGGTCTTCATTCTTCAATTCCGTTGGTGTGGTTTCTGTTGTTTGTTTGAAGGATGAAGCTTGGGGCGTAGGGAGGCTGGGACACAACAGACTTGCGAATCTGATTGGCTACTGCTGCGACGGAGACGAGAGATTGCTTGCGGCCGAGTATATGCCCAATGATACACTTACAAAGCATTTATTTCATTGTAAGAGGATATTCTTTTTGATCCGAAATCCCCGACTGACGATACTAATTTAAATGCTTGTCACTTTCGTTCGTTTTGTTAATGCATGTTCTTAATGGTAGATTGGAGGACGATAAAGATCCAGCATGTTAAAAGTGTTGTTATTTGAAGCAGTTAAATGCATATATGGAGATGGACATAGTCTATGCTCTGCTCGTCTTCTTGCTTATTGCTTGCTGAAGCATTTCCTCTTAGTGTTGCACCTTATTCTGATGATAGGTTGGTTCTCTTTTTTTTATAGGGGAGAACCAAACACTCGAATGGGCAATGCGTTTAAGAGTCGCTCTGTCTATAGCTGAAGCTTTGGACTATTGTAGCAAAAACAATCGCCCCCTGTACCATGATTTGAACGCGTACAGGGTTCTTTTCGATAAGGTCTTGCAAAATGATCCCTTCACAAATGTTTGTATATGATCCTGCAGTTGTTGGATGAGCTGGTCCTTTATTGTTGTTTTTTGCAGAATGGTGATCCTAGACTTTCATGTTTTGGTTTGATGAAGAACAGTAGGGATGGAAAAAGTTACAGTACTAATCTCGCTTATACACCGCCGGAATATTTAAGAAACGGTAATGAATTGCCCTTTATGCTGTACTTTCAGTTCTATAAACATCTTTTCATGCGTCTTTGTGGGTGTTGGAAGCGTCCGACAGCTTTCTTGTTGAAAATGTCAAAATGTATGACACAATTCATGCTTTTTGGTCAGAATCAAGCCACTTGCACAAAATCACACTCTATCCTGCATTGCCTGAGGCCGAGGCTGGATCTAACTCTATCTATCCTGCATAAACTATGAAAATTAATTGAATATTGAAACAGGTTCATATACGGAAGGAGTTTGCTTGTAAATTTCAATCGCATGTTAAAAGCTAACATACAAAATAGTCTAACTATATCTTTGTTGTAGGGAGGGTTACTCCAGAGAGTGTTATCTTCAGCTTTGGCACTGTCCTTTTAGATCTGCTCAGTGGAAAGCACATTCCTCCAAGTCATGTAAATGTTGTTTAAGTTATCTTTGTCTTGTAAGCTAATGAAGGGATCATGTAACTGCTTTCATAAGATCGTTGTTCATTGAAATGAAAAGTTGAAGAAGTGCAAAATTAAGGCATTTTCCAGTATGCATCTTTTTCGTTTTTTGGTTTTTTTCCCCGGGGGAGGGGGAGGGGTGTTTTCTGTTTTTATTTCATTTTCATGTTTTCAAGTTTTAGAATGTTGTTTCCAGTAGAATTTGACGCAGGAATGCCATCAAGAGCAATATGTTTTTCATGTTTTGAAAAATGTTTCCTAAAGTTAAAAATGAAAACCGAGAAATGAAAACAGTTTACCAAACACTTTTTCCACCTCTACTTAAAACTGGAAATAAAAACAGAACAAAGCAGAATGCAGTGGCACCTAAACTTTCATTGAAATTCTTTGTTTTATTCTTGCAAGTTTTAACAGCTCTTTGTTCATTAGTCCTGCGTTTTGATATATTTCAAGTTCAGATATTATCCTACATATAAGAATGTCTCCCTAACATTATATGTGATTTCTTGTTTCTGGCCAAAGCTGTCATCGTGGGCTTGTTTGTATACTTGCAGGCTCTTGATATGATCCGTGGGAAAGACATTCTTCTCCTGATGGATTCACATCTGGAAGGGAACTTTTCAACTGAAGAAGCCAATCTTGTCTTTAATCTTGCATCAAGGTGCCTACAGTATGAACCTAGGGATCGACCAAATACTAAAGATCTTGTTGCTGCACTTGCTCCTCTTCAGAACAAAGCTGATGTGAGCTGCCTCTTTTGCCCCTTTGAGCATGATTTTATGGCTATTTTCTTCACTGGTGTGTCAGTTCATCCTTTTGAAACAAACAGAACTGAATTGAATAGGAAACTTTCATAGTGTATGGAATTCAATCTGGACTGTATGTTAAAACAGAAGTTCTTCAATTCAGGACTACTGCCTCATGATTTCTGATGTATATGCTATACGGAAAAGATCTGTGCACCTTTGCTTGTGGTCCAGCTCTTGTTTATATGGGATTTTTTGATGATACTGGAATATTATCTACATCTGTTATTTTAATGATATTGGAATATTATCTATTGATGTAAATTTGAATCCACTAACACTTCTATGTTGGTGGCTAGACATATTAGGTGTATTTCCCTTTTGTTGTTTTTTCTATTTTACTCTATGTTTTTGTCTTGTGAGGTTATTCAGTTTGATGGTTAAATGTAGGATTGGGAGAACAATCTACGTATACTTTTTTTGACAAAAGCGAACTATTTTAAACTGTTGTTTTTATGCACTTCTATTGACGTGGTTTCTTAACTTTTTAGCTCTACATGTGTTTTCTCACAGCAATCATATGAATTCGGTGACACTGCTGATACTGTCACTTTTGTGTTGGGGATGTTGTTGTTGTGTGTGTTCTTCTTCTTCTTCTTCTTCTTTTTTTTTTTTTCTTTTTCCTTCAGTTTTTCATGCTTAACGTTTACAGATCTCTCGTTACATTCAGGTACCATCTTATGTTATGATTGGGATCCCAAAACCTGAGCAAGCACCTCCTTCACCACCACGCCCTCTCTCTCCAATGGGTGATGCGTGTTTGAGAATGGACCTGACAGCTGCCCACCAGCTTTTGGTTGCAGCGCATTACAGAGATGATGAGGGAACGAGTGAGGTAATAAACTCATCCTGCACATTTCTGTTGCCAATTGATGATGCAGTATGCAGTTCCGAACTCTCTTGTTCAATATGTAATGCCTCAGATATCCTTTCAAGAGTGGACTCAACAAATGAGAGATACTTTGGAGGCAAGAAAATGTGGGGATGTTGCATTTCGTGATAAAGATTTCAGGACTGCTATTGAGTATTATACTCGGGTACGCTTTCTTCATCCCGATATGATGAAATGATCTAACTAGTGTTTATGGAAATGTTGGATGCAAAATGGGCAGATCCTTCAATGGGCTGATTTGAGAACATGTTCAGGATGCTATTTTTAAACATTTAGTCTAAAGATTTTATATTTGCTAGCATTCCCTGTTGCCGTGAGAGAGTAATTTGATTTCACATTCATTTCCAGTTCATAGAAGCAGGAACTGCGGTCTCTCCAACTGTTTATGGACGAAGAAGCCTGTGCCATCTCATGTGTGATCAGCCAGATGCTGCCTTAAGGGATGCAATGCAAGCGCAATGTGTTTATCCAGATTGGTCAACAGCATTCTACTTGCAGGCCATTGCACTTGCCAAGTTGAACATGCACAAGGATTCAGCTGACATGTTGAGCGAGGCTGCTGAACTAGAAAAGAGAAAGCAGCAAGTGGGGAAGGTATCTTGAGATGCACTTGTTATGACGTGCTGTCTTCATTTTTGTGATTGCCTTTGACCACCGAAAACGGAGGTTCATTCTATATTGTATCATAGAGCAGGGGGAGGCGTGTTTTGAGCTGACGACTTTCCTTTTCCCCTTCTGTTGATGAAATAAATCAAATTTGCCCTCCACTTGTACATTTAAATGGAGAAGCTGATCATTGGAGAATCTTCTGATTAATACAAACTTGGCTACATTTGTATCACCTCTGCCTTCAATATACACCTACTTGTATTTGCGTCCGTAAAAACTTGTACACTCACGAAACAAACAGCTCAGCCTGTCCATCAATAAAGAGGCTCATAAACTCTTCCCCATCAACAGTTTCTTTCTCTATGAGGAGTTGAGCAAGCTTATGGAGAATGTCGATGTGAGTAATGATTATCTGCTTAGCTCTTGAATAAGCCGTCTCCACCAGCGCCCTTACCTCTGCATCTACCACATCAGCAGTTGCCATCGAGTAATCCTTTTGCATGGACATCTGCAGTTACAGTATAGCATTGGTAAATGGTGCAAAGGCAGAAAATCCCATGAAGGGTACAGGAAAGAATTCAGCTGGTTCACAATCGACGTCACCTGTTGACCTAAGAATGGATTTCCACCAGGCCCCCCAATCGCAACCTGCCCGATCTTTTTGCTGAAACCAAACCTCTCAACCATCTGTCTTGCCACCCTTGAGACTTGCATGAAGTCATTGGATGCTCCAGTCGTCACATTTTCTTCACCATATATTACCTCCTCTGCTACCCTGCATGTATTATCAGTGGTAGGAAAAAAAAAAACCATCAAGGAGAGTTAATTCAAGCACTAGCAATCACGGGTTATAGTATATCTTCTCCCAACTTCAAGCAGTCACTACAAATGTCTTGAGTAATTTAACTGGATTGAGTCAATCAGGCCTTAATAGTCTTCCATCCTTTTCCTTTGCACATTTAACAGGGTAAGGCAGAGAATTACCTTCCACCAAGTGCAACAGCCATCTGATTCTCTAGGTAGCTTCTGCTGTACAATCCAGATTCAAGCCTCTCTTCACTTGGTGCGAAAAATGTGAGACCACCTGCTTGCCCACGAGGTATGATCGATATCTTGGCCACAGGATCATATTCCGGCATCAGAGCTCCAACTAAAGCATGGCCAGCCTCTGCAGCATTACCCAAGTCAAACTTAGCAAGGCTTATTCTTGCAAGTTTCGATCAATTAGAAGAGAAAGATCATAAAACCATGAAGAACAAATATCAATGTCTAACCATGGTAAGCAACTAATTTCTTCTTTTCATCTGAGACAACTGCATTCTTTTTCTCTGGTCCAGCTATGATCCTCTCTAGCGCATCTGATATCTCATCTTTGCTTATTTCCTTCAGGTCACGCCTGGCAGCAAGGATAGCAGCTTCATTCATCAGATTCTGCAAATCAGCCCCAGTGAAACCAGGGGTTCTCCTAGCAATCTTCTCAAAATCAACATCTTTGGCAAGGGCTTTTCCTCTAGAGTGGACCTGCAGCATTGTAATGAAGATAAGTGACTCCAACTGAAGAAGGAACAGCAATCCTCTCGAAGGAAGACCACAACATATATCCAGAAATCAACTACTAGAAGAATCTATATCCACAGGTCTTTTTTGTTTTTTTTTCAGAAATCAGAATGTCCAAGAAATCGGTTTCCCCAAGAGCTAACCTGAAGAATCTTAACTCTCCCAGCAACATCAGGTCTATCCACAGTCACCTGTCTATCAAACCTACCGGGTCTCAACAGAGCAGAATCAAGAACATCTGGCCTGTTCGTAGCTGCCAACACAATAACCCCAGAATTCCCAGAAAACCCATCCATCTCCGTCAGAAGCTGATTAATAGTCTGCTCCCTCTCATCATTCCCACCTCCAAGTCCAGCCCCTCTCTGCCTCCCCACAGCATCTATCTCATCAATGAACACTATGCAAGGAGCCTTTGATTTCGCCTTATCGAACAAGTCCCTCACTCTTGAAGCACCAACTCCCACGAACAGCTCCACAAACTCGGAAGCGGCACAAGAGAAAAATGGCACCCCAGCTTCTCCAGCCACAGCTCTCGCCAAAAGAGTCTTGCCAGTACCAGGAGGACCCACCAACAAACATCCTTTTGGAATTTTAGCTCCTAATGCCGTATATTTATCTGGGTTCTTCAAGAAGTCGACCACTTCTTGCAACTCCAGTTTCGCCTGGTCCGCTCCAGCAACATCAGCAAACGTGACGCCAGTCTCTGGTACTTCCTGTAAACCAGAATTCGAGGATCAAGATGGGTACATGAGATGAGATATGACCAGTTCATCAAATTATAAGATTCCATATAAGCAGAACATGTATGGCAGTGATTGCAGAAAGAAATCAAGCAACTAGGAATAAGATACAGAGAACATTGACTCCATGCCTGGAATTTCGACTTCGACCTTCCAAAGTCCATGGGACCGCCAAGCCCGCCGGGACCTCCCGGACCGCCCTGAGCCCGGCGGAAAAGGAAAAACAGCCCAGCAAATGCAAGGAAAGGGAAAAGCAGATTCCCAATAAAATTAAACAGCCCATTCCCTGAATCGCCCTCGGACACCGAAATATCGACGCCGTTCATGGCCAAAATATCGATAAGGTCCGGGTCGTTAGGGACAATCACGGTGGCGCGGCGGCCGTCGACGGCGGTAAGCTGAAGTGCGGAGCCGTCTTTGCTGAACCTGACTCTCTCCACTTTTCCCTTCTTGACGGCGTTCAAGAACTCGCTGTACCGCCATTGGGTGCCCTCCGGAAGGTCGGAGGACTGCGACTGGGGTGTGGGAGCAGTTAACACAAGGTTCTGGGAGAATGGGGAGGGGTTCGAGGGAGACGGGTTGGCAGGCTGGGCGTCGAAAACAGGCGCAGATGCCGGCGGTGGGGCAGTGTCTAGGGCTAACGCTTGAGGTGCTAGTGGAGATGAGAAGAGAAAAGCGGCCAAAGTGGCTTTCGAGGGAAGGGATTGTCGCTTTGAGGATTTCTGATAATTGGGTTCGTGATTGAGGGCCTGAGTAACCAGAAATGTTCTTCGGCCTTTAGGAATCGGCGGAGAGAGCTTAATATGCGCTCCTAAGCAGGTAGAACAAATCAAAGGATTTGTGGCGGCAGCCATGGAAGTCTCTAATTGCAAGGAAACGAATGGAACGAACCAAAAATATAACACAGATCAGTGTGAAGGGGCTGTGAGACCTTTTTCACTTGTATTCTGAGTTCGGAAGCCATCGGAGAGGAAGGAGCGCCATGGATTTTGTTGGCGCTTGGGTTGTGTCTACGTGTTCGTTGCAACAGCCAACCATTTTCCCAAATATCTCTAGAAAATGAAAAATAAATAAATAAATAAGTAAATCAAAACAACAATAACAACTTAACAACAACAACAACAAAGAAAGCTAAAATAGAGAATTTACCACCTAAAACTTGCCAAAGCTGCAAATATACCACCAATTTTTTCATCAGTCTAATTTCACCCCAAATTTTTCAAAAGAGTACAATTTTATCATAATATTTTTGTAAGGTGCAAAACGGCCTTCGCCCTTTCTAATAGATGGAATATAATGACGTGAATGTTTAAAGTCATCTCTCTCCAAAATAAATTTGAAACGACTTCTCACAAGTCACAACGAGTACATGTGTACACTGCCGCATATCACACAACAATGAAAAAAAAAAAACAAGACACATGGTAAATGGTTGTCTGATAAAAATGTATCAAAATTTCTTAAACTATGGTCTTTAAGATTCCCAAAGGTGCATAAAATTGTAGGCCTAGCCTGCACTAAAGAAGACAACAAGGATTTGTTCATTTTCCTGTCTTTACACCAGTAGTTTTGCACCTTCTTCTTCCTCTTAAACCAAAACTTGTAGTTGGCGCATTAAACCAGTAGGATCATTCACATCAACAGCAGCATTTTAGTTATCCTGTGCATTACCATTTTCATCTTCAACATACAAGGCAATCTTCTTAATGCCCTTGTACTCATGCATCAGTTTAAGAACTCACTGATCACCGCAAATCAACATGCCATTTCCAGCCCTGAAAAGACGATCCGCAGCAATATATCCAGATACGATATGCAATCCATCTTGAAGTCTTCATCAGCAGGTTAATCTTTCCTCCATAAATCAGTTTGAATCTAAGGACCACCATTCTGCATAATTCATTAAGTGAAAGATATCAGCAAATGCACAAAGATTCAAGTAGTTAAAATAAAAAAATAATCCCAGTTTTAAATAACTTTGAACATTGTTGAAGAATGTGGTTGGAAATGACGGCAGAGCAATCCCTTCAACAGAAAGCGAAGGAAAGAACAGAAACTGGTAATGAAACTTATTCCTGGAAATGATCAATCATAAACAAGGCGTAAAAGAGTCAAGATGGTTCGTTTATATGGCACATATTCACTAGCGTGAACAAGTAGCAGACTTCATGAAATCGCAGGAGGAAGAAGAAATGGAGCAACCAAGCAAAACCCACATATACTACAATTCAAAAATTTTGAGTGTTAGTTTAATCATAAAGCAGAAGACCTTCGTATTACCTGCTGAGGTGCAAATAAAGTGGGTGGGTCCAAAAGCCTACTCCAATAACAATTGCAGCAGCGGCCAACAGAATCTACGCTCAGCAGCCCCAAGTCACTGATACAAAACCCGCGTACCGCCAATTCGCACCTCCCCGTCTCCGGAGATGCTATCCGGTGATGCTGCTCACATCTTCTCGCGCTCACATGGTTGCCTCTATCATGCGATCCTTCACCAATTTCGTCACAAATCTCAAGTTTTCCCCCAGTTTCCGAACAGCCACACCAATTTCGCCCCCAGTCCTAACAACCCTGACCCTTGTATTTCACAATAACACAACTTGCACGAGCCACGCACTCGTGTATGCTAGTGCTACTGCTACAGCAACTGAAAAAACATTAGTTATGACTTATGAGGAGCATTTTAGTCTATTCATGTGCCCAAACGACTTTCATCTCGTGGACGAAGTTAAAAAGTTAGGTAACTGTACAACTTCATACCTTATGGAGTAAGTGTAATGTCATCAAAACTTTTGGGATAACTGTAAAAAACTATCAATTCAAATATTGACTAATTTTATATTTTTTCCGTCCCACAGACCATCTCCAACAGCTTCTCCATTTTACAGTTTTTCTTCATTTTAGGGAATATGAAGCCATTTTTCACTCCAACAGTTTCCCAATCCTATTCTCTAAAATGGGGAATGAGATGAAAGAGAATATCTCATTCCCTATTTCTGCAGAAACTCCAAAATTTTTTTGGGAATGAAAAATAACATTATCTCTTTCTTGTAAAGGTTGTCTCATTTATTATTCAAAACAATTAATTCATAATTTTATTTTCTTCAAAATTTCTTATAGAAATATAAACTTTTTATACGAAAATGGTATCTTAAAGACTCTATTTTATAAAATTAATTTTTTTAAACAAATTATAGTACAAATTAATATGAATATTTTTAAGTCAGACTTTAGTTAAAAAAGTTAAAATAGTCATTTTTTGTGAAACAAATGTAGTAAATTTTTATATTTTTTGCACAATATTTAATTATGCAACAATTATTTCATATTTTTTTTCAAAATTTCTTATAGAATTATAATTTCTTTTTTATGAAAATTGAACCTAAAGACTCTATTTTATAAACATAATTTTTAAAAATTTTTATAATATATATTAATATAAATATATTTAAGTCAAATTTTAGTAAAAAATATAAAAGAGTCCTTCTTTGTAAAATGGAAGGAGTAATTTTTTTACATTTTTAATAATATTTAATTATACAATAATTAATCTAGTCATTAATTTGAATTTGCTTTAAATCCATAATATTTAATTGCTATGTAATAAATTCAAAATTCTACAAAATAGGAAAGCTGTTGCAGTTTAAGCAAAAAAATTATAGAGATTTTACTTTTTACTTCCCCATCTTATAGAAATTTTGGGGAAGCTCTTGGAGATGTCCTAAAATTTACTCCATTTTTTCTTTTAGATTGTCTCAAAGCACTGTAACAACCTAAATGACAATTATGCCCTCGCTCTCCCCTCTTCCCCGAATGCAATTTCAACTCCCCAGCCCAAGTGAGGCACGTCGACATTGTAGGCCATGGGTATCAAGAGAAGGGAGCCAGCGGCGACGCGGAGGCACGAGGGGAGGAAGTCAATGGGGCGGTGAGTTGAGGCAGTGATGGATCGAGGAAGCCAATGGGGCGATGGATCGAGATGGGCGATGGCTCGAGGAAGCCGATGAGGCAACGAATAGAGGCGCGGACGGAGGCTGTGAAGACCGGAGGTGACGAATCAAGGCAGTGACAGAGGTTGGAGGAGACGAATCGAGGTTGTGACGGAGGCGACGGAGGCTGGAGGTGACGAATCGAGGCAGGGACGGAAGTGGCGTGAGGCTGAGCAGCGGCTGTTGTAGGATGTGCAGCAGACGGGGGAAAGAAATGGGCCGTTATGGAACAATGAAACTGAGACAAAGGGATTACTATATCCGTTTTGCATTAATTCTTTTATTTTTTTTATTGAAATTTTACTTGAATATATTAATATTAATATTAATATTATATATATATAAAAATAATTAAAAAATTATAATTTTTTAAAATTTTATTTTAATATAAAATATTTATTTTTTATAATAATTTTTGAAAGAAATAAAATTTTATAAATTAATTATTATGAATAATTAAAGGATCAGTTTTGTGAAATGTAGGAAGTAATATTTTAGTACCAAATTTATTGCATGAGTTTAATTACATATTAATTATGTTTCCAAACTTATTGCAAAATGATGCATCATTCTTAATTTTATTACTCCATCCGTTCCAAATTCTTTGCATCATTTGATTTTTTTACTTAGTTTGATTTGAATTTATTTATATTAATATTTATTTTAAAAAATATATTAGAAACTATATGTCTTAATTTATCATTCTTATATAAAAGTTCTTTATTTTTATACTAAAATGTTGAAAATAAAAAATTATAGATTAATTATTGAAAAGTAAATTGTGAAAAGAATATGAGACGGATAGAATATTATTTTCTTAACTTGTATATCAATTAACACTATATAATTTAAGAAACTCAAAAATTATTTTTTAAATATTATTGAAAAACTGATCATTCTTAATAAAATTTTATTTTTTTCAAATTGGCACAGAAAAAATTAAAAAAAAATAAAAATTTTCTAAAAAATTTTAACCGAGTGATTATTCAATAGATATAATATTAGGACCTCATTCATGTTAAAATGTCCAGAAAATATGGAAAACGAAAAATGCAAATGACTGAATCACACCTAAAAACTTATGTGGCAGACGATTATTGAATTTTAAATTAGGGTAAATTTCATTTATGGTCCCTAGCCTTTTCATGTCATCCTAAACAGGTTCTTAACCTTTATTCTGTCATTTTAAAGTCCCTAACCTCCATATTTTTGTCCAATCATGGTTCTTCCGTCATTTTCAGGGTTAACTTTGACAGAATTTTTATAAAAAATTACAACATTGGTCCTAAATTTTCTTATTCTTACTCAAATTATCCTCATGCTAATAAACTTGCCACCGCAACCATCATCTCTCCCTCTCTCACAATCTTCGGCTGTAATAGCAAGACACAGTAATTATATATACAAATTCATCAAAAGCAAATCAGAGCACTAAAAATCCAAGACAGTAGATTTAACTTCAAACTCTCACCTCAAACAAGTGATCAAGAAAGAAGTGCGATAATAATCCAGCTGATATCAGCAAGAAACACTGCTTCCTGGAAAGAGTTGCCTACATTATTAAAAGCATTTAGCTGGAGACGAAGAAGCGCCAACAATTTCCATTTACCAAAAAAGCCAAGATCAACTCACCACATTCGAGAACGAATCAAGAAGACCTTTGCGAAGCAAGACCTTGGACAGCCATGAGTAGAGTACAAAGTAATTCCAAAATATTTTTTTAATTCTTATATTAATCGCATTCGTATTTGGCTCCTCATTCAGATTATCTTTCTTCTTCGGTAATTAATTGCTTTCTGTAACAAGTTTAAATAATCGGCTTCGTTTCAAAATATTAAATAAAAATCTACATGATACTTGCGCATTGTACATAGAAGCATGGAGAAAGTAACAAATTTTATCACAAACGGAGCGCGAAAAGCTTTGTAAGATGTCACAACAACTCACAAACACGTTTTGAAGCTACCATACTGAAAGGTAACATTTTAATTACTGTACTGAAATTTTTAAAAATATATATACACACGCAAAATAACTCAACTATACATAAAAAAGTAAATTTTAATTCTTTCAAGGGGTTTAAGAAAATTAGATATCATTTCTATGAATTCTTATACCTTCTCTATAATCTCACAAGCATTTTGAAAATTATTCAGCTAGACACCTTCCAAAGAATAAACACTTGGAGCAAGTTATTTTGGAGGACAACCTCTGCAACCCTTGCGCATTTTTTTAACGTTCTCGAGGCAGACAATGATTCTGTTGTTTCTTTCTCGTCAGTGGGCCCGAAAAAATTGCACAAGCAGCTAGAGTTGTTTCCCAATGATATGACCCTTCCCTCATTGGTTCCCTTCCTATTTTCTCTTTCCTTTCTCTTCCCTCGCTTCTTGCATGTTCATCCAAATTGCTGCTACTACTATTTTCTGGGTAAGATTCTACTAAGATCAATCAATCGAAGCAGTGGCGGAGCCAATAGGGGGGTTTGGGGTGCCCTAATTTTTTGGCAAATTATATATGTGTGTGTGTAAAAATAATGATAAAAAAATTATAAAATATAAAAATAATTTTTAAGAAGTATATATATAAAATGGTAATAATTTTCTCAATTTCACTAAAATTATATATAAATGCATGTGGTTGATTTGTGTGAAAAATGTAGGAAAAGTCCAACATCAAACAGTTAACTTTACTCTCTTAATAAAAAATAATTAGTTATATTCTAAAAGGGTAGAAATATAAAAGTACAACTTTTTCACTTCTTTTGCAAATTTTTGCATTAACTAAGATATGTTTTATGAGAAACAGAGGAAGTACTTTAGCAAACAGATGATGAGCTTCTTCTTTTTTGTGTTGTTTTGGATCCCAGAAATTCTTATAAGTTCTTTAATATTGAGAACATATATAAATTGGCTGACAATTTTTATCCTTCAGATTTAACTGAATAAGAAAATATTCATTTGAAATATTAGCTGCGGCATTATGAGTTTGATGTGCCTCACCATCCACAATTGAAAAAATGTATCTACAATTACTGATTGTATAAACGACTAAATGAAATAAGAGAGTAAGAAATTTATCCTTGGGTGGATAGATTGATTTGTCTTATATTGACTCTTCCTGTTTTAATTACAACAACAAAACGAGTATTTTCAGTAATGAAAATTGTGAAAATAAGACTTCATAATAGCATAAGTGATATTTTCCTCAAGAATCACTTGACTGTTTATGTTAAAAGAGAGATTGTTTGGATATTTTTAATAGACAAGAAAATAGAGGTTTTTTATGCATTTAAAGAAAGGCGTGCCTGCTTCAAGATGCATAAGGTATTATGTTTTTATTTGCTATATGATATTATGTGTACATGTATAATAATATAACTAATTTTTCATTGAGAGAAAAACACGTGATTTGATATGGATTCGAAGCTTATAATCACCTATTCATTATATGGATGAAAACTGAGATTTAGTAAATTTTACTTACTATTTTAAAAGTGTATAACCTATAAATATATCATTTTAATATATTTTAAGTTATTTTTGTTATCTTCTTTTTACATTGTAGAAATACATCTAATTTTTAAATCTCTAACATTTTCAAAATAAAATCCGATCCCCTCCAACTTAAAATCCTGGCTCCGCCCCTGAATCGAAGCACCTATGGCTCAACTGGTATGTATTCCCTCGTCTTCCTTTTTGATATTGATGTTTTCTTCATGGGTCTGCTCTTTTCTGTGTCTTGTTGTGACAACCGGAGATTAAGAGAGAGGGAGAGGGGGGGATGGTCGTAATGACAAATTTATTAACGTGAGGGGTAATTTAAGAATGAATAAGAAAATTTAGGACCAATACTGTAAATTTTCATAAAAATTCTATCAAAGTTAACCGTGAAAATGATGGAATGACCATGATTGGACAAAAATATGAGGGTTAGAGACTTTAAGAGGACAAAATAAAGATTATGGAAGCATTTAGGATGACGCGAAAAAGTTAGGGACCATAAATGAAATTTACCCTTTTAAATTATATACATGACTCAGTTGAATTTGATTGTTTAATAACAGTCTCTCACATAATTTATAAATTCATTACTTTGGTATGAAAAGATTTTAAACCTCTAACATTGTCATTTCGGTTATTGTTTTGGGCAACCAAACCACTTCACTGCGCAACAATAGTATATTAATCAATTAATTCGAGCTAGCTAGCTTTGTGTTCCAATTCTAGTTATTATATTACAGATCTATGTTTAATTAGATATACTAATACATCCCCAATAACCTTATATATAGCCCACAATCTAGTCAAACAATTTACTAATTTCACCCTAGACCAAAACTCACTTTCAACTCTTGAAAATGACCTCACTATTACTGTAACTCCTGCCACTGCCATTGCCGCTGTCATATCTTCCGACGAACCATCATCACCTTCAAATCCTGTCATCATCGTTCATCTCCAAAATCTCACAGTCGCTCACTCCCAGATCTCATCATTGCTCACCACCCTTCACCTCCGAATTGTCACTCTACTTCTCAATCCAACCTCCTCGATAATCCACGATCATTATACGCATCCGGATCAGGCCCTCTTTGTTGATCTATAAATCTATCGCCTATAGCTCCAAATTGCGCATAAGAAAAAAAAAACTGGAAAAGTGTTAAAGAGAGGATGCAGAAATGTCTATACCAATATGTTAAAGTGTTATATGCAAGTGTATAGCATAATATACACTCACACACACACACACACACACACACACATATATATATATAATTTTTTTTTGTTTTCTTTTGACAATATGTAAACTGTAAAATGTCTAAAGGAAAATCTGAAAGTGTTTGAAGAAGTATGTAAAAATATATGACACAATATGTAAACATTTTATTTCCTTCAAAAAATTTAGAAGTGTAAAAATGTCTAAAGTAATAAGTTAAAATGTCTATATTAATATGTAAAAATGTTTGACGCAAAACATGAATGTGTATGGAGTAATATGTAGATAATTTACTAACTTAAAAAAAATAAAAGTGTCTAAAACAATAAGTTAAAGTGTATAAATGAAAATAAAAAGTGTCTTAACAAAGATATTAAAGTGTTTTAATCAAATAAACAGATATTTTTTTTTCACAAAACGGTGTGAAACAAATAACCGAAAACAATGTCTAAACAATATCTAAAGAGTGTCTGAATAAACATAAAAATTGTCTAAATAATATCTAAAAAGTGTATGAATAAACAATTTTTTTTGCCCGCCTTCCCATCTCTTCTCATTCTTGTCACCCATCATCTCCCTTATCTCCCATTGATTGCAGGCTCGTCTCCGATCAGTGCTATGGAAGGAGCCTCTGCTCAACATCGCACAAATCGATCTTTCCTTTGTCCTCCAGTCATTTGATCGTTACCCAAGCATCATCCACTAAAATCGTCGCTTTTCAGGCGATCTTCGGCTCTGCCGAACCTCGGGTCAAATCGCCGCTTCTCACCAATTGTCATGTTGCCTCACCACTGCTCGAATTGTCCGTTGATCGTAGGCTCGAATCGCGTTATCCGCCAATCTTCGAGCCATCGCCACCACATCACATTGTTTGAGCATCCTCCGCCGAACCTCGTGTCATCGCCTTGCATCAAGCCGTTGCCGCCACATCACGCCACCTCTCTTCTTCTCTTATCTTGTCTGGAAACCATGGGTGGTTGTGGCAGAAGATACAATTGAAAGAAATTTTTTAGAAAGATAAGAGGTAAAATTGTAAAACCAACACTATGTCTAATTAGATATATGTGCATTATATCCATGGTACGTCTTTTCAATGGATTAATTCATTCCATTTCTTGCACTAGACCAAAACCAAAAGAAAAAGGCACACTAAATTAATCAATTATTTCGAGCTAGCTCTATTTATTTTATTTTGTTTTTGTACTTTTTAACCTGGAGCTAGCATATGTGTTCGAATTCTGTCGTCTCAATGAATTAGTCTATTTCATTTCATTTCCTGCACTAGAATCCAAAATCCAAAAATGCAAAAAAAAAAAAAACCTAAACTTGCAAGGTTTTCATTTTGGTGGCCAATATTTAGGTTTGAATTGACTTAAGAAGCAAGCAGCTCGTGGAGTAAATAGCAGTATAGCACCACAAGACAGCAAATACAACGCTGCGTGCTGAATTAATAAACAAACACCTCTAAGTCTCTCCCTATATATAACAAGCTTCAAATATTTTTATTTTGCAGAAAATTAAACAAGCAAGAAAAATGGCTGCCTCTAGTGGTCGCGCTCGTTCCAAAAGCTTGCCTTGCGAGTCCCATCCTCAACCTCAAGTTCTAAGCCAGGTAGAGAAATTGTCCGAGCTCAAGTCACCATCTCTGCATGGTTCCAGTCAAAAACAAGCTCTCGCGGCTCTTAAGGGATTGTTCCACTGTGTTGATGAGTTGCTTCATTTGCCTCTACCGCAGCAAGCTCTTTCCCACAAACCGCTGCTGTAAGCTCTTTGGTTGATGGCTCTCTTCGGCTGCTCGATGTTTTTGGAGCAGCAAGAGATGCTGTGTCTCTGATGCAACAGGGCTTGCAGGCTCTTCAATCAGCCATCCGACGGAAATCCAGGGAGGAAAAGCCTCAGTTCCAAAGTGAGGTAGAAGCGTTTATGGGCTCTATGAAGGAAATGAAGAAAGTTACCAGGTTGTGTTTGAAGAACTTGAAGAGGACAATCGAGAAAGATGACAGGTTGGGTTGCTCTGGAAGTGATTCAGAAGCAATATATGTGGTTTAACTGCTAAGAGAAGCCGAAGAGACCGGCATGGAAACTTTGGAGTCACTTGTGTCTTTAATTTGTCTGTCTGCCAAAGCCAAGACCAGCAAGGCTCAATGGCCTGAAGATGGTTTCAAAACTAGTGCTGTCCAAGAGGGTTTCATTGGATGGAGAATTGGATGCAAATGAAGTGGAGAAGATGGAGACTCAATTGCTTGACTTGAGGTCAATCAAGGAAATCAACAATGCTGGACAAGTTCAAAAGTTATTGAAGGAACTGGAGGCATTTGAACTGGATATTAAAGAAATGGAAGAAGAGTTGGGATCAGTTTTCGGGCAATGACTGAGGATCAGGGTTTCTCTGCTCAATGCTCTTGGTGATCATAGTAGTTAATTGGAAGGAACTGCTCTTTCCATATAAATCTTAATGCTCAATGACCGGTGTTATAGATAGTGACAGAACTAGTATGCTTGATTCTCAATACAAAAAAAAAAAAAAAAGACAGAACAATAATTTGTGACATCAACATTTTACTAGGTTAAAAACAAATTAAAGTCAGGTTAATTGCTTAACCTAATTCAAAGTTGATGTCCAAAATCCACAAGTTGATGAGGTTTTGAAAACGTAGGATCAAGGATCCAATTTTCTTAAGTCCAAATATCCACAACCTGAGGCCCCTGAAAATCCATTGTGCTATGTAATGAACGTTGGCTCTTCAGATAACAATTCTTTCAAAAGGACCCAGGCTTGTTTCTCCCTCATGAATTGCTCCTCTTGTTATTGAAGTTTCATCTTGGCTACTAAGGAGAACTCAAAAGCTCTATAAAATTGTCAGATAGATTACAACTCTCCAATGTAATTTCATTTATAGAGTCTGGGTAATCAATGTCATCAATGGTCATCATGTGTCCGTCTTGAGGTTCAGATGCCTGACCACATCTTAATTCTTTAGCAGATTCACTATGCTCCCATGTAGTTCTATCATTTCCACATATTAGCACCATCTTATCATAATTGGGTAAAGATTTTGTCATCCATTCTCGAGCTTGAGGTTTATCCCCAAAAAATTTAACAAGTAAATAACCTCAATTAATGGTTGCATTTTTATACCTAACATAAATTGCAAAACATCTAACTACTATAAAAATAATTGCTAACCTCAAATAACTTTTCCCAAACTTCTGATTATGCATTCCAAAGTTCAGAGGTCAGGTCCCAAGAAATTCCACTCAACCCATTTCCAAAGAAATCATAACATTTATTAAAGTTGTCTTTTATTGTCCTCCAACTTTTTTCACCTTATTCTTTATAATTTCTTTACCAATCTTAACCTTTAATTGAGCAACCACATGTACATTATCATATGCTTTTGATGTCCAAGCACCATTGATTTTATTACCTTTGTTATATTGGTGCAATAATGCTTCCACAAGGGCATCATCCATGGTATGAGTCCATGTGAGTGCTTCGCTCTTACTTGAATTTTCACTGTTGTCCTTCTTTCTTTTAGGCATCCTGCTATAGCAAGTTAGAAAAAAGATGGTTAACAAATCGAATTTAACGAAGTATACAATTACAAAGTAGTTTTATAAGCATATATCTAAGCACGTTCATGTTTTTTAAAAAGAACACAAAGAACCTGCCCTAAACATGTTTGAAATTTGAGCTCCCTAGCTTTTCTTTCAAAATTATAGTAATTTGAGAAAAAAATAATAATTAAAAAATCATTATGAAAATTATTTGCGTTGATGAATAGGTCTAAGTTTGTAACTAAGGTGTTAAATATGTTACTACTAGATATACCGCACCTAAAATTTTTAAGGTATACCGTATCACATACCGTTATGTTTTCACAAAAAAAAATAATAAATGTTAAAATATTATTTTAAGATGACATAAATTCAATAATTTTTTAATACAAAAAACATAAAAAAAATGTTTTATATATATATAGGGAAAAATTGTTGGCCCAAGTGCAACCAAGAGAGGAGTGAATTGGTTGTTTTAAAAAAAACATAAAAAAAATGTTATATATATATATATAGGGAAAAATTGTTGGCCCAAGTGCAACCAAGAGAGGAGTGAATTGGTTGTTTTAAAAATTTTAGAAAAATTAAATTTTATAACCAAATTCATTAAACCAAATATCAAGAACAAATCAAGTAATTTTAAGCACAAATAAAACAAATAAATAAAGGAGGATAAAGAAAAAATAAACCGGGATTTATAAAGGTTCAACTTCACCAACCAGAATCTACATCTTCTCCTCAAGCTTGCCCACTTGAGATTTCCTCCACTATCTCTTGATCAAAATTACAATGGTATTTTCTTCAAGGTTCACACCTAACTAATCTCTAATTTTCTCCAAGATTCACTAGAAATCACTTTCTAGTTTTCTTTAAGGCTCATTAGAAATCATTCCACACTCAAGAGATTCTAAGACTTAAAATGTTTACAAACTCATGAGCTCACACAACAACACTCTTACTAGATATACAAGTGAAAGCACAACCACAACAATGAATTTCTCAAGATAAGCTCTTTCTCTTGGATTTAATGATAAATCATTTATCTTATGGCCAAGAGTTATCTTCAAGGTGTTTCTCCATGTATTTATACTCATTTGGGGGCCAAAGTGATGTTGAAGAACCGTTTGGAATGTCAAAAAAGTTTCCAAGAAAGCAAGTGACTGTTGTTGTCAAATTTGACAGTTTTTTTATTCTGTCGCCCAGTTTTCCCCAGGTAAAAAAATTTCACTCGATTGAAATTTCAGTATTTTATCTTCACCCAAGGTTTGAACTCCAATAGCTATATTGCTCATTAATGACATGTCAGCACCTAATCCATGTGGCAATTTGATATGGCATGATTTTAAAAAGATTTTCTCAAAGAATTTTCAAACCGGAAAATCACGTACAAATCTGAAATTAACGTTTCACCAGGTTGAAAAATTTTCAGTCAAGTGTTTTCCTATTCCATAACCAAAATGCTCTTGGGTTCAAAACATTGCTTCAGTTTCACCTAGTTGAAAATATTTCACTCGAGTGTTTTTTTGTTCCATAATTAAATTGCTCTCGAGTTCAAAATAATGCTTCAATTTCAATACATTGAAATATTTTCACCTTATTAAAATTGTAGCTCTAGGTTTTTCTCACTTCCAAACTTCCAAACTTCAATGAATTTTTTACCAAAAAGATTTCTTTATTCACAAGCAATACTTGAATCACCATAAATACTTTAAATATACTTAAGAAACAATTTTCTTTTCAAAGATTAAAACTTTATCAACAAGAGACCAATATATAAATCTTTAGGTAGAGCTTTGAAACACATAAAACAAATAAATTTTTTTATTATTAAAATCAAATAAATATAAGCCATGAATGGAACAAATCTAACAAAAATAAATAATACCCAAAAAGAAACTAATTTATTGCTTTAAGAGAAAAAAATAACACTTTAATAATAACAATACATTTTCTAAAACCACATTGAGTTCCTAGGTGGCTCAAAATAACCATTAAATTTGTATGTTAACTAAGAAAAATAACCAAAAGAATAAAAGTAATATTTATTTTATGATATATATGTGTATTAATTATATTTTAATTTTTTATATATTTATGATATTTTTATGTAAAATGATAAAAAAAATATCTCACATACATCCACACAAAAAAAAATATATCACAGTACATATATTATGGTATACCGCGGTTTTCAGACAAAATATATAAAAAAGTAAATGGTATTTGAAATACCACGAAATACCACAATATACCGCACTATAAAATGATAAAATGTAAAAACATTTGTACCTTATACTACTTACCTACGGTAAACTGTATACTATGGTATTTAACTCTATGGCTGTAACCAACTCTTTTTGGAGAAAAACATATAAGACGATACACATATGGTATCAAAGCTGCAATGACTTTTTCTCTGCGCATCGAGCTACAGATGAATAACCATGAACATATACCTGGATTACTTTCTCCATACCATTTTCTTATGCTCATGAAACAATTTTGAAGATATAGATATTTATATGCAAACAATTTTCTTAAAATGAACAAATTTGCATGATTTTTTATATATTTTTTTTTCAAGAAAAAGAATATTCTACCCTCCACATCCTATTCTCAGACGTTCCACCTACAAATGTTGCTTCAAATATACAGGTATATAAGCATGTGCTCTCCTAATCCTCTAGCTAGTGGTATTTTCTGCTAATCACTCTTTCAAGTATGAAATCCTAATATAGGGATTTACAGCTTCTCTATATTTATTTAAGGACGAAAAAAGATAACAATTGCCAGCATTAACGTCACAAAAAAAAAAGTAAAAGAATTAATATGCTCAGAAAATATGTTAGAACAAAAGTGCAAGCGTTTTATGATGATAAAGTAAGACGCAAAGCAAAAGTAAAATGAGTTCAAAATAATAAACTTCTTGTTCCCTGTTCACACACCTAGTGTGTGTGTATTATATAATGCTTCCAACTCAATCTCTAGAATCTGCTCTCCTCTCAAGTATCTTTATCATCACTTCTAATGTTTCAAGGAGTTCAATTAACAATTTCTCGATCTTCTTGATCAAGAAGTTGCTCTGGATCAGCACCCATTAAATAGCTATGTAAAATGCAGCATGCTAAGACTATGATTTCATGCATTTTGACCCTATATATTGGTCCATTTGCACTTTATATAATTGGGAACCAGAGAGGGATGACAGGAGGATGAGTTGTATAATCTCATCTAATTCTTTTTTTTTTTTTTTTTTTTGCGTTGACAGTGATGAAAGGCGACATGGACAGTGGTAGATCGGGGCTAAAAGTGATGGAAGAAGGCTGAGATGTGGACATGATGGCCAATTCAATCCAAGTCCTTAATTATGGTGGGTTATGTAGTCCAAGTCCTTAACTATGAATTTTTCTACATTTTGCATATTTGGCATGTTGTTTTGTTCATTATTTGCCACACAATCACATTTAAATAGAATATTCTACTATTTGATGAGATATTCTCACTGTCAGTTACATTAGTGACTATATTGATTCTAATTCAAAACTTTTGCGGTCAACATGGCACTAAATTATGACTTTAGTGATGCAATTGGACCACTCAAAACTATAGAGAGTAATAGAGTCCAAACCCATAACTATAGTGGTTTTTGATACTTTTTCCTTTTTTTTTTTATGATGGGTATTACAGTAAGTTATACGACATTTACAAATTGATATAGAACACTGAAGTTCAACAAAGATAACCGTCTTTAAGTTTTACATTTCCACGTCTCTAAAGATGTCATATAACAAAAGAAAAACTTTCATCAATAACATTGTTAGCCCAAAAATGCAACTAAGATGGGGTAAATTGGTTTATTTTCAAAAACCACAAAAAATGAGCTTTTGAGACCTTAAAGTAACAAAAAATAAAAACAAATCCAATACACAAGTGTACCTATTCTAACCAAAAAAATCTACTACAAGAATCTTAAGTTTTGCTTTAAGAACTTATTTTAAAGAGAATTTCAAAGGTAACAACAATTCACCAAACTTTAAGTAATAGAAAGAACTCAAGCAATAAACAAGTAATTAAAGGAAGAACAGCTTTGACACAAAAATTTTTATAGATATTTGGTCTCTCTTATTGATACCCTACTCATCTCCTTAAATTTACCAATTGCGAGATTTTCCTTCAGTAACTATTCAAGAGTATAAAAGGCCTTACACACTTCAGTAGTTCCTTCTACCACCAACTTTTACTAATTTTTCTATAGATTAACTAGAAACCTCACTAACACATTTTACTTTCCAAAGAAATAACTCAATCTCACAAGGTAGTCTTATTAAATTGGTGTTCACAATGTTGTACGAATAATTGAACACTAGTTACTAAATAAGCAAGTGAAAGTACAATCTTCCTTGGCAAATCTCAATTTAAGCACAGTTGATTTGATTTTGATGATGAATGCTCACTTTTAATGTCTAAGAGTACTTAAGAATGAGTTTCTTCATGGATTTATATTCCTTTGGGTCCATTTGAACACTAAAGAATTGATGGGGAAGTCTTGAGATCAACTCTAAACAAACCAGTCATTGGTTTATCTTATAGTGCCAGATATTGTTTTTGACTTCCTATGGTGCTTTTGGTTTTACATCAACTTCTAAATGCACTTCCCAACTTATTTTAGAACTCTAAACATCATTTGAAAAGCATATAATTTTTCTAAATTGTTTACATATTAAAATAAATACATTAGTTCTTCATTAACATTTTGTTATCATCAAACACTATAAATAAATTGGCTGGAACAAATCCAATAATCTCCCATTTTTTATGATGACAAAACCACATTTCAAAACCATATATAACAAGCAAATACATAATAACAACTATGATTCTCTAACTTTCTCCAATTATATCTCTTCCGCTCTTTGTCATAGTTAAAAAAAAAACTTATAGATCATCAAAATAAATCATATAAATTCTCAAGTATGGTTATTATAACATGCAATAAGCTCCTCTTTAATCAAGACATACAAACTTTAAGGGTCTTCCACAAAAAACATGTTTACCCTTAATTCAAGTATAGATACATTTCCCTCAATCTAATTAAAAAATATAATCAAATATCAACTAATAGGCTATTGAAACAACATTGTTAACACAAGAAATATAAAAATTTTGGAACAAATCCACACTATTTAAAACCATTGAAAATACATCAAGCACATGTTTTCTAAGAACAATAAATAACTCATATTACTCAACGAGTAACATACCATAATCAAATAACCCGTTCCACCAATGCTAATAAATATTGAAAATAAAATGTTACCCCAATTTGAGTTTAAATCTCAAACATTTGACATTGCATTCCTATCTCATCCTCTTAATGTGCTTAGAGTTTTATGTATAAGTTTCCAATAACTACTCATGTTCTAACACTCTACATGGGATTTCAAGTTTTGACTTTTGGTATTCAAATTTCTTTAATGTCCTTGAGGATTAGCTCCACCATTTTAGTTTCTTTAGGAACCTAAATCATTTTATAGCTAATTTGTGTAATTTGGTTCCCTAGTTATACAATCATAAGCATAAAGACCCTTTTCTACCATTTTAGTTTCTTTAGGAGCCTAAATCATTTTATAGCCAATTTGTACATTTGGTTTCCTAATTATGCAATTATAAGCATGATGACTTTTTCTACCACATGCATGCAAAGTTGTGAATAAGCTAAACATGAAAGATGAAAATGCATCAACAAATCTACTTGTAATTTCTTCTTTTTAACTAAGGGCTCACTACTTATATCCACTTTGTCATAAACGGTTTTTTTTTAATACCAAACAACAAATTAAGTTTTTATTTACCCTTAACAAATCTAAACAAATGATAGGGTGTGATTAAAGTTCTCAATTTTTAGTTTATCTCTTTCTTTAGTCAAGAAGAACATGACCATGTGCTCATGACTTCTAGTTTTTTTTTTTCATTTGGATAGTTAAAATAAATCCAAATGCCTATTACTTGAGCCATCTTATTATATTTTTCCATTAACTTTTTAAAATTTTAACTAATTATTCTTGTGATAAATTTATTTGTTGTTTTGTAATAAAAGATAGCTAGCGATAATTATTTGAAATTCATTCAACATATAATAAGTTTTCATTCTAAGGTTTATTGAATTTTAATTATTTTTTAGTAACTATGTATAATATATATATATATATATATATATATATATATATATATCCGTATATCTTATAGGCAAAAAGACTAGTAGGAGTAAGTAACCAATACTTAATAAACATTATATCACTCGAACCAACAAAACTAAAATTAAAATACAGTAATTACGATAATGATAGATTTAAGGGTAATTTACAGCTACCTTCTTAACTTTGGTTGATATTTCATTTATTCCTTAAGTTTAAAAACATATACTCCCCCCCCCTTTTTTAACATTGTACATATATTTTTTTTAAATCATAATTGAAACTGTACAGTTGTCATTATTCAATGGTATTTTTTTTACAATTAATAAACACTTCAAAATTATCAATTTTTATTTTGTATAAATGCAAAATAGTAGTTTTTAAATATCAAATAACTATAAAAAATATTAAATTGTTATTGAAAGATTGTTACCATATAGTCCACTCTCATAAGTTTTCCCGGACAATATAGTAAAGTAGAGGGAAAGTGCATATTTCAGACCACAGAATGGTAACTCTAATAAGGAAAAATGTAAATAACCCTTTATTTAATTCAAATTCTCCCTTTGCACAAAAACAACAAAGACAGGTTACACTAACGCTAGGGTGACTTATTGATCTTGTAAGAAAGTAGCCAATATTCCTTGTGTCACACGTCATTATAGCATGCCACTCGTGCAAATGCGTATATATATTTTGGGCATCATCAACCAAACCCAAACGCGTGTGGTTGGCATTTGAAAAGCCTGCTTTGTTTGAATAAATAAAGATCCACTTTCTGCTCTATTATGTTTACGAACAAGTATGCGTAAACCCATCATGTCTTGTAACTGACCATGCCAAGATTCCAATTGTTCTCATCCGCAAAATCAAATTATATATATATATATATGCTACTTCTCTTCCAATATATTAATGATCATCTAGGAGTTGATTCAAGCCAGGTCACTGTCGGAAGTTGCTATAACATGCAGCAGAGAGGAAACAAAAGTTGACTTGAAGCCAGCAGATTCCGTATGAAAGCCAACTGAAATCTCTAAGAACTTGATTCCTTCTGTCTCCTTTAGTCATTTGAGCCCTGTATATAAAAGAGCACACAGTTCAAATGCCTCAACATCATCAAAACTAAGAAATTTCTCCAGTGTTTATACAAATGGAAGGTCCCACGACGAACATGAAAGCTAGTTGCCACGCTCGCTCCCATAGCTTTGCCTAGTGAATCTCATCCATTCTTTGTGGATGCTGAGAATCACTTGAGGAGGTTGAGATCCTCAGAAGCAACTTCTTCTTCCCCGAAGATCATCTGAAGAAAGTTGGGTGGCTTGAAGGACTTGTACACCTCTCTTAACAGCCTCGTTCAGCTGCCTCTTTCCCAACGAGCTTTGTCAAATGCAAGGGCCAACAGTTTTGCAGAGGAAATGTTGGATTGATCTCTTAGGTTGTTAGATTTGTGTGGCGAAGCTAGAGATGCTTTCTCAGAGATTAAGGGTTGCGTCCAAGATATCAAGTCATCCCTCAGAAGAAGAGCCAGTGGCGAAACTAGCCTAAGTGATGAGATTAGAAAGTACTTTGCCGCTAGAAAGCAAGTCAACAAAGTTTCGGCCAAGTGTTTTGACGAGATCAAGAGGATCCAGAAGGGCAATGCAGATGGAAACTTAGAAGTTTCCGCCATTGTCAATCTGATAAAAGGAGCTGAAGCATCTGGACTGTCGGTGTTTGAAGCATTGCATTCATCTATTTACCCTCCAAAACCAAGATCGAGGGGTTGGTCGTTGGTCTCTAGCTTGATCAAATCCAAGAGTTTACCTCGTGATGCCCATGAAAAAGACGATAATCTGGTTAATAGTTTGAATGATCTTATGAGAAAAAAGTCCAGCAAAGACATCAAACTTGAAAAAGTGCAAGGAATATTAAAGGAACCGGAGGTGTTAGCGTGCGCTGCACATGAAGCAGCAGAGGAGCTGGAATGTGTGTTTAGGCAACTGCTACAGACAAGAGTCTCTCTGGTTAGCATTTTCTGTCACTAATTCGTGTTGGCACGGCCACTGCCTTTTGATTCTTATTCAATATACAAAGCATTTTTTATCCTGAGTCTGTCTGTAGATGGTAGATACAGTACGACAGTTTTTGCTTCTGCAGAAAATGTAACAAGGGATATGTGTGGAATATCTATCTTACAATTTTTTCTCTTCCATTTTCATTTATACTTTTTTTTTGTTTAAAAGCAATTGCATCTGAAAGCCAACACTTTGTACATCTAAAAACCACTTGAATAATTTTTCAGAAAGTAATTACTTTTCCATGAATTTTTTCCCTCTCCAAGCCTAATGAAAAAAAAAAACATAAAAGTACTTGCTTTTTACAAAAATATTTTATAAGTATTTTTTGAACTTCTATACGATTTAATTTAGGTAAATAATCACTACATGTAAAAACAACTACTTGCTTCTTAGTCAATAAGGAATTACGTACTAGAATATTTCTGGGTCTCAAAGTCCCAGCAGCTCTCTCCTAAACTGATTCCATGGCATGGATGAATTTTGTCATCTCCAGGAACAGAAGAGCCAAAGGAGAGAGGAGACAAGACCTCGATGAGTGATGAATTTTGGAAGTCAACTCATCAGCTCGCTCGGGCCAGTGAACCATTTCTCAAATAAAAAAAACCTATGGATAAGGACGCATTAGTTGTACAAGCCAAACCTTTTCTTTTTCCATATTCAAAACCATACGGTATAAGTTTACAAAGCTTGGGAAGAGAAAAGTCCAGTCCAACAAACACCCGTATGGCCATTTTTGACATTAGCATCAGTGATTAGTTTTTAGTTTTAGCGTTTTCATCACAACTGTTAAATAAATTATCCAAAATTCTAAAGCTGATTACAAAAACTGTTCCCAAACAGGGCCATATGTACAAATTAGGTGCACAATGTCTTATTTGGTCAAAGTCCGCCGCTAGTCTTGTGCTTTTGCTGGTACATCAGAAGGGGCACGGGGGGTTACTCAAAACAGGTTCAAACAACTGCTTAAAGGTAAAACCAGGAACGTGAGGAACCTAATGACAATCTACAATAGAATTTGAATCTTGCTTTCACTAGAAGAAAAGGGATTAAGAGAATGAAGACAACTTTCAACCGCATGGTCAAATTAAAACACATTGAGCTTAATATGAACAGATAACGAACTTGAATGACACCAATGTTCTGCACTCTGACTAAGTTCCCCCTGTTTGGCAGTCATTACGAGAAAACAGTGGAATCCGTAATCTGATGCAACATTACCAGATTCGCCACGAACTCAACTCTATTGTATTGTTAACATCCAGAAGGGCATTCTATCAGTTCTCTAGGCGCTACACTTGATGTTATAAACTTTGACTGCCCCTAAGTTTGGATTACAATACAGCCAATGAAGAAGATGATAAGGGCATGGATAGAAAGAAGTGTAGGTGACTGTTGAAACCAGTACCCGGCATGGTATCCAAAATCTTAAAGAGAAAGAAGTCATTAGACTCTAGCACTTTAAACAGTCCCTGGGGTAATAGTCCTACCATAAATCACCAAGACGTTGGCATTTGTACCAAGACAAACATGTACCATCTGGTCTAAAGCAAACATGGTATTCACATTCCATAAGCATTTCCCCAAAAGATTAAAAAGAAAGCAAACACGAAAAGAATTCTTACAAATCATAGTCTGCCCAGTGATAACTCATGATCACAACTTTATTATTACAGAAGAAATGAACAACCAGCAGATGAAATGCGATCAGATATCTCCAGCTCCATTGTGGATCCCTACAAATATGCAACAAAAATAAGTGTGCAGCTGTCTATGCAAGTCATGTCTTATGAATTGGTTAAAAACGAAAAAGAAAAAAAATGCGCAAACAAATGCTAGTTCATTAATTACAAGCCCAGCTTAACTGCCCCTACCACGGAAAGGCCATAACAGGCCCATGCAGGAAAAATCAATGAACCTGGAGCTTGTATAATTGCTAATAAAAATCAGAAAGCATGACAGATAAACAGAGGGCACCACTGCTTATCAGACTGAGAAGCAAAAAATATGGCTCCTCATTGTCATTCTGCTATTGCAAGGACAAACTATTTCCCTAAGCATCCATGGAGACATGGAAAAGAACCTCAGACCATGAGTCTCTTACATCTCAGAGTCCAGGCTGGGTCAATGCCAGTTTACATAGTCTCAAGATTGCTTTACTGAGAGACAATTGTTCTCCACATTCTGGTTCTTCAACTCGTTTCACAATTTCTCTACACTGAAATATCTACCCTCTATGATCCACAAGTTAGTCTTAACATTGAAATAAGGGTTTCACATACACATTCCAACCGTACAACAGCAAGGGCTCATTAATCATGATTATGATGATTTCCCACCAGAACAAACCTTGAATTTCATGCAAATCAACCTTAAGATTTTAAGAGAAGAGTTTTTGAATGAATTTGTGATAACAATCAACAAGCAGAACATGCAGTGAAAGAAGAAGAAATGTCACCTAATAAAGAAGAAGAAATGTCACCTAATGTTCGCTCCCATGGCCATGGGAGTGGTCATCATGTCCTTCCCAAGGATGTCTCCAGCCCTTTGAATCACATTGCAGAAGTGAGAGCGAGCCAAGATTTTAAGCATCCTGAACAGTGTTCAACTGCAGAACCAGAGAGAGAGAGAGAGAATACCCTTACCAGTACGACAGGACCATCTTGCTTTGCCCTGTAGAGGATCCAAAACCTGAAACACCATATTTTAGAACAATTATAGTGCAACAGAGAGCACTGACAAAACTACAGTTTAGATATACCCAGTGCTTTTTTTTGTCCTGGAATTTGAAAATAAAGAAAAGCTAAAACTTTCAAAGTTCATCTTTTATCAACTTTATGCAAAGATTTCAAGAAATACTTGGTGCCATTTAGTCGAAGAAAAATTTTCCATTCTTAGAATTTTCTTCAACAAAAACATGATATCTTGCTATGTCTGACAGATGTGGAAAACCTTGTATAAAATAGAAAACTACTCTCAATCACCTTCCTAAGTTTCTATAAAACTAAGAGCAAAGGAATTGTAAGTCCATGAGAACTCACAATGCTGTTCATATATATTTAACAGACAAATGCTGGTAAACAAAAATAACTTTTTTCCAATACTGTACAGGCTTTCACTGCCAGAGGCCCTTTAGCCCTTGAAATTAGTGGAAAATTTTACCACAAAAGAAGAAAAGCATAAACTTAAAAAGTTCTTCAGAAAAACTAGCACATTTTTTGTAAACAAAACGACCTCTTAGACATTTAACCTCTTAACAATATCTTCGCGGGTTCCGCTTGAAATGGGGCCAGGAAACAAAGTCATACTATGCATCAAGCTCTAGTATATCAGCAGATTCCTCACAGAACATATTCTGGGAAACGCACACGTTCTAGGCAATTAAGCTCAAGGGAATCAAGATTCTTCACAAAACTCAGCAGAGGACAAGTGAATATGAAAACATTTCCAATCGATCAAAATTCTCCCCATTAAAAAAAACCAAATTTGAGGAAATTTCGGACTCTAATAATCACATTTCCATCCATGATACCAATTCAAGATTGCTCTCTTCCTCAAGTGACTAGGGAAATCTTGAGGCCCAAATCAAGCAGGCTACAGAAAATCCGCCGGCTTTGCCTGGCCAAATCTGGTGAGCAATGAGACTGCTTCGAGACAGCAGGGAGAAAATAAGGATCGAATGAAAATGAGAAGCAGAGAACTTTACCACATCATAGCGCACAGGCCCTTCCCGGTGACGACATGCCATCTCTTGGGCTGATGAATCGTGATGCCCTTGAAAGTCATGCCGGCTCCATGGCCACCACCCCCCATTCTCGCCTAGCTGGCAAACCCTAAGTCACTGGGACGGACGATAGTCGAAATTAGCAAAGCTGAGATTCTGAAGCTCAGAGCCTTCCGAGATTGATGTTGGAGAGTTGTACTCGCTTAGTTTCGATGGTCTAGCATCGAACCGTTGGAGCAAGACCATTATTGCGGTTGCAAAGTGGTGTCTGTAAGTGTGCTGTAGTGGATCCTAGCTCCTAGTAGGTCCTCTTGACTTTAGCTTGGGCGGCCCATATTTTAACGATCTGGGCCAGACTCTAGTTTTCTTTTTTCTGCACAGATAATTCTTATAAGTATCGAAGGATAAAAGATATTCTCTTCATCCCACATTTTTATAAATATTTAATTTTTTAAATTATTTAATTTAAATTTATTTATATTATTATTTATTAAAATAATTTAAAAATATATATTTAGAAACTATAAGTCTTTATTTATTATTTATATATAAAGATTTTTCATTTATTTACTAAAATGTTGAAAATAAAAAATTATATATTAGTTGCTAAATAATGAATATTGCAAAGAACTTAAGACAAAAAGAATATTATATAGTGTAAGATAGTAAGAGAATATCTACTTTTCTAAAATCCGAAAAATCACTTAATCAATACAATTGATATATATAAAAAAAATTTGAGAGAGATAAGACCTAAATCTCTAATCTCTATTACGTAACCAAAGTCATATAGTCCTTCTACTTTTGAATCCATGCTCTTGCTCCTGCTTCCTCCCTCAATTGCTGCTCCCTCTCTTATTTTTATTACACTTTTAGTTACTTAAATTAAACAAAAAAAGTAATATTTTCGTATTTCCACTTCAAACTTTGGAACTTCAGCCACTTGAACGAGGACCTGTTGGAGCTCAATTTTATTGCCCTGCTCCTTACCCATAGTGCCCAACATCTAAAAAGCCATCAAAGCTAAACTATGTTGCGAATGGAGCCCACTGAAATATAATTTACCGTACAGCTCAACTATGTAATATTCTTTACTAGGAAATCGTTAGAGGTATTAAAATTTTATATGACAATTTTACCGATTTCTGTGTACCAGTATATAATTGAGTGGTGAAAAACTTGTTAGGACTATTTATTTTTTAATTGTCCATTAAATTATAGCCCTGTGTTACAAAGAATTCTGTAGACAATTATTATTATGGCCAACTTAAAATACCTTCTCTCTTTTTAACATTTTGAAACAAGATTGGCTATCCCTCGCTTTATCGTCTCATTGATGCTCCAAATTTTCTTTCAGGAAATAGAAGTCTTAGATGAGATATTCTTCATCAGAATTAGAAAATTAGGAGCTTAAGCACCCAAAAGAGGAAAAAGAAATCAGGAGCTTGCTTGATCGATCATCTCTAACGCAGTACTGTTTTCGTACCAAATCAAAAGTTTTTTATGATGATCCAGATACTATAAAACAAATGCGGTGCAAACAAATTAATGGCTTGAAGGCTGAAGCTGAAATGCAATATTCTTTTTTCCTTCTTTGGGACTCAATAAATATTTATAAGGAAGAGTATCAGTGTGTGTTTGTGAGAGTTGGGGATCAGTTTGTGAGTTTCTTAAAATTTGGAGGGTGTTAAGCCACAATTAGCAACCATAACGAGTGTGGGAGAGGGTTCGAACTTCGAACCAGCCAGCGCCCTTGGATGCCAGAGGAGCTGCGGCTGCGCGCGGACTACTAGTTCAATATTTAACCAAACAGTCATTGGTCAATAGTCATTAGAGGCTAGCTAGATTTTTCACTTTTTTATTGTTTGAAGAAAGAGGCAGCAGGCTGGTTTTCACGTTGCTTTCTATAGTTTTGCAGCCAACTGTAGACAGTTTAGACTCCCACATGGCCACATCTCTCTTTCCGATTTTAATTTCAATGGCACGTCCCTTGGAAGGCCTTAAGGGGCCTTTGAAACCTCTCGTCGGCCCGTAACCATCCTCAAGAGTCTTGTCTTGAGGACGCCGCGAGTCTAATATATATGTCGAGCATCAAAATTAATCAAAACTGCCGTCAACTTATTCACTGTGGTAGCTCATTCCACTGCGAATATATATATATAGGGAGGAAAAGGTGATGGAAATTGAAGAGAGGTGCAGGGCCGTTGCATGTATAGGATCTTGGTCTCAATAATGGCAATGATCCGTGATCAGGAGCAATAATTCGCCCTGGGGATCGCCACCATCTTAATATATATATCCATGTGGCCGACCCCGGCCAGGCCCCGCAGCCGCACGCTTCGCAAATACCCACCAAAATAAGCCCACTCCCGTTTCCATCTCTCCTCTTCAATCAGCACATGGTTTTTGTTGATCCTTCCCACATATAAGCCCCAACCTTCTCATCCCTTAACCAAAATTTCACCCCCTTTCCCTGAATATGCACCCTTCTGCTTACTTGTTATTACACATTCATTTCGTCATGATCAGCTTGAATAGACTGATCGCATTCGCTCAGAAATGGCAGAGAATGGCTGGTGTTGGCCAGAGAAGCATCGGTTGTGGCACGAAAAAGGTTGCTCCAAAGGGGCATTTCGTCGTGTACACGCTGGACAAGCGCCGGTTTGTCTTCCCTTTGGCGTATTTGCAGACAGACACGTTCAGGGAGCTTCTGAGGTTGTCCGAGGAAGTGTTTGGTTTGCCGAGTGATGGGCCGATAACTTTGCCATGTGATTCTGTGTTTCTGGAATATTGCGTTGTTCGGATGTTGGATAGGCGAGCCTCTGAAGAAGTGCAAAAGGAATTGCTCCTTCCTCTGGCGTTCCAATCTGCAAGACAAGCCATCAAAGACCCGCTTCAAGCCTGCAAAGTTTGAGTGCTGCAGGTTTAGAATTAATACATGCATGTAAGATGTTGCTGTGTATCCGTCTGGACTATACAATTTTGTAGGACTGACCACCACCATGTGCTCGCCCTCTACCTCCTCGCTCCTTTCATCTTTCTTCACTGCTTCTTTTCTGATTCTTCCCTTCTGCCTCCAATTTTCGAATTCATAAATGAGGATCGAAGCACAATCAGAAGCAGAGAAATTACGAAATCACATATATATAGCGCACAAGCCCTTAATGAAGTGGCTTATTTAGCGTGGTCTGGGACTGAACCGCCAGATGAAGACCATGAGGGTGGTCGCAGTTTCTGGTTTCAGCGAGGATGCTGTAGTGGATCTTAGCGCTGGTTAGGTCATCTGGTATGACAGCCCACGGTCATGGGTAGCTGGCCCAACCCATGTCTGTGGGCTTTTCAGAGAATATGTTCGTGAGTTTCCTATTAAAAAATGTTTCACGCACAAAATTATTAGTAGAGTTATGACTCATTTATATATAAAGTATCATACGTTTAAGAAATAAAAATAAACACACATTTCATATGATAGAGTTAACATAGATGTGACATATGGTAAATTTTTCATTTTTGGTGTAAAATTTATGATCTTTTGCACTTAACTTATGAATTGATATACTTCATCCGTCTAAAAAAGGATGAAACGTTTTTCTTCTCAAAAAGCCTGAAACATTCCTTTTTAAAAAAAAAATTAAACACCCAATTTACCTTCTTACTCTCATTTAAACTTCTTTTCTAAAATTAACTTATGCACAATAACTTATTAATTTTATGTTTTTTCACATATTTGACACCCTATCCAAATTTCCTAACACAATTCAAGCCCCAACTTCCTCTTGTTCTCCATTTGCCTCCGCCGCTTGCAGAGGGGGAGAGGGGTCATAGATATAATCGGTCGAAGAACACGCCAATGTGAAATTGATGATTTGGAGAACATCACCTGTATGTAAAATCGATGATTCAGAGATTTGGCTGTGAGGATCAGTCGATTCAGTGGTGAAGACCAGTTAGGCAGTCGAAGACGATTCAACGGGCTATTCAGTGGTTGAAGATAATTGCCTAATTAGTGAATCGACACAAAATTGATGGTGCTACTGGAATCGTCAGCGGTTGAAGATGATTAGCAAATCGACGACGCCGACAATGGAAAATGATCAGCGAATCACTGCCTTCGATGACTTACAAATGGTTTCAGGACTGAAGGAGATGCAGGGGAAGACATGTCCGAGAAAGGCCGAATGGAAGAGAATGGTGGCGTCTCAGCAGGAGTAAAGGAGAACGGATCTTTTGGGCGACAACAAACAAGATGAGCAAAGGGAACGATGAGAAATAGAATGGCAAAACTGAAAGAAAAGGAAAAAAAAAGTTTGACACCTTAAAAGATGTGCCCAAAAAAGTGTTTTATGTAAAAACAGACAGAAGGAGTATATTGTTACCAAATTGAAATACAATTACATGAAACTGGTTATTTATTGTATAAAACTAAATTAGTATTATAAAAGTGTAGAATTCTTGTTATACTAAATTGGAATGCCAATACACATGCTCTTAATCCTTACTATACAACATTGATATGCTGATTTGTAAATTAGATTCTAATTGTATGAAAGTAGGTTCATATTATCTGAAATTATATTCTTATAATATAAAATTGGGTTCATATTATATAAAATTGAACATTTCATGAAGTTGCACCGGAAATGCTTGTTGCTATGAAAAAATTTCGAAGAAAGGAATTGATTGATATGACAAAAGTAATGAAAAAAGTTAGAAAAATATTTAAAAAAATTTAAACAGAAGTTTTGATTTCAATGTAATTATTTGATACTAACAATAAAAGAAATGAAATAATTTCTTGTTGACAATTATCATATTAAAAAAATTGAAAAAAGAAGTTACAATAAATTATCGCTAATATAATTACTGGCTTATCCCAATTAAAATTAACCTATTTAATTTCTCTCACCTAAACAAACAAATTGTAAACAGGAACAAATGTGGAGCATATGCTCCAGGTGTGTGTGCAAGCTATGGGGTTCTCTTCTCTCCCACCCTCTGGGTTTCAAATTCCACCCTGAAGACGCCGGCGACGCCAATACCACCCACCACTAAAATTTGCCTACTTTCCAACGGGTAAATTATTAATGGTCAAACCATTAGTAATTACCAATGCATTAAACTGTTGGTAATGGTTACCAACGGTTAACCTAACCCATATAAAAACTCTAACCTCATCTCTCATCTCTCATTCCCACTATTCTGCCGCCTCTACCTAGCATATCTCTTATCCCTCACAACTCTCATCCCCCATTCTTCATCCCTTTCATCTCTTCTTCCTCATCCTTCCTCACTATTCTCCCCTCATCCTTCGTCCTCCTTTGTCATTCTCCTTGGTTGTCCGCCTTACCCTCCTTCCTCCCCCGCCATTCTCACTTACCATCTGCCCTCATTGTCTACCGTTTTGCTCATCGCTTGTCATCATCTCCTCAGTCAGCCACCAACATCCTTAGGCACCTAATGCCTCCTCTCCTCGCCGCTTTGCCCAACGCTGCATCACCAGACGCCTCCTTTCCTCCTCACACCAAACGCCTTCTCTCCTCCTCGCCTTTCGCCATTTATGTCCTCGTGGTCTCCTCACCTCTTTAGTGATTTTGAGTTTGATTTTGCTTTTGATTTCATGTTTGATTTTGTAGATCTGGTTTTGAGTTTGGTGTGTGATTTTGTAAATCCAATTTTGAGTTTCATTTTTTTGAACCATATGAATTTGGTGTTTAATCTTGTTTGATTGTAGATCCAGTTTTGATTTTGTGAGTTTTTAGTGAATTTTTTGTTTGAATTTTGAATTTTTTGTGATTTTTTTGAAATTTTAGTGACTTTTAAATTTTTAATGAATTTCAGTAAATTTTAGTAAAATATTATATATATATATATATATATATATATATTAATATAAAAATATTTTTTTTTACTAATAAAATCTTTGTTATATAATTTTATTAATGTTGTTAATATCAATTTGTTTTGGTTTTGTTAATATTAATTTTTAATTTTTAATATATTAATTTAGTAAAATTTAATGAAAATTTAAGAATTAATTATTTTTATTTTTTTTGTGTTTATTTAAAATAAATGATAGTTTCCAACGCTCTGATTTCCAATGCATTGTAAACTATTTTAATTTTTTAAAAAAATTTAAAAGAATTACCAATGGTCTGATACATTGAAAATATTATCAACGGTAAAACACGTTAATATGTATCAACAGCCTAAACCATTGATAATTTGCCAATGGTTAAACGCATTGATAGATACCAACTGCTTAATACGTTGGTAAAAGTTAAACTACTAATAAAAATCATATGAATTTAAACCGTTGGTAATTTTCATTCACTTTTTTCAACGGCCAAATGTTGGAAAGTACAAATTACTTAATGTACAATTGTTGGTAAAAAAATTTATAACGCATTGATTACTAAGTGCTTGCTACCAACAGCCTTGCATTGATAATTCTGAAATTACTAATGCGGTATTGTTGGTAATGACTGTTAGTTAATGCCCTTTTTGTAATAGTATTCGGCTTTAGGGGTAGATCAAATCTCCAACGGCAACCTCAAATGCTTTCACGACGTCTGGGATAAGCTTCCTCCACTCGGTGGAAAACAACTCTTCTGATCGTAAAGTTTCAAGACTCCAAATAATCTCTTCCGAAATATAAATCATTTTACTCCGGAGTCAAAGTCGTGTGCGACGGATTGCTCCCGCAAAGTCTGGACCAATATTTTATATATAGTTCCTGCGTTTTGTGGAATCCGTTCCGTGCACCGGTATCTACAAAAAGCTCTCTCAGCATAGCACGTACTGGATATTTTCCCGAAGGCTGGTTAGGGTCTTGGATACGACTGTGTATCGGATGATTACAAAGCAGTGATCATCCATCGCTATGTGAGTTGGGGTAGGAACCCCAGCAACCGAAATGAGTTCTGATCACGAAGACATGTATGGCGTTGTGTTCAGCTTTAAAGCCAAGTCTCTGACAAGTATTAGTTGGCAACGCCTACGCTGGCTGGAACTTTTCCTTCTACTACTCGAGTTCTACTACTCTAGTCAAGGTGCAACAGGTCAATGGCCTTCCCCTTAATTAGGGGTTGTAAGCGCTTTCGATGATGGCGGAGCATCATGTGCTTTGATGCGGTGACCGAGAAGTTTAAGAGGGTGCCGCTGCCGGACTGGTGGCCTCGGAAAGCAATGTTCGAGGTGGGTGACTTGGAGGGGAAATTGTGCATGAGTCATGTTTTCCCGGAAATTTGCTTGGAGGCTTGCGTGATGGAGGGGTTTATATGGGGTTAAAGAATCATGGGTGGAATTGTTATACGTTCGTGTTTCTCCGTTTAAGGTGGTGAAACTGTTGGATCTCGCGGCGGGGAAGAAAGACGAATGATGCATTAGAGATGCTAATATCTATTTGAAAGCTAGAGTTTTTCCTAAACAAAATTTCAAGACAATTTTTCAAGAGATAACAAGATTCATCTTTTTCTTCATTATCGTTATCCTTAATTAGTACCATTAAATGTCTGATTATATACATGGTAGGTAAATCCGGTCATCTGAGGTGCAGCAGAGGCCTTGCGTCTGAGGCAATAGGATCTTGGCCTCGATCATCACAAATTTGATTAATTGATCTGTGCCTTGGTCGTCACGAGCGACCAATAATGTTGCTCTGGGGAGCTCCATTAATTCATTATTATTGTTTATGTGGCCCGCTAAGTTTTTCCGCCGCACGTTTCAAAAACGCTCCAAAACCAGCCCACTCCCTTTTCCATCTAATCATATCCAATCAGCACATGGTTTTTGTTAATCCCCCCAATTTCCCTTCCTAGCTGCTTATATAGAACCCCTCTCGTATCATTGCCTAACCCAAGTTCTATCCATTCCCTTTTATATAAACCCTTTTACTTGTCACACATTTCGTCATGATCAGCTTCAAGAAACTCATCGGAATAGCTCGGAAACGGCGGAGAAACACCGACATTGGCCAGAGACACAATGGTTGTTGTGGCACAAAAAAGGCTGTTGTTAAGGGCCATTTCGTGGTGTATACACTAGACAAGCACCGGTTTGTCTTCCCTCTGGCGTATTTGCAGACAGACATATTCAGGGACTTTTTGAGGTTGTCCGAGGAAGTGTTCGGTTTGCCGAGTGATGGACCGATAACTCTGCCATGTGATTCAGCTTTTCTGGGATGTGTTGTTCAGATGTTAGATAAGCAAGCAGGCTTTGCCTCTGAAGAGCTTAAACAGATCAGATGCTCTGAAATTCCTCCTCCGGCTGGGAAGTTGCGGGCATGCAAAATTTCTGTGCTGACTTAGAATATTATCAACGTAATACAATGTTATCGGTATTCAGTTCAAACCGAAAAAATTAAAATAATTTGAAACTTTGATTCGGTTAATTCGATAATTTGGTTCAGTTTTAGTTAAAACTGAATAACAAAAATTTTAGTTTCAGTTTTGAATATAGATTAATTCGATAACCGGAGTAACCGAAATTTTTATTACTAGATTTTTTTCATAGAAAATAAAGCCACAAACCAACTTAAATTAGCTTGGATTTTTATTTTCTTTCTTTCCATAGACAATAAATCTTTTATATTGAATGAATTTGGAAGTAAAAACAATGTCACTCTCTCATTCCCTTTTTCATAAAATCTCATTCCCATTTTTTTTCAGTTAATTTGGTTTGGACCAAACCGAATATTTCAGTTCCGTTTAAGTTTGGTTTTAGAGGCTAATTCGGTCAATTCAATTTTTTATCACCCAAAACTGAAAACAAAAAATCGAATAAACCTACTAATTCGATTCGGTTTAAACTGAATTATCACCTCTATCTGTATGTGACACATCATCAAAATCTCTATATGTAAGTGAATGGGGTGAAGACAAGAGGATTGATGGACATTAAGTACTCTCATTAATAGGGGTACTTTATTAGTTAAACATGTCCCTGTGATTCCCATGGCTAGTATTTTTTCTAATATATCATGAATTTATATTTATTTGATTATAAATTCTATCTTGATTCTTAATTATTATGGAAAGTTCAGAAATTATAAAGTTAAAGTGCGGCGATTCTGGAGTAGCATAAATTTTATATATTTTTTTAAATCACCACATATAAAGAAAACTGAAACCAAGTGAGGAAGAAAAAAAATACTTGTACATAAATGAAATAGATAATATCAAATTAAAGTAATGGTTGTTAATAGCATTAAAGTTGTTTTTCTTAATAGCGAAAATAAAAATTTAGGAGCTATTCTTAAATTGACTAAATCAACAGAAATGGCTAATAGTCAAGTTGTTTATGGTTAAAAAGAGAGTATGTGTAATGTGTTTGAAAAAATGTAAATTTTTTATTTCTTTGAATTTTTTTAAAATTAAGAGGATTATGAGGCATTTTGTTTAGGAGGAAAAGAATCTCGAAAAGAAATTGTAGGTGAAGAAGTCTTGTAAGAAGAGACAAAATTGTTCGACTCTTTTTAGATGGGAGAATATAATGATTAATAACTTATATAATACTTTAAGAATAAGACAAATTGGTTTGGTAAGAGCAAAATTTTTATGCTTCTACCATAAAATTTTGTTGAACATTATGCATAAGCATATATTTAGAGATTGTAAATAGCATTTAAATAATTCATCTTGCCATTTATAGAATAGTAAGATAGTCTTTATAGTTTAATTTTAAATTTCTTTGCTTATTAAATATATATAGATATACATATATTAAGGTTTCCTATATGGCATTATATTTTCATGTTTGCCATATATACATGATGTATGCGAATACAAAAAAAAATCACTAAATCCATACTGCATAAATAAAGAAATGCTAAAAGATATTGATTATATAATGTAGAATAAATATGAATAAAATTATACTTATAACATCATATACTTTATTTATTGTTAAAATCTAAATTAATAGTTCTAGAAATTTAATTAATATTTATAAAACAATATGTGATTTAGGAAATGATATTTAGGAAAGTAAAAGTTAGGATCAATATTTTGTGGAAACATAATATGTGATTCCATTTTTCGAGAGACCAAAGTGAAACATTTTTACTTGTTTAAACTAGCGTAAATTGCAAAAAAAAAAAATCTCAAACATTTAAGTTTCGGGTTGCAAATCCATCCCTAACATCTCACTTACTACTCAATGGTCCCAAACCTTTTCTTTCCATTACAATTCATCCATGGCCTCACTTTAAATTGAGTTGGTTTAAAAAACTGATTTGTAGGAGAAAACAAATATTCTATGTAGTCCATTAACTATAAAAAAAAAATTGACACACTTTGGATTAATGGAGAAAAAATTACAAAATATTTTAATTTAGAAGTTAAAAAATTGACGTCAAATAGTTATGTGTGTTAATAAATTAAAACTATTTGAAAATTATTTTGTACTAAATTCAAAGTTGTACTATAATTTGTTGGTGGTTAATGGATTATGTAAATAATTAGTTTTTTTTCTCTCTTTAAATCAAATTATTGTATCAACTTAGTCTAGCCTATAGTTAGATATGAATTTACAATAGAGGAAAAATGATTGGAACTATTAAATAACAACTAAGAGGTCAAATACGTATTTGCAACCCAAATTAAAGATTTGAGATTTTTTTATGTAATTACTCATTGGACTAAAATAGAACAATTAATAGGCTAGTGACTAAAAAAGTATCCTATTTAAAGTTAATGGATTGTTCATGAAATTTACTCGTCTATTATATATTCTCAAAACTTAAATTAATAAATCTAAAAATTTAGTTAACATTTATAGAATATAATATGTACTTGGAGAAATGATCTTTAGGAAAGTAAAAATTAGAATGAATATTTTTTAAAAGTATAATATGTGATACCATTTGTGATGAACCAAACTAAAATTTACATTTTTTTGAATTATAATATATGATGAACCGAACTAAAATGTTTTTAATAGGTTAGGACAAAAACAGAACGGTTAATAAGTTAGTGACTAAAAAAGTATGATATTTAAAGTTATGGGACTGACATAAAATTAAATCATTTAGTACATTTATTGCTAGAGCCCAACATATATATATCTATGTGTGTGTGTGCGTGTGTGTGTGTGTGGATGATACCATTTGGCGATAAACCAAATTGTAACATTTTTAATATGTTAGGACAAAAACAAAATGGTTAACATTTATAAAATATAATATGTAATTGGAAAAATGATTTTAAGGAAAGTAAAAATTAGAATGAAGATTCTTTAAAAGTATAATATGTGATACCATTTGTGATGAACCAAAAATTGAAACGTTTTTAATAGGTTAGGACAAAAATAGAACGGTTAATAAGTTAGTGACTAAAACGTTAGGATATTTAAAGTTGAAGGACTGATATAAAATTAAATCATTTAGTATATTTAACCCTAGCATTTATGCTAGAACCCAACTTACACACACACACACACACATACATATAACATCATTTGGAGATAAGCCCAACTGAAATGTTTTTAATAGGCTAGGACAAAAACATAACGATTAATAAGTTTACAAAAATGACTAAAATAGTATAATATTTAAAGTTAAGAGAATAACATAAAATTAAATTATTTAGTATATTTATTGCTAGCATTTATTGTTAGAACCCAACTATATATATATATATATATATATATATAAACATCGATTAGGGGAATTTTCTTTTTTACTACTCTTTCCCAATTCATTTTTTTCATCTTTTACTTTCACTTTGTTTCTTCTCTCTCCTCTTGAATAATGAATACTACATTATAATTAAATATTACTAGCTTGTTGAATTAAAAGTGCAAGGAAATATTTTTCAAAAGTAATATAAACTATATTGAATAAATGTAGTTTTGTTACGCATGGAATTCATTTTATTTTATTTATTTTTTAACTATCACTAAAAATAGTGAAATATAAAAAAAAATCTAACAAGAAGAAGATAGGGGTTGAAAAATCCTTGCCTCATTTTACCATCAGTCCATCATTAGTTCTTGGCTAATCTACCTAGATAATATGCTGAAATCATTAATTATGAAACTTCTTTGATCTTTTTAATGCCTTTTGACTCACTCTTTAATGCCAAAATATTTTAAAGATCCTTTAAGTACACTCTATTATTTGAATTTTTATTGTATTGACATCTCCATACATTTTTGTTAAGTTATAATTTGGTGCTTATCTTCTATTTTTACCTATCTTAAATATAATTCTACGCATTAAAGTATATCAATGAATTTATACTTAATCATTTACTCAAATGACTTATCAATTTAATGACTGATAGAATTAGACTCTTTATGGGATTTTTTCTAGAGTTATTTTTACCAACTAGAGTATTATAGTAGTAATGCTATTATAATTATTTATTATTTTATTTAATGTTTTGGTTACTAACATTTATTAGAAAATAATTTTGATCAATTAATTATACCAAATTTATATATTGAATGTGTAATTTAATTCTTTAAATAAAAACTAATTATATAACAATTAGAGAAAAAAATTAATATAAATTAACCTAACTTTGTTAGCTAGAGGAAGCAATAAAAAACTTTGAAGTCTATATGATGCCAAAATGGTTAGGCTTTGGACATATAACTTTAGGTAATTCTAATTCTATCCATAATCATTTTAATCTTTTGTATCTCTTGTTTTATTTTTTGAATTGAAAAAACATTTCTCATACTATCTAATACTTCTATCTTTTTTGCATTAATGGTGATTGATTTGCACTTTTTCTATATTATAGTTCCAGTTGTTTCATAAAATTGTTTGAGATATTTGGGATATGGTTGGATGTAATTAATAGCATTGTCTTTTAATTTTAATATACTATTTTTTCCTTTTTTACTTTGCTAAAAAATTAATCTATTTTTATAATTTCTATTTTTATTTTAATTTTCTTTTCCTACTAACAACTACCTTAAGTAATCTTTCTATTAAATACTTATTAACATAAAAAAAATATATAAAATATCATCTCAACTGTACATATTTTATCTCCTTTGTAAGTTTGAATAATTAATTGAAATTTTTATTTCAAAGTTTGATTATTAGGGATTGATATTTTATTCTTTATTTGGTTTTGAGGGAACTTAAGAAAGAAAAATGTTAAAAATCAAACTCACATTTTAGATTTAAAACAAATCATTATTCTTTAATTGTTATATTCATTTCTTTATAAAAAATTAGAAATATCTAAATTTTATTAAATAATAAAATATAGATTGAATATTTTTTACAATATTTCCCTTTTAAAGGTTGCAAGGGATTTTAGTTTCCTACTAACAACTATAATAACAATAATTAATTGAAATTTTTATTTTAAAGTTTGATTATTACAACAAAATTCAACAATAATTTAAAACAATAATAATAATAATAAAAATAATAATAATAATTATTTGTTAATAATTATTATTATTATTATAATATTATTATTATTATTATTATTATTATTACATTACTATATATATAAAGTTAAAATATAAAAATAAACTCGTACATCGTACGGCCAAAAAAACTAGTATGTAATAAATGACATCTGAAAAATCATCCACTTCCCAACTAAAGGTGGGAACTGGTTAGGACCGGCCCGGGACCGTCCGGTCCTGGTCCTGGGTCCTGAGGACCGGGCTCGGCCCGGTTGTAGGTGGGGCGGTTCTGAGCCGGTCCCGGGGCGGGGCAGGTGGGTTTCATTTTTTTTTTAAAAAAAATAATAATATATATATAAAAAAAAATAGAACCATTATTAATTATATAAGTCATAAATATTTTTAAGAAAAAACACCACCTCCGGTGTAAGTTTTATTAAGTTAAAAAACCAAACGGCACTTACAAATAATCGGAACGGGCCTTACATTTTGAAATGGAAAAAATGTTCCGAAAATGATAAATAATAGAAACCTATGATCTGTGCTGAACAGCATAATCAGATCAAATACAAACTACATGTATGATTGAAAAAAAAAAATTCAAGTCTCGGTATCGGATATTACCTCCTCATCCGAACTCTTTTGGTCTTGCTGCCGGAGTGCTGCGAGGCCCCAATCTCGGTTGCACACGCATACTTCTACCGCGTCGGGTGTCAATCTTGACCGTTTTTCTGTTATCACCCGTTTTCCGGCACTAAACGCTGCCTCGGATGAGACGGTCGATACTGGAACGGCAAGAATCTCCTGTGCGATTATCGACAAGATCGAAAATCTTGATCTCTTTTGTTTCCACCACTCCAAGATGTCGAGGTCGCTTGCCTCGAACGATGTGTTGAGATAGTCATCGACCTCAGCTAATCCCGATGTCATCGGTCGGGGTCGTTTGAGCATTTGGAGGGCCGGGTTGAATCTTGAGGAGATTGATCTCCTTGGAGGCTCGGTTTGAGGAGCTTCGGATCTTACCTTATCCGAATGCCGCTCACAATATAACTTGTATAAAGAATGCAAGTACTCGGAAGCAGTAAGCAGACATAGCCAAAACATTTATATGAGACATTTCTAAATAAGTATGAAAAATTCCTTCAAGCAATGTTGTTGTGCCCGTTAATTTGACATATGGGTCAAGTAAAGAAGCGACTAAAAAGATAGGTGGAATGTTTTCGAAATATTGAAGCCACTTAGCCCGCATGGCTTCGACAGTCGGTTTTAACAACTCATCATCTTTAAACTGATGTAAAGCATATGTGATGTTCACTAAATGAAACAAAACTTGATGACTTGGTTGGGTAGTAAACACCAGAGAAAAATTCAGTTGCCTCGTAAAAAAACTTAAGCAATTCACCGGTTTTGGAACATTTCTCCCAAATTTCAGTCGTAAGAAATTCACAACCCATTTTTAAATTCATGAAATGTGACAACAAATTTGCATACGGTAATGCATCTTGCAACATCAAATATGTGGAGTTCCAGCGGGTTGGGCAATCCAATTTAAACCGTTTCCAAGAAAATGGTTTTTGATTTTCAATACAAAAGCTTTTAAATTCACGAAAAACAGCAGGTCTGGACATCAAATATTTTAATGAGTTTCGAATAGGCAAAATCTCATTTTGGAGAACTTCTAAACCCTTTTGCACACAAATGTTCAAAATATGGCACATGCATCTAACGTGAAAGAATGCACCGTTGAGAGGTGGTTTTAAGTTTTGACTCAAAAGACGAGCGGCAACATCATTATTTGAAGCATTATCAAATGAAATGCACAGAACTTTATCAGTACAAAAATAATCACGTAAAGTTTCTAAGATGCAATTAAATATTTGATAACCAGTATGATCTGTTTCAATAACCTTAAATGACAAAATTCATTTTTGCATTATCCAATCAGAATCAATCCAATGAGAAGTAACACAATAGAATGATTGACCTATAGGTGATGTCCACATATCAGAAGTAAATGCCACACAATGATCAAGAGCAGAAAAATATGCTTGCAAATCTGATTTTCCGGCTTCAAATTGTCTAAAGCTTTCTTTCCTAGCAGTTTTCCTAGATACTTTTCTAAATGCAGGATTTAATTGTGATTTTATCCAAGATTCTAGGTGGACATCTTCAGCTTGTGAAAAAGGTTTTTCGGTAAGCATCATCCAATTTACCATACCTTCTCTACAAGATTGTTGGTTAAAACGAAATATACCTGGTCCGCCGGCGCCGGTTGTAGACCCAAGTTGTGTTTGTCCTCCAGAACTAGTCCCGGTACTAGGGAGGACGTTAGGATGTTGATTTTCAATATGCCGCTTCAGCGTTCCAGTGCCGGAATTCTTTCTATGCACCAATTTTTTCCCGCAATGTTTGCATTTCCCGTACCTCGACTCCCCTTCGTGTATGAGCTCATAATGCTCCCAAACCCAAGCAGTTAGTCTCGTGGATTTACCTTGTGCTTGAGTTTCCTCCACGGCGGGTTCATGACTTGTAGGCGTCGGTTCTGTTGACGGATTCCCGGACGCCATCGCATCCAACTCTTCCACTTCATCATCGGATAATTGATCGTCGAGACCCAAATCGTAATTCGTCATATCGATTCCGGCATCATCGTCGTGAAACTCTTGAATTGAAATGCCTTTATCGGCGGGCCGAGATCGGCGACGGAACAAGGCTCGGAGGCCGGTGGTGCGGGAAGATGAACTCTCTGTTGACTTGCCCTTTCCTTTTGAAGCCATGCCTCACGTACTAATAGTAGTGATTAATGCAAAATCAAGAGGGGATTATGAAGATATTAGGGAGAGATTAGTAAGAAATTTGGAAGAGATTAAGAAAATAAGGAGAATGCTTGAGAGAATATAGTAGATGAAGAAGAGAGATTGAGTGATTGTGTGAGGATTGAGTGAAAATGGCATTGGTATTTATAGGGGGAGGGAAAAAATTAGTTTGACCAAAAAGTCCTTGAAATTTAGTTGTTGGGAGGGGTAAAAATGAAAATTTGGGGGCTGAAATGGAGCAGAAAGCTGTTGGAGGGCCTGCTGTGTAATTAGCCCTTTTTTAAAAAAAAATTTCTGCAGGTTTCCGTTGCTGCGAAAGAGCCGTTGGGCGCGAGGCGGGCCAGTCCGGTCCGGTCCGGTCGGGTCCGGGGCGGGTTTGGCGGTTGGGTCCAGGGGACGGGTTCACGGGTTTGGGCTGGTCTGGGGCGGTTTTTTTTTGCATCTCCTCCTCCTATTGGGCCCATACTCGGCCCACAATTTTACAGGCTTTTGCTAGGACGAGCCGGGGCGGATTTGAACGGTCCGAACTAGGGTTGACTAGAGGTCCGGTCCTAGTAACCCGGCCCACGTCACACCCCTCCCAACTTTCTTATCAATATTATTGTTACTATTATATTCATGAAACAAATTCACTATTCATTTAACACCGAACAAAACAACGTTTTCTCCTCTTTTTTTTTTTTTTTTTTTTTTTTTTGCTTTTTCCCATGAATAGATAAACCCTCTTTTAGTCCATAATTATTATAATAGTTCCTTTTTGGTCCCCAAACACCTTCATATCATGATTAGGTCCTCGGCTGGTTTTAGCAACATTTGCCCCATAAGTGGTGCGGTTTTGTAATTTTTGGAATTTTTTGGAATTTATGACAAAATTGTATAACTTTATGTACCAAAATACAATTGACCCAAATCTGATTTCTTCCCTACCCAACTTCACGAGTTTCTCTAATTGACAAAAACCAAATTGCTCTTCCACCAAATCCGACTTTCTCACGCGATCTCTGCTCTCTGAAGTTGCAGTAGAACTGGCGAGTTCCATCGATTAAAGATCGTTGCGAAGATAGGGTGGAAAGAAATTGGAAGTCTGTCGATGACAAATTTTATCTTGAGTTCAGCCCAAAAATTAGTCGCGATCTTATCAACATAGAGAGCGATGGGTACCCGTTGATTGTCCGATTTTACGGAAACGGGAAATTCGTTGGCTGAATGTTGGTATATGACCAATGGGTACAAGGTGGATGATCGCGATGAAGCCGATGGTGGCTGAAAGGCCGATGCTACACGCACAGTGCAGCACATTCACGGGGGTAACGGTCGAGGCTAACTTTGGTTGAAGAAATCGATGGAGAGGGAAGGAATTGATACCAGCACAGGCCCGATAGAGAAGATGGGGAGACGCAAGGCAATTTACATGGAAAAAGGAAGCAAGGGAAATGGTTTGTGCAATTGAGTATTGAGTTTTTTTTTTTATTGATGAATCCTTGGTTCTCCGTCTCATATTCTCACCTGTTAGATAGAGTGAAATTGGCAGCAAAACTCCAACAACTTGGAGTTAAGTGAGGATGCGGTTGAAATTTTCATTTGATTGAGATCTGTTACTTTCCCTAATTTATGTCTTTTTCTCTTTAGTTTTTATTTTCAGTTTCAGAGATGTTCTACCATGCTGTGTTGGCTGGGTCCACCTCCTCCTTTCGTCTGTTTTAGTAAGATCTCCTCTTTCACCTGCTCTGTACTTTGTAGTCTTTTTTTTTTTTTGCTCTTCTATATGCTTCTCTTTATTTTTTTAGTTCTTTTACAGGATTGTCATTCTTTTGTTGTTGTTTTGCCTTATGTCTTTCTTCTTCTGTTCATGATCATAAGCAGTTGATCGCCTTCCTTTGTTCTTTGCAGCATTTGCCCAATGATGTTGGCCTTTTGACTTCAGGTATTGGATATTTGGATGTTTTGCCTCTTATTGGCTTTGTTTCAAGGTAACCCTTTATCTGTTTTACGCAAGTTGCACTAAAGTCATAGTCTAAGGATGGTGATTTGTAAATAAGCTATATAATTTAGAATTGGTGTGGAAATCAGTGGCGGGTTTGATGACTTCTTAATAGTTAAATTGTGAAATTGTTATTCCCCTTGACCCATGATGTCTTACTTCCAAGGATAGTAATTTGTACATGGTTTTAATAAATGCTTCTATATTTCTCTTGGTGTATATCATTGTACATTTTACTAGTACTATTATCTTAGTATCTAATATAAGAGTTCGGCTAACACTCGCATTTTCTTTTTAATATTCATTCATCCATGGTGTCTCAACACATCAGCAAAAATATTATTTGTTAAAGGTATTGTTTATGCTTAGTCGATTCCATTCTTGATTATGTGTGACCCCCATCTTTCTAGTCATCATTTGCTTCAATTTTTGTTTCCAGCTATTGTTTTAGTGCTGCTATAATGCCATGTATTTAATATTATACCATGCTGATTAAAATCTAAGCTTTAGCAAAATTTGGAGCGCAAAAATATTGTCTGAAATATCTTGGATCACTGAAGATAAAAACTTGCCTCGATATTATTCTTATGTAAGAAAGTTCATCCATCAATGATTGTCGGTAGTTCTATTATACGTTTTAGAGTATTTTTGGTTGCTATTATTTGTTTGGTATGAAAAAAATGATTTACATATGCAAAGAATAGTTCACTTACAAGTGTCATGAAGCCTGATAGATTTGGGCCCATGCAATAGTCTTTATTGACTTTTTTTTTTTTAACTACATTAGTTTTGAAATGGATCCATTAGAAAAGATCAATCTTTCTTTTGTGTGTGTGTGTGTGTGTGTTTTGTCATTTTAGCTTATTTTTCCTATGTGGTGTGTCTCTCATTGTTACCAGGGACTTAACTATATCCTCTTCATTTGTGCATATTTATCTACAAGAATCAGGTACATATTGCCTTTGCTATTGTTCATTTTATGTTTTTGGATGTTACAATATATTTTTCTTGGTTGGGTTAGGCCCATTTTGATATTTTGTTGGCCCAAAAATGTCCAAAATAAAAAATGATAATAGTACATAATAAATACTCTATTTGTATATGATAATATCTTTTGGTCTTTGGGTTTTTTGTTGGCCCAAAATATGTCCAAAATAAAAAAGGGTAATATTATATAACAGATATATTTGTGTATGATAATATCTTTTAGTCCTCAAATTTTGAAATCAGACATTTTTTATCATCCTATAGTCTATCATAATAAACACAAAATATATTCTAAACTTTTAATTTTTACGTTTTCAACCCTCAAACTTGCATGAGTTATAATCAAGAACCAATTTTATGCTCAAATCCATTTTTGGTATTTTGTTAGCTCATTTTTTTTCTGTGCCATTGCTCTTCTATGAGGCCTCCCCCTTCTCTCCTTCATTTTAGGTATCAGATTAGATTTCCATTCTTATACTTCCCTTCTAATTTCTACCACGCATGGGATTCCTTAGTGTGTTTTTTTTTCGTTTGAGCTAATAATGAAATTGTAATAAAATTTGTGTTTTTGTTCGTTTGAGCTAATAATCAAGATGTTGTAATAAAAATCTATATTATATGGTGAGATTGCTCATCCTTCTTTGGATGCTGGGATATATATTATTTACTTCCACAGCAGTTGGCCTTTTACATTGCCAACTTGAATTTTTAATTTGGCTTCAATCAAACTTTGATTGCTTATGCCTGGTAATGTCAACACAAATGGGTCTATTTTTGTTTTATCTTTTCTTTTTTCCTTTTTTTTTTTTGTTGATCTTTCCCCTAGGTTTAGTTTCTGCTGGCTTGCTTTATGGATTTTATATCTATTGTTAGGATAGAGAATAAAAAATGAACATATGCAAAATATGAGATGGAAAGAAAATGTTCATGAGTTTCATTTGTTGTTATATTTGGTGAGTCAGGCTTCTTTGTTTGTTTTATAGATGTAACAATTTTTCTGTCATTTTTTTTTGTCAATGTAGCAGCACTTGGGCAATACATTATCTATGCTGGTTACAACAGAATAGATCCGGTCTTTTTCTAGATTGTATGTATTTCTATTGCTCTTGCTTCTTTTGTTTCCACTTTCTGGTACTTCACAAGTCACAACAAACAAGACCCAAGATTGTCATTGGGGATTCTGCTTAGTGAAAAATCTCAAATTTGTTTTGGACAATCGTCTTCTTCTTGATCAGCAGGTAATTGTCATAGCAGGGGCTCCTTATGAAAGTAAGTAATTCAGTTATAAACTCTTTATATTTAACTCTACTCTCAGCTCCTTTAGATACTAATATCTGCATTATTTTCAGTTGTCATGATAGGAAATTTGTTTATAGGATAATGCCATTCAAGGTACAATGAAACATGAAGACTGGAATGGGAAACACACACATAATTATTAATGGCTATGCATGTCTTTAATATGCGATAACCACGCTATTCCTCACTCAACATGTTTGGTGTTTCAGAAGGCCCCTTTCCCTTGAGCTTTTTCTTCTTTAGTTAAAGTTTTAGATTTCTATTACCATGCTAAGAAAAGGATTGCTGCGTCCTTTAGAAATGTTTTATATCCTCTTCCCCTTGAGCTTTTTTTATATCCTAAATTATTGTTGTTGGCAAGGTAGAGGAAGGATGCATCCTCCCCGCCCCTTTCTTATTGGTACACGAAGCTGACAAAATAAAATGCTTGTGAGATTGTTGAAGATATTACAAACCAGTAATATCCTTTAGAAATTTATTGAATGTTCTACTCTGTTTCCATGGACTGTTGCCTCTGTATTCATTATTTTAAGGAATAAATTAAAAAAATTATATGTCTTCATTGTTGAGAGTACATTATTTGACATGGAGATCGGACAGTTCCACTGTGAAAAATAATTATGCTTATAGGTACAACTTAGATATTGCATACGAGAATACAAAATTAGCAACCATGAACAAATCTAAAACCCTGCTTTTACTTATTAGTTACATATACTTTATTTTGTACGTACAAAACTTGATGACAATTGTTGTTCCTAAAACCAAAACAAGTATCTCCTATAACTTGAAATATTTTTAGGAATTCTTCAATTCTTACATGATGGGAAGCTATGTCATTGGATAGCTTTTGGATGATGTTCTCAACTTTGATATTGCCACAATAAACCTGCTGCAACGCTCGGGTTGAATGAACCTCGTATTAACTAAAATGTTAAGGGATGATTCTACATTATGAACAGTAGCTACCATGGTTCATCTTTTTTTTTTTCTTGGTTGGATTAGGCCCATTTTGATTTTTTGTTGGCCCAAAAATGTCCAAAATAAAAAATGATAATATTACATAATAAATACTCTATTTGTATGTGATAATATCTTTTGGTCTTTGGGTTTTTTGTTAGCCCAAAATATGTCCAAAATAAAAAAGGGTAATATTATATAATAGATATATTTTTGTATGATAATATCTTTTAGTCCTTAAATTTTGAAATCAGACATTTTTATCACCCTATAGTCTATCATAATAAACACAAAATGTATTCTAAACTTTTAATTTTTACGTTTTCAACCCCCAAACTTGCATGAGCTATAATCAAGAACCAATTTTATGCTCAAATCTAAAACAAATTGGTTATCATTAACTTTGAAAACTTTGAAATATTTCAAGTTTTTCAAAATCTTTAAATTGATTATGACTTAATTTTAAATTCATAACTTTTTTAATATTTTTTTTCAATATAAACATATTTTGTATGAAAAATTTGTACCGAAAACAAAGTGCCGGCCGATTACTAGTACAAATCTATTATTCATTTCTTCTCTAACTGGTTGAAACATTTACTTCAACATGAACATTAAGGGAAAAAATGAGTGATACTTCTACTTTTATCCCTAATTTTTTGCACATAAATCAAGAAAATGAAAAACATAAATATTGAAATTATTATTTGAAGGATAATAAAATAAAGAAATTTACTACATATAGAAATGTTACAAAGACCTGGGACAAACTAAAAGGGTAAAGTCTACGATAGTCACTTAGCTTATTTTCATATCCTAAATGGATACCTCACCTTAAGGTTGACATATTAAAATATCTTATCTTTTATTATGTGTCCCAAGTAGATGCTTTTTGTCAATTTTGGCATTAAGCCTAACAAAAAATATTGATATGCTATAAAAAATATTAAAATAAATCTTAAAACAACATTTCTGGTCCTTTAACTTTTCCTATTAACACTTTTAAACCTTACACTTTTCTCATAACCTCCTTCACCCACCCTTCTCCTACTTTCCACTACCACCTCCTATTGCTCTCCAGCAACCACTGCTCGTGAAAGTCACTAGTGGATGACTCAGTTCTGTAAAGTATGGACCAGAGATAAATAACACTATGGTTTGAGAGCTCAATTTCACATGATTTGGTTTGATGTTATTTCAAATGAAATCTAGGCTTTGTTTAAATTGTTTAAGAACCCTAAATCTTCATCCATGGATCTAGTATTTTCCTGATCAATTTTTGTGATCTTGTGAACCAAATAACCCAATTTGCTTCTTACATATAAACCAAATCATTAATTTACAAAGTGCATTAAATGGGTTCAGGGGGCTTTTTGGTTATCGATGATGATGCCCCGAGGCATCCTCGTTAAGTGACATTGTGACTTCTGGAGGGACTTCCTGAGGAGGAGAACGCCTGGAGCCCAGATTTCCCAGAGGAGCGTGCCTAAAAAGCTCAGAAGAGAGGGTTAGGAGGTCCCCGGAGTGTTTTTCCGGGGAGGAGCCTCCGACGCCCAAGTCAGTGTCTTGAGAATGTGAAGGGGGAGCACTAAAGGTTTTAGTGGCTTTGCCTGTTCGTGTTTTCTCAAGGAAAAAGGGGGTCTGGTCCTGGAGAGTTTTTCTGCCAGGGTTTGTTTCCTGGTATTTATAGGAGTGTTTAATCTGTTCAGCTCATGACACGTGTTCGGTCAGATCTTTCCTGTACCTTCGGACGCAGGGGATAAGTGGCTGTTTGCAGGCTCCTCGAGCCTTGGTCCGAGACAGGTTGTGACAAGACCTGGACGGCGTGGACGTGTCAGACCGCCGTTCCAGGCGGCGTGTAGCGCCTGCTGATGACATGTCAGAGGCTCCTTAAATGCTCCTGCCGTACTCCCGAGGTCCCCTGGGTGAGGTCATCCATTGGTACGGACGTCCTTCTTTGGCCGGTGTACCACTAGTTCGGGAAGCCCCCTAGCTCGGGGGTTCCGCCTTCGGGCCAACTATTCTCCCGTTTTGGAATGGCTAGACCTTCGCCTCCGAAGGCGATCCGCTTGGTCCCCCGAGGGAGCTGGTAACGTTTTTGGAGTTCCTGAGGTTGATGCCCCGAGTTCAACACGTCTTGACTTTGCTACTTTCGAGGTCAGTGATAGTGCCTCCTTCGGGTGACATTAAGCTCTCTGGTTACCTTGTTTCCTGCAGGAGGCACGGGGTGAGAAAGGCGATAGTCCTTCGGCTATCAGATGACTCCTTTGGGTTGCTACTTGTTAAGTTTGTTGGCTCAAATCTAAAAAACTTTAGAAGTTTACTTTGTTTAGCATTTGGTGTTAGTCTTCCTATTTATTTAGGACTTGGTTTTTTTATTTTGATGTGGTCAGGGTTTGTGTATGGCATATAAAAATGCTTCTTGTGTTAGGATTTTGAGTATAAGTGAAAAGCCAATATGGTAAAGAGGTAAAATGTAAGGGTTTCAAGAGGAATAAGAAGTCTAGATGCTAGAGAAGGCTAAAATAATAAGCATTTTGTGATTCTCATATCTTGTAATTGTATGAGGGTAAGATTTTGAAGTTTTCAATAGTATGTAAAGGATAAACAGGTTATGACATACATCTACTGTAATCTTTATATTTTGTTTGGGTGGATTTCTTTCATCCATGAATGTAGGTTAGTTAAAAGCCGAACTATGTTAAATTCGTGTATGCTTGTTTGATACTATTTGTTGTTCTGCTGCATGTAATGGGTGATTGAGAAGTGGTATCAGAGCTTATAGTTTGGTTCTGGTATGGTGGACCATGTGGTGTGTTTCTAGAATGTTAGAGCGTATAGTTTGATATTTGTCATGGTGGAGCGTTTGAATTGTTTGGTGGAGCCCTAGAGAATCATCCTAGGGATATTTGATAATAGTTGCAGCGTAATACTGATGACTCGATATTAGTTTAAGGATTTAAGATTTTGTTCGTGTGTGTTGATGCTCGTTATGTTCGTGGTCATTTTCATTCGTTGTTGTGTTTGGGTCTTGGTGGTGTTTGTTGTTCATAGTCATGGTCATTTGTCTGTGGTTGCTATCACATATGTTCGTGTTTAGGAGGATTTGAGCCAAAGTATGAATTGTTGGGTGTGTTAGCTCGGCTCAAATTCAAAAAGCTTTAGAATTTTAATTTTTTTAGTATTCAGTGTTAATTTTCCTATTTGTTTAGGATTTGATTTTTCTATTTTGATGTGATTTTGGTTTATATGTGACCTATAAAAAGGCTTATTGTGTTATGATTTTGAGTATGAAAAAAAAAAGCCAATATAGTAAAGAAGTAGGATGTGAAGGTTTTCGAGAGGGAGAAAAGGTCCGGAAACCCAAGAAGGCTAAGACAAGAAGATTTTTATGATTCTCATATCTTATAATTGTGTGAGGGTAAGATATTAGGGTTGTCAGTAGTATGTAGGAGATTCATAGGCTAGCGTAAGCACTAAAGGACATACCTCTACTATAATTACTATATTTTATTCGAGTGGATTTCTTTCATCCATGGATATAGACTAGTTAAGAGCAAAACTACATTAAATTCACACATGCTTATTTGTTAGTGTTTGTTGTTCTGCTATACACAATGGGGTTTAGGGGATTTTTTTCAAACACTACTCATATATGAGCATTGTGTTCATACTTTCTAGCACTCTAAGACTTATAGGGACAATCTTCACTACCACAAAGCTTCACCAACTTTAACACTATTTCCTCCACAACCTCCGAATTCGACCCACTCTTACCTGCTCCATGAACATGATCAAGTGAATTGGAAATTTGTTTCGCCATAAAGACAATGATGTTGTCTTCACTATTGATGGAAAGTGCTAGAGAAATAGATGTATTATTTGAAGATATGTTTTAATATTTTTTATGCTACTCTGAGCTTTTTCCATCAAGCTTAACATTAGAATTGACTATAAATACCCAAAAAGAGATAAGGTACTTTAATATGCCAACTTAAAGTCGGACATTCATTTAGGACATGAAAGTAAGCCATGTGACCCCTGTGGACTTTACCCCAAACTAAATAGATTATGTTCCAAATAATTTAAGATGGGAGGAATATTTTTACCATTATTATTATTACTAAATTCGCGAGCCCTGTGCATTGCAGTGGGAAAGAATTTCATGTTCAAAGTTGTGTTTCTTAAGCTCTTTCCTAGTGAAATATCAAACTCCTTATCTAATTCTTACGTCTATTATTTCTGTCCTCTTAGTATCCAAACTTCTCCATCTGATGATCATTCTCCATTTCAATCACAACTATAAAAATATAAAAAATACCCTACCCTCCATGAACCTAGCTACTAAAACCCAAAAGTGTCATTTCTCGCATAGCCATAAGGATGTGTATGAATTTAAATAATACTACCCAACTCTACCTACACCCCTTCCACACTAGTATATTTATATTTAAAATATGGTTTTATTTCAAAATAAAATTATAATAACATAAATTGTCATATATTACTTTAGTTTGTGATTTTTGAGTTATTATTAATTGTAAATATACACATTTTTTTAAATATACATAAAAAATAAAAAAAATAAGTCTAAAAAATTATACATGTCTTAAATGGGTTAGTGGGTTATACTAACCCACTCGCGGGACAAGTGCTACTTGAACTCAATTAATCTTGAAAAGGGTTTGGATTCGCTAAAGCTGGTCCATTAATGTCTCTAACAGTGAAAAAAATGGGAACCCGATCATCACATAAAGGAGTTTGGGTACCAAAAGATTAGAAATAAGATACCTAGGGACTCAAATAGATATTTGGCTCTAAATTGGGAGGAAAAAAGAACATAAGAGAGAATGTTACTGTTCATGAGCCTACACGGTTTAACATATAGTAGTGCACTAGATTGCAACCCGTACATTGTTGCGGGATGATTAATGAAGATACAATTCTTTTATACCCATTATATTTATAGAAAAAAAAAATACTCAAAAAGTTATGAGTTCAAAAATAAGATATGATCAATCCCAAAGATCTAAAAAATTTAAATGATTCAAAGGTGTTGGTAATAAATTTGATAAATAGAAAATATATGACATAAGATTAACGTAATGGATTTGAATTTTAAGATAAATCAAAATCTTAAGAGTCGTTAATGAAAGTTAGGGCCCAAAACACAATAATCAAAAGTTTAGGAGAAAGTGATAAAATGCCTATTTTAAAAATCTGAAAACCAGAATTATGAATATATCCCTGCAAATAAATAGAGTATTAATTTTGTAATTTATCCCTAGTCAGCAAAAAAAAACTCAAAAAAACCCAAAAAAAACTCCCACCTAAAAAAAACAATTTAAGGGCAGAAAAAACCAAATGTAAAAAACAACCTACAGGAAAAAAAAAATCCAAATGTAAATAATAATAATAATAATAATAAATAAATAAATAAAAGTAAAAAAAAAAAAAAAAAAAAAAAAAAAAACCCAACCAGCCAAATGTTTAAAAAAAAAACCGTAACAGGATGGGATACTGCTACTAACGTCACATCAATACTTAGTGTTTTAGTATATATAATTATCCATATTCAGGTAAGTATATCAACTAGCATCTTAATTATAACTGAGCCAGTTTTAGAGGAACAACATTGAAGTTTCTAAATGACATATAAACATCTAATTTATTTTAAGTTAAGTCGATTCAACTTAAAATGACTTATTTACATTTTTACCTCTTTTTTTATCTAGAATCAATTTCATTTAAAAAAAATTGTGTAAATGTAAAAATCCATAAAAAGTAAAATTTTTATAGTATTATTAAATTTTTATGAATTTTTGACACTAGTATTGATCCGAGACGCCACTACCATCAGCATTTGTGGAAGGATGCCATCAACTGAAACATTCTGAAAATGAGTACCAAAAAAAAAAACAATCTCAGAATGTGTGATTGTAGAAGTGATCAAAATACTAATTCCAATAGTATCATTTCTTAAAGCCGTATACAGCAAACAACCAAGAAACAGAAACCACCATACCTAGAACTACTGTCCCTAACTCAATTAGAACATCCCGATTTCCCTCTTAGATGAACGGACCACGCCTGTTGAACACCAATTTATGATGAAATAACATAAATGACACTCCTTCAGTGATTTCCCTAAGCCTTCAGCAGCAAAAGAACATAACTAACATACCAGGGCATGGATAAGCCAAAAGCATCGGCTAATAATCCTCTCAATTTACAGGACAATACTGGTTACCGAAGAAGATCGGAACCTTGTGTGGTTCTACATAGACAATGGAAGAAGCATCCTTCGTTTCTTTTTCCTATTCAATCTCACTTGCTTTGCAACTTTCATGCACAGAAGCAGAAGCATTGTGACACATAGTAAGATAAAAGCGAGCTCCATACGCCTGAAGTACAAAGAAACTGCTGAGAAAACCAAGAAAGCCAGGATGACAAGCTCCCATATTACAAATACGACAACATCAACCCTGCAAACAAAATCAGAATAAGCCAACCACAACCCTCAAAACTAGTTTCATATTTTTCAGAGATAGGTAAAACACAAATATAGACAAATTTGTGAATTCCCCTAAACATCATTATGATTAAGCATAACACATCTTTTACCAAAATAAAGCAATGACTTTACGGAACTAGTTACTAATTGAAATCAATTTGACCGTTTGACTATTTCAGTTAAAGGCTATGCTAGATACAGAAATAACAACAAGAATTCCAATATATCGGACAAAGATCAAGGCCTACTGAATTAAATTCCAACAAGCCCAACAAACACCAAATCTCCATCTCCAACCAGGAAAAGATGTGTCGAAGTCCATTGGAAAGACGGGCAAAAACATATGAAAGCACAAGTGTAGATTGAAATGTAATAATGTACCTTATTCTCCTATAAATTAATATCACAGTTCACTCAACTGCAAACATGGAATCTAACCAAAAACTATATTTTTCTATTATGCATTAGCAACAATACAAATTCCTAAAAATTAAGGAGAACCAAAGTCCTACTGACAGAAGCTTGGACATGAGAACAGCCTCTTAGAATGTAAAATTAGCCAATTCGCATAGGAACACAATATCATTAGATTCCAGGATGAGTATTTCCTCTTGCTACCTCTACCATGCGCTGAGGAGGATTTGAAAATCATTACTGAAAAAAGAAGAAATTGCCCTGAAACTCTGTAAAATTCATTGAAAGCAAAGAGTCACTGACAAGTTATAAAGCAACAGCTTAGTTGCCCTCGTGGTCACCAATAACCCAATCTCACAGACAAAGGATAAAGGATGGAGGGGGTGGCATTCAGTCCTAGAATAATCTTCATTAGTGAGGGAAAAAAACCTTGTGGCAACAAAGATAGCAAACTGATACTAGAAGTTAAAACAATTTAGGTAATATCAAGAAGTGATTCTAGAAAATGAGATATCCAAGACCATCTGTACCATCAGCAAACTAATTTCTAGAAGACTTCTTGAAAGATCTGGACAATTCAGCCTTTCACACTCAATAAGTGAAAATCATGAGAATCGATACCTATTGTATTGGAAAGCTAGGAATAGGACACCCACACACTAGTAGCTAGAATCACTCGGAATTAAATTTACAAGATTTCGATCTATCAAGTTAAACTACCCTAAAAGGAACAGACCTACGATGGAAACAGCCTTGAAAAATAACTAAACCAGTATAACAAGAGAAATCAAACTTCATAAACAATACTCCTTCTAAGCAAAAGCATTTTTCTCATTTTCACAATATCCATAGGATCTACTGCCACATCATAAGTCTAGTCCTGCCACTCCCATTTTCATTTTATATAGGGATGGTGTTTGGGTAGTTTACATGTAACGGGTAATGCTGAAAACTATACAACAAATATATGCCAGTGCAGTTCATTGTGCGACACAAAGATCAAACGAAAAAAGGCACGCTTCTTTTTGGTATAGAGGGAGAACAATTTGACCAACATCATGCCATGATCATCTGCTAAGATGAAAAGAGGTGCTGTCAATATCTATTCCCCAAAATTATGTCACACAAAGCTGAAAGCTAAGTAAAAGCTGAAAATGAACTGCTCAAGTCCCTTAATCATCCAGGGCTAGACAGTACAAACAAGCACGGAATAGGATGAACAGAGATCCTGGGCATACCCTGCACCCTCAAATATGCCACATCCCATGATGATTTATCAGTCAACGAAAATATGCTACATGCCTCCAAACCAAACTCGGACTAAATAAAATGAAAATATCCACCTTTGTGGCATATCATGTTCGTAGGACACGATTTCCATCAGAGAGGAGAGCTAGTCCTCGTCCTAAGTAACCCTCTGGTACTTTAATTATTTGTTCCAATTTTCGAAACTTCCACCTTGAGGTTTCTGTTGGTTGATTCAATTAGACACATCAAGCATTTAACACCCAAATTAGTTTGGGATCAAGACTAGGGCAATTGATGAGCTGAAGTTTCAAAATTTGAATTGCAGGAGGAAAAGATGGGCAAGCGCTGAAATTTCTCTGGAGTAAAAATAAGAAAAAAAAATCCAGCTGATAATAACTGTATTTTTGCCAACCTTTGCAGCTAAAATCAAGCAATTCCCTAAAAATCAGATAACCGGAAGTACAAAAAAATAAAAGAGAGAAGTAAATGGAAGATTAACCTGGAAGAACTGAAGTTCGAAGAAGTAGATGAGAAAAAGGAAACGGACGCCCAATCGTGTTTGGATCGAATCTGGTACTCCCTTAACTGCTCGGCCAGATTCGATCGTGTAATCATGGCTGCCTTTCTTCTGCCCCGGCCTTTATCTTCCACCCTCGGCACGGCTTTGAAGGTCGAGAGTTCGTTGACGATGGAGAATTTGCAGAGCAGGTCACGAATTGGAGCTAGGACAAAGGCGAGAACGAGCATCAAGGTGTTCTCGATTTCGATTTCGCCCTCGCTCTCTTCCCTTTCGCAGTGCACCTTCGATCAATCTCAATTTGTTTTCTTCACGTTTTTAAAATTTTTAATTGACTTTTTCCTTTTTTATTTGAAGCCCGTTTCTTCTTGGGTTAAATCTCTTTTATAGTCTCAAGGTGTATATTTTGTTTCACTTGGAGTTTATTACTTCCATTTGTAACAATCACATAGGCGGCCCCAAAAGAGGGTTCTTGCCAACCGCCCATAAAACACCATCAAAAGAGCAAAATGCAATGATTTTCCCTAAGCACTTCGTACTACTGTAATCCTCAAAGTAAGTTCTCACAACCACGATTCTCTCTGAAAAAAATGTCAAAAAGGAAAAATCATGTCATGAACCTTAAACTCAAGGAATTTATAGTTTTTAATCAACATAGTAGCAATCATTAAACTGCACATAAATTTAAAAATTTGTGACCAAATTCACTAGTTACAAGTTACAACTATTGATATATAAGAACAAGTTTGAAATTCAGTGTTTAATTTAAATAAAAAAGCACTTGAAAGAAACACAATTACAAAAAGAAATGAGTCTCAAGTTTATGAACGCTAATAATGTTTTTAGCTATAGTCATTTTACGTCATTTCATATCAATAATCACTCATAACATACCTAAATAGTTGCTATTGTTTTAAATGAATAGCTAACATATAATATAAAAAAGACACATTACATAGCATCAATTGCACATAATCTATATAATAGAATATTATCAATAGTAAGTAATAGGTGTAACATAATTCGATCAAAAAATAAGTGTAGTTTAAAAATTTAAGTCAATTACTTCAATCTATATTGCAATAATTAACTACTAATTCTATAATTAGTTTTAAAATTAAAAAATTTACGTAAACATAAAATTGGATAAGAATTGTACAAAATGCTAAAAAAATGAAAGAGATGGGGAGAGAGAGATAGAGAGAAAGAGATTTTTTCTTAAATATCATCGTTTTTTATCGTATTGTAAAACGGTAAGATTATAAAAATTCAGGTTAAATTGCACAATTTGTCTTTAAAATGTACCCTATTTTGCATATTTACCCTCAAATTATGGAACGTAGAAACTTAGGTCTAAAATTAAGGAACGTTGCAAAATGGGCACTCCGTTTGTTAATCTCCATCAGGACTAGATGAAAGTTTGAAGTGGCAGCTGGGAAGTCAAACATGGCTGATTGTCAATGTCAATGGCGATGAAGAGAGAGATTTAGGACGGGGGAGTCGAAGGGCACTAAATCAAAGCTAAGGCGTAACCCTAAACTCAATCAAGTGGAAATGAATTGAACTTCAAACCTGATTGTTGGATTTGTTCCTCTCATGACTTATGTTTATTTAATTTTAATGATAACAAAACATATTTATTTATTTTTTTGTGTTTCAAGGCTTTATTTAAATATTTATATTTTGGTTGGTCATTCATAAAGTCTTGATCTTTGTTAGAAAAATTGTTTTCTCAAGTATATATCAAGTATTTTTAATGATTCAAGCATTACTTATGAATAAAGAAATCTCCTTGGCAAAAACCTTTTTGAAGTTTAGAAGTCTGGAAGCAAGAAAATCCTGGAACTACAGTTTCAATAGGGTGAAATATTTTCAACGTGTTGAAATTGGAACCAGTTTTCAAACCCGAGATGATTTTAATTCTGGATAAGAAAATCATTTGAGTGAAAATCTTTCAACGTGTTGAAACTGGAGCCAGTTTTCAAACCCGAGAAAAATTTTATTCTGGACAAAAATTTCATTCAAAGGAAAATTTTTCAACCGGATGAAACATGGATTCTAGACCTGCGCGCAAGTTCCCGGTTCAAAAATTTTTTGAAAATTAATTATAAATTAATGTCATGTCAGATTTTCACGTGTATAAAGTGTTGACATCTCATTAATTACAAATATAAAGCTTCCAAATTCTACAACTCACCTACAGTAACTAACACATAAACGACCAAAACAATGGTTACCCAAAATCGATAGCACCAACAGAATCTCCTTCCAGGGTTATTCAGTTTCGATATCATAATTACTTCAGCCTCTTTCCAACATTTGCAGAGCGGGATTTCCTCTTTCTTCGTTGAAACCTAGCTACAACCTTTGCCTTCTAACATTGCCAACCAAATTTCTCATCCCCCTCCCCCCCAAATCCACCATAAATACCTCTGATTTCTCAATCCCGACTCTCCAAAATCTACCCCGCCACTAGTTTTGACTCCCACTTCAGCCAAGTAAGTAGCCACATCTGACTTCCCAGCTACTACATTGAACTTCCATTAAACCCTGACGGAGATTAACAAACAGAGTCCCCATTTTACAGCGCTCCTTAATTTTAGACCTAAATTTACTATGTTCCACAATTCAATTGCAAATATGCAAAAATAAGCAGATAGTGCAATTTAACAAAAAAAATTAATAATCATGCCTCAAACTACACAATATTGCCTAAATCATCTCTTTTTTAAGTACATTTTACTTAATTCTTCTTAAACTTTTACAAATGTTGCAATTTCGGAATACTATGATGTTTGACATTTATTCTATTTAGATTCCATAAAGCAACTTTGTTCATCCAACTTTAACATGGTAAAAAATATGTCAACTCTAAGGTGAGAAAAGTTAGAATGATGGTATAAGATATTAGTGATCCTCTAAATACTACAATTCTATTATAGAGATGTTCAACGGGCTGGACCAAACCGGGACCGAACCGGACCGGCCGGTCCTGGGCCTGAGGTTTTTGGGCCTGGGCCCAGCCCGTGTTGCCACGTGCCGGTGCTGACCCGGTCCCATGCCGAATCCGAGCTGGCCCGTTAAATTTTAAATTTTAAAATTATAATTTTTAATTTTTAGTCTTCACTTTTAAATCAATAACTTAATAAAAATAAGAGTATGAGAGTTTTTTTATAAGTGATATTTTATAATCTAGTTTATCTTAAATTCTACTTTATCTAACCCATCACGTGATATAATGATATGGATGTTAATTGGATTATAAGTCAATCAACGTGTACTATGAGTTAAAACCTACTGGCTATGGACACGAGAAAAAAAAACAGACTAGGAATATTCGGATCGATTGTCTACTTCTTATAATTTAATATAAGAAGTTGTCCACTTAAAATGAAAGGTGTCACTTTGGGAGTAAGATTTGCTTGTTTTCGAAATTAGAGCCTTAATTACGAATCCTTCTTATTGCTTAAACTCTTAAAAAAGGCTTAAATGCACCAATAGACCCAAAACTTTGAAAACTCAATGAGTTGGTCCTTCAATTATAACTCGGTCAGCGGTAGCCCTTTAACTTTGTAACTCTGTATGTTTTAGTCCAAGATGTGGGATAAACTGTCTAAACTAGACTTTTAAATTAATCAAATGTTAAATTAACTGAATAAAAATAAAAATAAAAGGTAAGAAATTGACCAAACCATTTTTTTTAACCTTTATTAAGTCAATTATTAAAACCTTAAGGACTAAAGTTATTTCTTTATGCTAAAGAAACAAACCATGATTACCAAGATTTTACTTTACAAGACAATAAATAAAATAATGACAAAAAAAATTAGAGATAAAGATAACAAATTATGCTTATCAATGTCTTACCTTAGAAAATAGTACATAAACCAACAAAAAAAATTTGGGGACCAATAGAGTAAATAGAAGAACTAGATTAATAGTTATTCTAAGCTTATCTTTATATTTTGTATAATTACTTGTTTTAAGAGTAAAACACCACCACCGGTGTGAACTTTTATTAATATTAAAGCCAAACGGCACTTACATACCATGGAACGGGCTTTACATTACTCAATAGCGAAACGTTCCATAAAATTAAATGCAAAATAAAAGGTACGATCTGTGCTACACAGCAAAATCAGATCAAATACAAAGTAAGTAAATAATGAGCAAGCAGTGGATTTAAGCATCTATCTCATCGGGGTTTTCCTCGTCAGAACTCTTGTGGTCTTGTAATCTGCAAGCTGCAAGACCCCAATCACGGTTGCATATACAAACTTCAACTGCATCTGGTGATAGCCTTGCGCGTCTCTCTGAAATGACACGCTTTCCAGCGCTGAAAGCGGACTCCGATGCAACGGTTGAGACGGGAACAGCTAGAACTTCTTTGGCAATGATGGAGAGTATTGGAAATTTGTTACTTCTTGCTTTCCACCAGTCTAGAATGTCGGTCTCACTATTCTCCCAAACAAGGTTAAGGTATGCGTCCACTTCAGTAAGACCGGATGCGGCAGCACGGGGCCGTTTGAGGAGTTGTTCAGCCAGATTGAATGACAATGAGCCCGATGAAGACCCGATGGTAGATGAAGTAGTGTTTGCAACCTTATCCTTATGCCGACTGACATATATCTTAAATAACTCTCGCAAGTGCTCATCAATAGAGGCAGTTATAGCATGAACAGAAATATGTGTCATTTCTAAGAAACTATAATAACCCTCAAGTAGCTGTTGCGTACCTGTGATTCTTACGGTCGGGTCTAGTGTAGCTGCAAGTAAGTAGATTGGGGGTATAGTACTGAAATATAAAATCCATTTATCTTTCATGGCCTTAATTGTGTCTTTTAAGAACTCGTCATCTTTGTATTGGTTCAAAACCCATGCAATGTTGACCATATGCATTAAAACTTTGTGCGATGTGGGATAGTATACACCGGAGCAAAAAACAGTGGCATCATAAAAATATCGCAGCACAGCAGCCAATTTTGACAGTTTATCCCACATCTCTTGTTTCAAAATCGTGTTCTTTTCTCTGACATTTATAAAACATGTCATGTATGCAGCAAATGGCATCGCATCTATCAACATCTCATAAGTGGAGTTCCATCGGGTAGGGCAATCAAGTTTAAAACATTTTCAGGTAGGGCAATCAAGTTTAAAACGTTTCCAACTAAAATCGAGGCCATTTTCCAGACAATATTGCTTAAACTCTTTAGAAACTTTCGTCCTTGACTTTAAATAATGGAGTGCCCACCTAATTGGAGTAATTTCATTACTCAAAACTTGAAGACCTTTTTGGACAGCTAAGTTTAAAATATGACATATACACCTAATATGAAAAAATGCGGCATCACGGACAGGTTCTAGTGATTCCTTCAATGTCTCAGCCGCGACATCGTTGTTTGATGCATTATCAAATGTTATGCTAAAAACCTTGTCATAACAAAAAAATTCTTTTAAACTTTCTGAAATTACATTGAATATGTTCCAACCAGTATGATCGACCTCCATCCACTTAAATGCAATGATACGTTTTTGAATGACCCAACTATCATCAATCCAATGTGCAGTTATACAATAATAATCTTGTCCTAGTGGTGAAGTCCACATGTCACTAGTAAATGAGATAGAGTGATCAAAAGCAGAGAAGTATGCTTGTAAGTTTGATTTACCAGCTTCATAAATTTTAAATGCCTCCCTCCTAGCAGTGGTCCTAGATGTTCTTTTAAAAGCAGGGTTTAAGTATGATGTAATCCATTTTTCCATGTGTCTATCTTCCGATTGTGTAAATGGTTTTTCAGTTAACATCATCCATTCTATCATGCCTTCTCTACAATCTTTTTGATTAAATTTAAAAATACCTGATCCGCCGGCAGTGCTTGCAAGCTGTGTCTGACCGCCGGTACTCGTAGCTGCATCTGGACATAAAGTCGGATGCTTTGATTCCATGTGACGTCTCAGTGTTCCTGTGCCAGCGTTCTTCTTGTGCGAGAGCTTTTGCTTGCAGTGTTTGCACTGTGCGAACCTCGCATTGTTTCCATGACTATCCTTCTCAAAAACTTGGTCAAAATGCTCCCAAACCCATGCGGTGCGCCTCGACGTCTTACCTTCTGGCGGAAGTTCGGCTTGATGGCTTGTCGGGGTTTGTTCAGAACCATCTCCTCCACCAACATTCCCTGCTGCCGTGGGCTCCACCTCCTCAACGTCGTCATCAGAAAGTTGATCGTCGAGGCCCAAGTCGTATTGACTCATATCGAATTGCTCGTCATCGTCAGTTTGTTGGATATGAGTCCCACGGGTCGCCGGTCGGGAAAGGCCACGGAAAAATGACCTCAAACCGGTGCGGGATGAAGAGCTTGAGGCATTTCCCTTTCCTCTTGATGCCATTTGTGTGAGGCAAAATTGAGCAAAACACAAGCTTCGAAAGTAATTGAGAATTGATTGAGAATGCAGAAAATAATATTGACTGCTTGAAAGAAATGAGAGAATATATTAGTAGAGAATGAGAGATTGCTAAGATTGGTGTGAAGAAATGGTGGAAATGGCCTCCCTATTTATAGGGGAAGGCCTTATTTTTTTTTTTTTTTTTTTTTTTTGCCTAAAAAACCCTTACAAAATAGTTGTTGGAGGGGGCAAAAATGTAATTTCTGGGGTCCAAAAAACGCTGCCAACCGTTAGAAGGACCAAACGTGTAATTTGCCCATTTTTTTTGAAAATTTCGGACATTGGAGAAATTCTGGCCGTTGCGCCGCCACCGGTCCCGTGCCGTTCGCCGTGCCGGTCCCGTCCAGGTCCGGGCCCAAAACCTTCCTGGGCCGTGTCGAGCCCACATCCAACCCTCATCTATTCTAGGCCCATAACCAGCCCACTTTTAACCGGTCTTTAACCGGTTCCGTTCTGTGCTGGGCTTGACCGAGCCTGGGCCGAGCTTGACGCGAGCCGGTCCCGAGCTGGGCCGTGTCAGGCCCGGCCCAATGAACATCTCTAATTCTATATAGATGTTACTTTTGTAATGATTTCTGATATCGATGAGATATCATTGGCCATCATTCAACATGAAATGTTATGTAATTCAAAGTGCTCATTTTTTAATCGACAGTCCAAAATGTCTCATCAACATCACAAACTCTTATCTTTGCTTTTTCCATTCTATATTCTACAATTTGTGTAACAAAACAACTGACACAATGTGACCATGGTTTGAACATGGTGAAGAACATAGCAGTATTTCATAGTCGGATGACCAAAACAACAATTTGATGTTTGCTTTAGTGATTATGTTTGTAAAAAATGAAATAACAGTCTGTGATGTTAGTGAGATATTGTAAACCGTCGATCAAGTAGCAAGATCCCATGAATTACGTCACTGTATGTCAGTGTTCACGAAACCGTACTTGATGAATGGTCTGGATGATGGAATCAAGAGACCTTCACCTAAGTAACACCCATGATGTTTTTATTGCCCTGGAAAGAATTCTGAGAGGAAACGCGATTCTTGTCTGTTCGGTTTTCCTCTCAGTGTTTTGTAATCACGTGCCATAACCAGATTTCATGATAGACTCCAATGGAACCGACTTCTGATCCTCTCCGTGAACCTTCCGACGACAACAACGGCGACGTCGCTTCCACCGAATCATCGCCAGAGACGGACGTCACACTCTCTCCTGTCCTGCCGGAATCCGCTACCGGGGAAGATCGGCTCCCTCTGTCCTCCTCAAACCCAACCCCTACCCCAATTCAAGCTCTCGACCCTCCAGTTTCGGACTCCCAAGACGACTCCTCCGAGCAACCCCAGAACCCTAGCTCAAACCCCACAGACCCAGCCCCACCACCTCGAAGGCGACGCCGTAGGAAGCGCTTCTTCACCGAACTCAACGCCAACCCCTCGTTCAACAAGAATCGCCGCCTCAGAATCTCAGGCCTCAATAAGGAAGTCGACACAGAGGCTTTAGTCGCAATCTCGGTCGGTTTTCCTGTGGACTCGTTGACTGAAGAGGAAATAGAAGCCAATGTCGTGGGGAAAATCGGGGGACAAGAACAATCGAACTACATTGTGGTGAGGAACCACATTTTAGCTCGATGGCGCTCGAATATCAACGCCTGGTTGACTCGTGACCAGGCCGCTGAGTCGATCCGCGCCGAGCACAAGAATCTCGTGGACTCGGCGTATGATTTTCTTATGGAACATGGTTATGTTAACTTCGGTCTCGCTCCGGCCATTAAAGAGGCCAAATTGAAATCCGTGGATGGGGTCGAGCGAGCGAATGTGGTGGTTGTGGGCGCAGGGTTTGCGGGTTTGGTGGCAGCGAGGCAGTTGATTTCGATGGGGTTTAAGGTTGTAGTTTTGGAGGGTCGGAATCGTCCCGGAGGCAGAGTGAAGACAAAGAAGATGGAGGGGGACGGAGTCGTGGCAGCGGCCGATCTTGGAGGGAGTGTTCTGACCGGAATCAATGGGAATCCACTTGGAGTGCTTGCTCGACAAATGGGATTGCCCCTTCATAAGGTGAGAGATATTTGCCCTTTGTATCTACCTGATGGAAAAGCTGTGGATGCTGATGTAGATTCTCGGTTAGAGGTTGAGTTTAATAAGCTTTTGGAGAGAGTTTGTAAGCTTAGGCAGGCTATGATAGAGGAAATCAAGTCCGTTGATGTGTCATTGGGGACAGCACTTGAAGCATTCAGAAGTGTCCAAAAGGTGGCAGAGGATCCGCATGAGAGAATGTTATTGGATTGGCATCTTGCCAATTTGGAGTACGCCAATGCAACATTGATGTCTAATTTATCCATGGCATACTGGGATCAGGATGACCCTTATGAGATGGGCGGTGACCATTGCTTCATTCCCGGTGGCAATGAGAGGTTCATTCGAGCACTTGCTGAGGACCTTCCCATTTTTTATGGGAGGACTGTGCAAAGTATTAGATATGGTATTGATGGAGTCAGGGTTTACGCCTCTGGGCAGAAATTCCATGGAGATATGGTTCTTTGTACCGTCCCATTAGGTGTGCTTAAGAAGGGAAGTATTGATTTTGTGCCTGAGCTTCCGCAGAGGAAGAAAGATGCTATTCAGAGATTAGGATACGGATTACTAAATAAAGTTGCTATGTTGTTTCCACATAATTTTTGGGGTGGGGAGATTGACACTTTTGGGCACCTGACAGAAGACCCAAGCATGAGAGGGGAGTTCTTTTTGTTTTATAGCTATTCATCCGTTTCAGGAGGCCCTCTTCTTGTTGCTCTTGTCGCGGGAGAAGCTGCCATTAAGTTTGAGAGTATTTCTCCTGTGGAGTCTGTGAAAAAGGTATTGGAGATATTGCGGAGAATTTTTCATCCAAAAGGGATTGTTGTTCCAGATCCAGTTCAGGCAATATGTACTCGTTGGGGAAAAGATTGCTTCACTTATGGATCCTATTCTTATGTTGCAATTGGATCTTCAGGGGACGACTATGACATTCTTGCAGAGAGCATTGGAGATGGCAGAGTTTTCTTTGCTGGTGAGGCGACCAACAAGCAGTATCCAGCAACGATGCATGGAGCTTTTCTTAGTGGAATGAGGGAGGCTGCTAACATGTTAAGAGTGGCAAAGAGGAGGTCATTGACACTTAAAAGCAAAGTTCATAACAATGTAGCTGTTGAAAGTGACAGTGAAACTTTGGATAAATTGTTCGAGACCCCTGATCTGACATGTGGAAGCTTCTCTGTGCTGTTTGATCCCAAATCAGATGATCTTGGATTGGATGGATTATTGAAGGTTCGGTTCCATGGGGGAAAGCCAGACTCGCAAGTCATATGCCTTTACGGTTTGGTAACAAAGAAACAGGCTATTGAGCTGAGTAAGTTAGAAACAGATAAAAACAGGATAAGTTTATTACACGACAATTTTGGTGTGAAGTTGGTCGGAAGGAAAGGATTGTCAGAGGCTGGGGAATCCCTAATAAGCCGTATTAAAGCAGCAAAAAGCAACTTAACTACATGGGTATAGGATTGCTGTCGGATTCACCAACCTGCAGTAATAAGCAGATTGGTTCATCGGGATGTGGATAGAACAGTGGAAGCCATTTGTATGCATAAACCCTGGTATCAAATGCCGCCATACTCTATGACTAGATTAGTGGATTTGATAAGAGCAAAGGTTGATCCAATAACATGGCAGTGCTGTGAAGGATGGCATGGTATCCTAGTTTACTAAGTCATTTATTCTGGTCCAAGACATACCAGTATCCAGGTTTGTTCTTCATTTCTTCTGATTTAGGACCCCATTCAACTGTTGTATTCATTCGTTTACATTTTTTGAGTTTGATTTTCCCTTGAGAGGAGGAACTGGTACAAAACTGTAGCAACATAGCTGAAACTATACTGCACAATCTGGTGGCATATCCTATACCGGCTAGAGCGGGACAAGACCATGATATGATCCAAGACCAAGACATGGGCGATTTGATACGCTAACCGATGAATTATGATTGTAGGATGAAAAAAAGTTAAGACAATCGACTCTGATGTCTAAGCAATAGGAAAACTATAAAAATTGATAACCAAACTCATCTTAGATTACATGATACAATGTCACAACACCTTTGTGTGAGAAATCCTCATTAATGGGGTCTTTGGTCATCTTAAATAGCCTAGCTTTCCCAAGTCATCTCTTTCACATCTCGGAACTCTTAAGTCACATACATCTCAAGTCAAATTTACTTATTATTCTTTTATTGTTTGGTACTCAGAATGCAAAACAAGGCATTACAAAGTTTTACAGCTGGAAATGAAAGACAACCTGGTAAGGGGTGAGTTTTTTGTTTCCGAATAGGCTTGAACCTTGGCCCTCAATCTAGAGGCAACCCTAATACACTTTGAAGTGACCATTGAGCCAAGCCTTCAAGTTCTCAAATTTGCTTATTGATTGGGTAGTCTTGATTGTCAAGTCATGTGTAGTCTTTGGTTATGTGACATTCAATTCATAAGTTTTAGGTTATGTCAGGTTTTAAATTGCTTATATAATCTCAATTTATATGAGTCTCAAGGGTTGTTTAGATTAACCTATCTTAAAAATTAAATTCAAGGTTAGTTGTAGTTACTCCTGAATTTTGATTGATATTACAAGAACATTTCTGAGGTTTAACAATATGTACTTTTTTGCTAGTTTTTTTTAAATTGTCCAAAAAAAATTTAAATTTCTAATTTAAACTGTATGTTCTCCATCTTCCAGTAGTTTTAGTATGTGTCATTTTTTTTTTCAGGTAATGAATACTTAAAATTATCAATTTTTTTACTTTGTATATAAAAAATAATATTTTTAAATGTCAAATAATGTAAAAATACTAGACAAACTAAAATTGCTAGAAGATTGTTACCATACAATTTTAATTTAAACTGTATGTTCTCCATCTTCCAGTAGTTTTAGTATGTGTCATTTTTTTTTCAGGTAATGAATACTTAAAATTATCAATTTTTTTACTTTGTATATAAAAAATAATATTTTTAAATGTCAAATAATGTAAAAATACTAGACAAACTAAAATTGCTAGAAGATGGTTACCATACAATTTGTATTAGGATTTCAAAAAATTTGACAGTGTAAAAAAGAAAGGGGAAAAGTCTATAATTCCAAATCTTATTGATCCAACCAAGAATAACTATAATTAACCCTAAATTTTAAGCCCTACCATCTACTAGGTCATCTTCCAGGCTTCCAATCCAATCATATTAGATCTTACTCATGTCAAATCTCCAATCAATTAAAAGTTCTAGTTCAACTAGAAAGTTTCCAAACAATCTTGAGTTCCCTTCTTATCTACTCTAAGAGACTTGTGAGCTTCATCTTTCCCAATTGCCATAGAGATATAGATGTTAATGTCTTTACTTTAAGTGTCCAGTTCTAAGTGAAGAGTGTCTACTTTAAACTCTCTGATATTGGATTAGTAGTATCTACTTTTGGTGTTTGAGTGTTTGCTTCTATTCTTCAAGTGTTTGTAAGCCATTTCCCAAGTGATATAAATAAGATAGTTTGATTATTTAAATTTTATATATAATTGAGAGATAGTCATGTTATTTTTAAGGGTATTTAAGCGGAAAAAACATGTAATTTTTTTTTTGTAGTTTCCTATATTTTTTTAATCTAAATCAATTGATGTTTATCGTACCATGTTTAAGGTGAAATGATTCATCAGTTTGTGGTGATTGAATATATAGTACGATAGGTTAAATGTCTACATTTAGTAAAAGAGTGTCTTGTTAACATATTTGAGTATATGTTTCAAGTTTGTATGATATACAAGTGTATGCTTATGGTATCAAATATCCGATTGTGGCGGTTAAATATTCAGCACGATAGGTTGAGTATCTAAATCTGATAATGGAATGTTTTATCTGCCAATTCTTATCTTGTTTATATGCAGATGGACTTAAACACATTTTATATAAAACTAGACACAATATAAATATAATTAGACATTTTATGCATATAATTAGAAATCTTATATATAAAAATAGACATTAGATCATTGATTTTTATACTACATACAAAGATGTCTAATTGTAGTTTATCTTTTTTTTTTTTGCACTTTTGTGGTGCCAAAGTGTCTAAATCTAATAATAGAGTGTACAATCTATATGATTGTGGTGTTGAACTGTTCAATTGTGATGGTTAAGGGTCAATTCGTTTTAACTTAAATCAATTGACTTATTTTTATTTTTATATATATTTTTTTGCCTGAAACCAATTTTATTTGAAAGTCAATATTATGTAGATGTAATAATCCATTTGAAAATAAATTTTCATGATGTTATTAAATTTTTATAAATTTTTTTAATGCCTTAAACTAAAAAAATTCATAAAAATTTAGTAAGATTACAAAATTTGTATTTTCAATGAATTATTGCAATTACATAATATTGAATTTTAATTAAAATTAATTTCAGGTAAAAAAATAAAAATAAAAATAAAAATAAGTCATTTTAAAGTCAATTGACTTAAATTGAAACGAATTATGTGTAAATATTTAGTATGATAAGATGAGTATCTATATCAGATAGCATACTGTTTAAACTACTAGTAGTTGCCTAATTCTACATGTAATTTGTATAAAAACCTATAACAATACTATTGTCTATAAATAATATGGAAATGTCTAAAATGAATATTAAATTATTAGTTGTCAAATTTAAATCAATAACACTTTCTCCATCCCCAGAAAATTATAAGTAAAAATTCAAACAAAACATATTCTGAAGAGAAAAGTACACAATAATTTTATGCTTTTATGCAAACTAGTTTTGAATTTTTGTATCCATGTCTTCTTTAGACTAAATTAGAATTGTTTGACATTAAAAATAAAAAAGGTAATTGATTTAGATTCTTAAAAAAAAATGAAAACAAATTACACCAAAATATCCTTAAACATATAGTGATTATTACTAACAAAATAAAAAATTAAAAAAAAAATGAAATTGACAAAAAAATAAACGGGAGTTAATGCCTTCTGTACACTAAACATTCACTAGGCAGACATGAGAACAGAGAACTTCCCATTGCCATAGGTTCATTATAACAAGTGAAGTTCATAACATGAATATGGTGGGTTGGATTTGTTTCTTGATTAAGTGGTTAATTTTGATGATTATAAAACAAAGTTAGTTTATCTTTTTAAATGTCTTCTTTCTTGGGTCAAATGGGTTTGAGCTTTCTTTAACAAAAGAAAAATGTATTTTGATCTAGTATTTTACTCAAATTTGATTTTTCAAGTATTTTATATCAAAGGCTTGAATTAAGTTGATTTGGTGTTAAAATGAGTTAGTAAGGTGTGAAAATTGGCAAGTTAGTGTAATAAGGTACAATGAAAGCAAAAACAATGAGTTGAAAAGGTCAAACAAGTTGGTTTGTATGTTTATTTTAGCACCTGAGACATTTTAGCTCCAGGAAGTTACAAAGAAATAGGCTGAAACAAACTAGCGGGTCGATTTCTAAACAACTGGTCAAAAGTAAAATAACCAGTTGAAAATTACCAGAAATGTCTTCCGCATGAAAACGCATCCCAGAAATCTTTGAAAATTCAAATCTAATGCATTCCAACTTAATTGCCACGTAGATTTCACACCAAATTAGTTATAAATGGCACCGCCTAACTAGTGGAGCTTCAATGGGATTTTCGGTTTGAGACACATTTTTCAACAGGTTGAAATCTTTCAACCGGGTATAATTAATAGACCGATGCTAAAAGTTATCAAATTGGACAATAACAGTTATCAGAATTCTAGGAACACCTCCAAACATTCTCTGCAGGATTTTAACGTCTTTTTGGCTCTCAAATGAGTATAAAAACATGGAGAAATACTTTAGGAAGAACTATTGACAACTAGAAAAGAGATTTCATTTTCAAAGAGTTTGAGTTTGAGAAATGCTAAGAAATTGAGCTTTCATTTGCTTATTTAGCTTTGAGTACTTCTATTGTTCTTACCACTTTATAACCATGAGTTTACCGAGTTTATCTTAAGTGTTTGAGTGATTTATTTGTAAGGGAATGAAATTTAAAGAGGTTTCTAGGTAGCCTTTAGAAAACTAGTGAGGAAAAAAGTGTTAGTGAGGTTTCTAGTTAGCCTCTAAGAAAACTAGTGAGAGCTGGTGGTAGAGAAAGCTATTAAAGAGTATGAGGTCTTGTACAATTGTAATTGTTTAGTGAATAAGAAACTCTCAAGGGTAAGCTTAAGGAGAGAAGTGGGCTCTCAAGAGGAAAGACCAAACCTTTATAAAAATTTTGGTGTTTAAACTCTTTCTTTCTCTTCTTCCATTTCTTGCATACTTGGCATTTTTCAGTTCATTGATTATCAAACATTTGTTGTCCTTTCTTTAGTTTATTCAAAGCATATTTTCAAAACAAATTCTAGGACATTTATGGTAGAGTTTTCTGAGTAGTATAGATTTACATAAACTCTTTTATTTGCTTATTAACTAAAAGCAACAAAGAATTGTTTTGGGAAACTTTTTTAAACCAACCAATTCACCCTCCATCTTGGTTGCTCTTTGGGCCAACAATTGGTATCAGAGCTAGTGGCTATGTTTTCTTAAAATCTAACAACTTTTAGTCTAAAAGATCCATAGTAACCACTAGTATACATCTTAAAGGGGCAAAACTCATCTAGGCCACCTTTGTTTGCCTCTCCAAATTTTAATTAATAGAAAACTAAAATGAAGATTCATATGCAAGCAATTGATCATGCTCTTTATAGGATCATTAGGGATGGTCCTTGGTTTCCTGCAAAAATGATTGATGGAAATCAAGTGCCAAAAGATCAAACGGAATATGAACCGAAAGATAATCTTATGTGCATTATAAGTGCAGGGGTAATGAATATTATTTATTGTACACTAACCCTGAATGTATTCAATTTGGTTTCTTCTTGTGAAAATGTTAGGGATATATGGAACAAGTTATTTGTGACTTATGGAGGAACCACTTAAGTAAAAAACACTAAGATGCATATGTTTGTGAGGGCATATGAGTTGTTTACTATGGAGCCAAATGAAAGCATCCAAAAAATGTTTAGAAGGTTGAATGAGATCACACCACTCAAGTTGCTTAGGAAAGAATAAACAAATGAAAAGTTGTGAGGAAAATCTTGTGAAGCCTGTCTCTATCATGGAAAAGTAGTTGAATCCATCAATGAAGAAGGAAACATCAAAACCATGCATGTGGATGAATTCTTTGGAAAGTTGTTAACTTATGAGATAAAGGAACAAGTTAAGGAAAAATACATCAAGAAGAATGAGTCAATAAACTTTGAAGACTCAAGAGGACGTTACATCATCAAGTGAAAATAGAGAAATTGATGAAGCTCTCTTAGCAAATAAGTTTAGCAAGATGTTTAAGAAATCAAGAAATTAGAAATTCAAGAGAGAAAAGATGAGAAGAAGAAGAATGATATGATTTGTTACAATTGCAAGGAGCCCAAGTATCTACAATTTGATTGTCCTTTGAACAAGAAAAAGAAGCAAAATAAGTAAAAGAAAAAAAGTAAGAAGAAAAATGAAAAGGCAAGAAAAATGAAAAGGCCGTAAAGACATAGAGTGATAGTAATCAATCTTCAAGTGGGAGTTCAACTTTAAATTATTCAAGTGAAGATGTCAACTTGTCATTAATGATAGATGAAGATGAAGTCTCCTCAACAAATCAAAGGCATTCCTATCTATGTCTTATGGCAAAGAAGGAAGATGAGGTATACAACTACTTAAGTGACTTTTCTAGCTCATACATATTCATGGGTAGTAAGTACTTAGACTAGCAAAATGCTTTCAATGCTCTTTACAAAGATTCCCAAAAGTTTGCTAAACAAGTAGGTGAATTGAAATCTTTGAATGCATCATTGACTAAAGAAATAGATGAGTTAAAAAAGAAGAACTTTGATCTCACACAATCTTTGTCTAGATTTGTAAAGGGAAAAGAAAAACTTGATTTGTTACTTGCAGTACAAAAGGGTATTTATGACAAGGCCGATATAGGTTATAATCTCTTAGTTAAGAAAAAAAATTGGGAATAGGTTTGTTGGTGTATCATATACTATGTATAGCTCATTCACAACTTGTCATGCATGTGAAAGAAAATGTCATTATACATATGATTGTATAATCAATAAACTAAATGAACAAATTGGCTATAAGATGATTTGGGTTCCTAAGGGAACTAAGGTTGTGACTAACATTGAAGGACCTAAGAAAATTTGGGCACCAAAAATCAAAATTTAAAATCTCTTATAAGGTGCTAAAGCATGAAGTAATAAAAAATGATTCTATATAAGGCTCTAAGCACTTGTAAGAAAGGAACTTGGAGCACAATGACATATAATGGCAAATGTTTGAGATTAAAGCTCAAATTCAATAACATTGTTGACTTTTAAATGGTTGTTTGTAACTATTGACTTGAATTACTTATTTGTAATATGTTGATTGCTTGTAAAGTATGAAATGCTCCAAAGAATGGAATTGTATTATCATGAAAAGTCAATTTCATGGTTATATAATTCAAATATTCATATATTAAAGTGTGTCATTCATTGTTTCAAGCGTTTTTGGGTATTTGTTTTGGTTTTTTAATGCACTTCTCCTAAGTTTTAAAATTTGTGAACCAGTTTTTTTAATTCAATTGGGTTAAAACTTTTCATTCGGGTGTTTTAAAAATTTTTGCTTCTAGGTTTTTTTCCCAAGCCCTTTGTCCTTTTATTTTAATTGGGTATTTATTTTTCAATTGAGGGTTTTGTTTAAAAAAAGGCTTCCTTTTATTAAAACGCTACCGTTTTTACCCTGTTAAAACAACTTTTAGCATGTTTTTAAAAGGGGAATCTCTGACATCTCAACATATTCTTCCTCAATATGATTTGGTCCTTCTCGTTCCTCTGAGCCACTCAACCCACCATCTCTCTAAGCTAGTTCGTCTACTTCTTCTCCATTGCCACCGCTTCTCCTGGCTGATTGTTCTCCTTTCAGTGAGTTCATTCCTTGTCTAAAACCCTAGCCCCAATCTTTGACCTGCTACAAATAGCCCAAAATCATGAATTTTTTCTTCAATTCTCTGTTCTACCTTTCATGGCACCTCAAAATCTGGTGGGGGCATACCAAAAAGAGGCCGAGATGTGACTAATAAGGAGGGCTCTACTCGCAAATGGCTAAAGGCAAGTGCAACAAGGAAAAAATGTCCGACAGCCTAACCAACATCTTTTCCACCGCCTTCTTCTTCTAAAAAAGAAGAAATTGAAGTAATCGACTCTCTTACTGTAAATGTGGCTCATATTACTGAAGAAACTCAAAGGGTTAAAAAACTGTGTAAGAAACGAATTGTTTCTATCAAAGATTTTAGGAAACAAAAGTTTGATAAATTGGTGCTTTGGGTTGAATTTTTCAAATTATGCTCTTTTGTTAGTAAAAAACCTAGAGGTTCAGAGGCTTAGATTGGTGAATTTTACAAACATTTGAAGGTAGATGAGAAATCTTTCACACTAACTAGCCAAGTGAATGGCATTAATATTTTGCATCCAAGAATTTTATCTCTACTATAGTTGGTGCTAAATCAAAAACTAAGAAAAGTTTCAAGGTTCATGAATATATTTTGAATCGTTTCTTTCTGGGGTTAGTTAAAGTTTGCTCTCAATTCCCCAATAAAGCTTCTCCAAGTTTGCTAGTCTCATGATCAAGTTTTGTAATGGATTATTGCTAATATTTTGGTGCCTAGAGATGATGAAAATAATGTCACTTATCATGATGCATGTCTTATGTACAAGATAACTAAGCAGAACAATGAGGATTTTGGTATTAGAATCTTGTACCAAATGAAAAAGGCAACTACCATCAAGGCAGCCCCTTTGCCTTATCTTACTCTTATCACTTGGCTTCTTGAAGCCCATGGGGTAGCTTGCAACACTAGTGAGATTGCATTGGATAATAATACATCCCTTGTTGATCCTACAAATTTGAGATTGGGAGGTTTAAGGTTTGTTGAAGGAGTTGGTTGGAACAAGGATAAGGCCACGTATAAGAAGTGCCTTCAGAAGACAATTAGATAAGTAAGGAGAAAGCATGGTGATGAAGAGGTTGCTGCGGAAAGTGATGAGAGTGTTGATGAGAATAAAGAACACGAGCATACTAAGTTAGAGGTACTCACTTATGAGTTAGCCAAAACCAATGTCATGCTTGATTCCTTGGAATAATCTCAAACTGAAATTCATGCCAAACTCGAGGAAGCTTGATGGCATCTATTATCTCCTTCTCCAACTGGTTTCCCACCAAAGCAAAAAGTCTGAGACTACAACTGAAGATCCTCCAACTTCTACCAAGCCCAACACTTTGGTTGATACAGCTTCTAAAGCTCCTACAACCGTTGCCACTGCTATTCCAACGCCTAACCCCTACCTTGCCATCATTCCTTTTCTCTCGAAGCCCTTCTTTCCTACTGCCCATTAGTTCCTCTTTGGTTCAAGTTTGAAGAACTTGTTCTTAATGTGGCAAAAACATTATTTTCACTATTTTTAGACTTCGGTTACCCATCTAGTTCTATGACTTTTGTTATTGTGGATTTGTTCCACATGGTTATTATAACTTATTATGGATGTTTTTAAGTGCTTATGTGTCATTCTCTTTGTGATATTACAATGTACACATCATGTTCATTATCTTTTTCTTTCATATGTTTGTATTTTTGTCTATGTTATTATGCTTCATATTTCACTATTTTTTATTATGAAAAAATGGGGGACAAAATTATTGGTTCATTAGCTTATTGTTGTTCTTGATAATTTGGTGTTATATTATGCTTATTGATTGAAGTATATATATGCAAGAACTGGAGGAGTGTTATTAATTTATGTTGGAGAAAATAGGAGCATAAATTCTTGTTATTGCTTAAGGAAGTGATTTGACTTTTATATATATTAGATATTTGTGATGTCTTGTTGTTTTTTTAATAAAGAGGTTTGCTTACTTTTGGGGAGACTATATCCAATTTGCTTTAATTTTTTTTTATAGTCAGTTTTTTCTATTGGTTCTCTCAAAAGTTTTGTTATCATAAAAAAATGGGGGAGATTATTGGATTTGGGTCATTGATTAAGTGGTTAATTTTGATGATTACAAAGCAAAGTTAGTTTATCTTTTTATAGTTTATCTTTTTAAATGTTTTATTTCTTGGGTCAAATGGGTTTGAGCTTTCTTTAAGAAAAGAAAAATATATTTTGATCTAATATTTCACTCAAATTTAATTTCTCAAGTGTTTTATATCAAAGACTTGAAGTAAGTTGATTTGGCGTTAAAATGAGTTAGTAAGGTGTACAAATTGGCAAGTTAGTGTAATAAGGTACAAGGAAAGCAAAGCAAGAAGTTGAAAAGGTTCAACAAGTTGGTTTGTATGTTTATTTTTGCACATAAGACGTTTTAGCTCCAGGAAGTTATAAAGCAATAAGTTGAAATCAACCAACGGATTAATTTCTGAAGACAGAATCGGTTTTAGCTCCTGGAAGTCAGAAACAACTAGTTAGAAGCAAAACAACCAATTAAAAATCGCTAGAAATGTCTTCCACTTGAAAACGCGTCCCAGAAATCTTTAAAAATTCAAATCTAATGTGTTTCAACTCAGTTGCTATATAAATTTCGTACCTAACTAATCATAAATGACACTGCCTAGCCGTTGGACCTCAAACTAAAATTTTAGTCTGAAACACATTTTTCAATATGTTGAAATCTTCCAAACGGGTATAATTAACAGACAGAGGCTAAAAGCTGTCAAATTTGACAACAACGGTCATCAAAATTCTATGAACGTCTACAAACCTTTTTTATAGAATTTCAACATCTCTTTGGCTCCCAAATGAGTATAAAAATATAGGGAAATACTTTGGGAAGAATTCTTGGCAACTGAAAAAGAGATTTTATATTCAAAGAGCTTAAGTTTTAGAAATGCTAAGAGATTGAGCTTTCATTTGTTTATCTAGCTTTGAGTGCTTCTATTGTTCTTACCACCTTGTAATTACGAGTTTACTAAGTTTAGCTAGAGTGTTTGAGTGATTTTCTTGTAAGGAAAATAGAGTTAAAGAGGTTTTTAGTTAGCCTTTAAAAAACTAGTAAAGGAAATAGTGTTGGTGAAGTTTCTAATTAGCCTCTAGGAAAACTAGTAAGGGTTGGTGGTAAAGAAAGCTACCAAAAAATGTGAAGTGTTGTATAATTGCAATTGTTTAGTAAAGAAAAAACTCTCAAGTAGTAAGCTTGAGGAGAAGAGTAGGCTCTCAATAAGAGAGACCAAACTTCTATAAAAATCTTGGTGTTCAAGCTCTTCCTTTCTCTTTTTCCATTTCTTGTCTACTTTGTATTTTTCGATTCATTGATTATCAAACTTTGTCGCCCTTTCTTTAGTTTGTTCATAGCATACTTCAAAACAAACTCTAGGACATTTATGGTTAAGTTTTCTAAGTAGTGCAAGTTAACATAAACTCTTTTATTTGCTTATTGACTAAAGGCAACAAATAATTGTTTTCAGAAAATTTTTTAAACCAACCAATTTACCCCTCTCTTGGTTACTTATTGGGCCAACATGGTGTTATAGGACTTAGTGAAAAAGCAAAACAATTGGTTTCCAGTACCAGATTCGGAATAGTGGTTTTCTACTTACCAAATGCATAGAACAAAAAATAGATGTCATGCATTCATGCAATTATTTGTCCTTTTGGGGTAATTTAGAGAAAACAGGGAATTCACTATCAAGATATGGGACATTTTCTATGTAATTCATTGGTTCGGACAATAGTGAAGAAGAAGAAAGAAAAGTAATACTTTGTCCGTCTTTCTAAATTTTTGTAATATTTTCATATTTAGTAAATAAATCTACAATATTATTTTTTTAACTATCATTTTAATATTTTTTTTATTTACTTGTAAAAAATGAATGGTAAAAGTGAAAATAATACACTAAATTTTTTTCTTTTTCTTAATTTTCATGTCAAACTCAATATATCATCAAAAAGAAGCATCAAGTTGACAATTAAAGTATACCAAAATAAAAAGTTGAGAATTAAAAGGCTATGATGCCACCCACAAACATTTACTAATACTCAAACTTGAAAAAATAAAGACATGGCTCATTATTATGTCTTGACTTGATCGAAAATTTAGTAGTGATGATTTTTACACGATAGTACTGGTGGCGGGTGGGCCAACCCGAGCACGGCCCGCATCAAAGTGGGTGGGCCTGGGCCGAGTCCAACCTGGTCGGGGCCGGTCCGAGCTGGGTCGAGTTAATCCAATTTTAATAAAATGTATTTTAATATGTTTTCAATCGTTGTTTGATAGTAATTTTATAAAATATATATTTTTTTAGAAGAAACATCATCATCGGCGCAAGTTTTATTAACAAAAAAGCCAAACGACACTTACATTATTTGGAACGTGCCTTACACTTGAAAATAACAAAACATTCCATGGAAAAAAAATGAAAATGTAAAACTTAAGATCTATGCTTAGCAACATAATCAGATCAATTACATTTTTTAAAGTGTAATGAAAACCTACAATCTACTCTTATTGGTCATTTACAGAAGAGACTTCATCATCGGAGTTTTTAATATCTTGTTTCCTTAGAGCAGCAAACGCCCAATCCCGATTACAGATGCAAGCCCCAACAGCTTCAAGTGTGAGCCTTGCTTGTTTCTTCGAGATGACTCGTTTCCCTGTACTAAAGGTAGCCTCAGAGGCGACGGTTGAGACCGAAACAGCCAAAATCTCTGGTGCCAGTATGGATAAGATTGGGAATCTTCCTCTTTTGTTCTTCCACCACTTGAGGATGTCTTCTTCATTGTTTTCAAATGAAGTATAGAGGTAATCATCCCATTCTACTAATCCCGAGTTTGTGGGACTCGGTCGTTTAAGGATATTCGTTGCTGGGTTGAACCTTAATGATGAGGAGGAGGTTGACTGTCGGGCGGGTGTTGGATCGGATAACCTAACCTTATCAAAATGCTTAACGAAGTAGAGTTTGTATAACTCTCTTAAATTGTGGTCAACTTCAGTAGAAATAGTAAGTGTAGAAACTTGTGCTTGACCTAAATATTTATGATAGTATGCTTCTAACAATTGTAGACAACTCGTGATTTTGACATTTGAACCTAATGCACATGCAATAAGATAAATTTGTGGGATTTATTGAAAATAATTAAGCTATTTCTTTGCATTGCTTTAACAGTTGGTTTCAAAAACTCATCGTCCTTGTATTGGTGGAAAACATAGACGATGTTTACAAAATATAACATTGCTTGGTGCACTGTTGGGTAATAAACCCCAAAGAAAAAGTTTGTTGCCTCATAAAAATATCTAAGTAACTCAACTAACTTAAAATATTTTTCCCAAATCTCGTCCATTAGCCAATCGCCTTACACTTTTGAGTTCATAAAGCGAGTCAAAAGATTTGCACATGGTTAAGCGTCATTTAACATGTCAAATATTGAGTTTCATCGAATGGGCCAATCGATTTTAAACATTTTTCAAGAAAAATTCACCTCATTTTCAATACAAAACATTTTAAATTCACGAGCCAATTTGTTCATTGTTTTAACAAAAAGTAAAGCATTCCAAATTGGCTCAATTTGGTTTTGCAATAGTTGTAAACCATTTTGGACACATAAATTCAAAATGTGACACAGGTAAAGAACATGAAAAAAATTTCCATTAAGCGGTAGTTTTATTTCTTTTATCAATTCTCTCACCACCGAATTATTGTTTGAAGGATTGTCAAAAGAAATAGACAAAACTTTATCGGCAACAAAAAATTCACGCAAACTTTTAATAATGCAGTTGAAAATATTCCAACCCGTATGATCAGATTTCATACATTTGAAACTAATTATTTATATTTTAATAACTCATTCATCATCTATCCAATGAGAAGTGGCACAATAATAATTTTGTCTTATTGAAGATGTCCACATATCAGATCTAAATGACAGACAATGATTAACGGTAGAAAAATATGTTTGTAAATCATTTCTCTTAGTTTTATACAGTTTAAAGTTTTCTCTTCTAGCCGTTTACTTAGATGTTTTTTTATAAGCAGGATTTAGATTTTCTTGGATGAATCTTTCTAAGTGTTCATCCTCAGCTTGTTTAAATGGTTTTTCAGTAATCATCATTTAATTAATTAAACCTTGCCTAACAGTTTTTGGATTAAATCAAAAAATACCTGGACCGTCAGAGCTACGAACACCCGTCAATTGTGTTTGTCCACCGGAAATGCCGCCGATGTCTCCATGGACTTTGCTTAAGTGCCTCGTGAGGGTGCCCGTCCCAAAGTTCAATTGTGTGCAAATTTGTTGTCACAATATTTGCACTTGGCATTCCTCGTTTCACCTTCCCAAATTTGATCATAATGCGCCCAAATAAAAGCCTTCAAATTCTCATTCTTCATTTGACTCCGCTCAGATTGCTCGCTTTGTGGTGTCTGTTGGGACCCCTCGGCACCGAGTTGAGCCTATGGAATTTCCTTAATGTTATCATCAAAGAGTTGATCGTCAAGGCCAAGGTCGTATGCCGCCATGTTGATGTTTGGATCATTGTCGGCAATTTCTTGTGAATGCGAACCTCGATTTTTGTGGAATAAACGTCCTCGCAAAAATGAACCAACCCCTGTTCCGGATGAGGATGAGGCAACACCCTTGCCCTTGCCGGAGTTCTTCCCTCGTAAAGCCTTTAGTGGAAGAAAATAATTGAAGAGATTGAGAGATAATTAAGAGGCAATTAAGAAAATATTAGTAGAAGATTAAAAAACTTGGAGAGAGATAGTAGAGAGAATGAGAGAATATTGTAGAAGATTGGAGAAGAAAAGATTGATGTGAGAAAGTGTGGAAAGGAGGCTGCCTATTTATAAAAGAAGAAAATTTTCATTTTACCCAAAAAGCCCTAAAAAACTAGCCGTTAGTGGCTATTGACCGAGGGTAAAAAAGTTTGGAGGTCAAAAAAAAAAAAATTGGAGTTGTTTGGGGGGAGGGGGGGAGGAGAGTGTAATTTTACCAATTTTCAAAAAATTTGAAAACTGCTCAACGAGAAGTTGAACGGCCGACCTAGCCTGGGCCCAACCTAACTTGACCGGGTCATAGGAAGCCACCCTTCGAGTCCATTCCATGCTAGGGCGGGCCCAGGTTTGACCATGTCGGGCCAAGTTTGACCTGAGCCGGGTCCGAGTTAACTCGGCCCAGTGGCCACCTCTACACGTTAGATTGTAAATTGTTAAGGCAGAATGCAAATCATAAGATAACAATACCATGCTATTTGAAAAAAAAAATTAGCAAGCTAAAGGTTCCAAATTAATGCTAAACAGAAAGCATTTCAATTATAAATTTAAAAACACTTTAGAGTTAATACCCAAATTTAATTCAGTTCATGTAGAGTTAATACCCTCCTGTTAATATGTTATTTAGGTCAAACATATTGACCAACTCTCAAACAGACAAAACCCACCCTCAAAGTACCCAAAATTACAAGTCATTTCATTCACAAAATTATGTCATTTCTTCTCGGTGGCCCGAAGTTACTTCCCAAGTCAGGTCGCCCTATTCAACGTTCTCAATCCGATTGCCGACATTCTCAGGTCGATTAGACATTCCCAGGGTGATCACCGGCTTTCCCAAGCCCAAATTTGACGTTCCTAGGATGATCACTGGCGTTCCCAAGCTAATCACCAATGTTCCAAGGCCAATTGCTAACGTTCCCAGGCTGATCGCTGACATTCCCATGTTGATCACTAACAAACTCATCCTATTTTACGTGAAGGCCGACAAGCTCCGCCGAAGAGATGCTTGATCTGCAGTATGCCTTCCTCCATGCACGAAGATACATGTTGTCTTCCCCTACATGAAGGTCTTGCCATTCTCATGAACTCCAGGTCCTCATGCATTCTCTCGAGCAAATTAATAGGCCTCCAACTCTTAAGCATCTCGATTTGGGAGCGATAGAGGTAGGCATGGCCCGCATGGTAGCCGCAAAAGGGCCTTGCAAGTGGAATGGCATAGTCGCATGGTATGGTGTGTAATTTTATGTAGTTTAAGGGGGGTTTCTTTCTAGTTGAAAGTTGGTCAATGTATTTAACCCAAATAATGTGTTAATAGAAGAGTATTAACTAAACGAACAGCCGGAAATCTAACTCAAAACCCTTCAAATGTAACTTTTCTTACTGTCACAATAATAGCTGAGTACACTTGAAAATTTAACTCGATAGTCACTTAAAAATACACCAATGTTATCCGCCATGATTCAAGTAAAAGCTCACCACTTATTAGGTTGTCCTCAATTTATTTACTTATTTTGTACGATTGGGTGGCGTTACCCAGAAGGGCAATCAATGGCAAGGACTCCTTTTTTTTTTTTTTTTGTTCTGTATGAATTGTTTTCTCGCAAGTAATCCCGCGGATTCACATTCACAGTTTCAGACAGCTGTGAGTTATTGACAAACATGGATGAGAAAGACGGGAGTCAACAAGGTTTTGCCTTTGACCCTTTAGTCGTAAGAAGCGGCGCTTTTGTCCATCCAAATCACGCACCTGATGCTCTTCCCTTCAATTTGTAACTCAAAGGCTTTGTTGATGTCCTCAAACCCCACTTCATGAGTGACAAACTTGTCAAGCTGCAGTTCCTGGAATAGAAACACATATATCAGCCCTTGTTAATACTTCGTGTCCGCCATTTACAGTGTCCTGCATACGCAGACCACTGACATAGCTATGGTTGTTTTGAACTAAAAGCTCCTTTTCCAAAGGTATGCTCACTCTTGCCCCGCACGCAGGACCAGAAGGTTATCTAACAGACACAGTTCTGTAACAAACAAACAAATGCTTCGCCAAATGAACTACTAAAGGCCAGATAAACATCGAGATTTGAGAGCTACAAACCTCAGGTATGAAGGCAACATATACAGCAACAACTAAAACACAGAAATCACGGACACAAACCAAGGGAGAACAAGCAAGGACAATAAATCAGTGTATGAGTCACCTTGTCTCTGTAACGTTGAAGGAGAATTGGGATATCAGATTTTGGTTTGAGTCCCCCAAGCAGCGATCCCATCAGGGACTTCCCCTCATGAAGCACATCGTGAGAACTGAAAGTCAGCAGAGCTCCTGGCTTGTCCACTCCCATGACAATTGTCTTTCCCCAACCCTGAAGGACTCAAAAACAAATGCCAATAAATTATTAAAGACACCTTGGCGGTTTTTCAATAAAAGACATGCCTACTGGTTCACTGGGACCGCCACAGAAGCTAATTCTTGAAATGGTTAAGAACAGAGAGGATGTTCATTTCATGTAGATTTGCCCATCAAATCAAAAACTTCCTTTTGCTACCCATCTCAACTGGTAGTTCGTTTAAGATGCTTTTCTAGTATAGAGTTCAGGAGGGAAAGAGAGAGACCTTTCGGCAGCAAGCATACGCTTCCTGCACCAAAGTTGCTTGACCAACACCTTCAAAGCAATAATCTGCGCCACCATCTGTCATCTCCTTGATTACCTACACAGAGAAAGAACAGAATATAGGTAGGAATTAGCTATTAGCCCAATATCCTTCAAAAGAAAAAGGTGGCTACAGCCTATAAGCTATTGCACTGAAGAAGCAAAAGGTCTATGAGAATTTCAATGCATACAATTCATGCGTTTTTATTGCTAAAACTTCCAAGAGCAGAGACAACTCAATTCCATTTAAAATCATAAAATCATAGTGAGGCGATAAGCAAACACAAAGTAGTTGCTAACCGGTTGCTCAATATTCAAGAATACAGCAATTTGACTTGCTGGATGCATATTAAGATGCAGTATTAGAAACTAACAATGTACATGGGACACCACAAAGTGATACCTGGCTCACAGATCTGTCTCCACAGTTTTTAGCATTAACAAAGTCTGTCACTCCAAACTCTTTTCCTGCAGGTGAAAATTTAAGAAAGGGTAACAAGCCTAAGAGAAAAAATCACCACAATCGATGTTATACAATCATCTCACTGAACAGAACCAAACGTCACTTGCATCAAAGAAGCAACTGAGTTCCAAATATTGTGGGGAACATGAAGAAGCACTGGCCCCAACATGTTCCTTCTTTTTACACTGAAATGATCACCACTCTCACAGATAGAATGACTAACCAATTTCAAATTTGCCTGGATTCACGTCAATGCCTATAATTCTGCTTGCACCACGTGATCTTGCTCCTTCTGAAACCTAGAAACCAAATTTCATCAGGTCTTACCAAACAAAAACTTGCTGATCAGAATCTCAGCCAAAAGACAGAATATAACACTTGAACATCCTTGAAGAACATACCGCTAACCCAATTGACCCTAGGCCAAAAATAGCAACAGTTGATCCTGCCTCGACATTTGCTGTTCTCCAAGCAGCACCAACTCCTACAAAAACAGCATTGTCAATTTAACAAGCAACTCTTTGTCTCCTAAGATCTCTTGCAAGAGAACAATAAGCTACCTGTGGACACTCCACAACTTAAGAGGCAAGCTCTATTTGGTGGTATTGTACGATCAACTTTCACCACATGGGCAACATCAACAACCGTGTATTCACAGAAGCTCGATACGAACAGAAAGTGGTACAAAACCTCTCCTTTAAGATCTCTAAATCGACTCTCCTCATATCTAGGCATCCATGGATGGACCTTAAACGGGAACTTCGAACATAAGTTGCTCTTTTTCGAGTTGCAATCCACACATTCCCCACAATCGGACATGAAGGTCGGAATCACTACATCTCCTTCAGATACCTCGTCTACGCCCTCCCCCACACTCTCCACATACCTGCAACAAATGGCTCAATAAACTATGAAAAATAAGGTAGAAGCGAAACCGGACTAAGGTTTACACGTACCCGATTGCCTCGTGGCCGAGAATTCTGGGGTAACAAGCAGGCGGTGCCTTCAAACAACAATAACCAAACATCCCATTTAACAAGAAAAGAAACAAGAGCTAACGTCTCTGAAACATAGAGAGTTGAAGTTCTGACCGACCTCAAGTTTCCAGAAAGTGATGTCGCTGTGACAGAGAGAAGTACAGATAATCCGCAGACGGACCTCGCGGGGATTCGGAGGAGCCACAATTATTTCCTCCATCGACAGTGGCTCTCCTGGTTTGCGACAAACGGCGGCTACGAACGACAAACAAGCGATTCAGCTTTCAGGCCTAGGCCAAAGAGGGAAATTATTGAGCAGAGAAGTTGGCGTACCTCTGCACCGAATCGGTTTTCCGGCTGTTGCTCTGCGGACTTTCCCATCAGCCATGAGAAATTAAGTTGTGCTGTCGCAGTCGGAACTCTGAAGGCGGTGCTGCGTGAAGGCCGTAGCAACTTGCAACCACCAAGTATATCGTACCCCGGTGGACGACTGTGGGCATGCGCTTGAAAATACCAACCCACCCACCCACCCACTATTCCTGCATTTCGTACCAATGAGGACCCGGTCCACGGGCAGGTGGACACTGCTAGATCGTTTGAGCAAGCGCCAACTCCCACACTATCTTTATTTTTAAAAAATTTGATTGTTTTTACAGTTATATATTTAAGGCAAAAATCAGTAAGAAAACCACTTAATTTTTTACTTGGATCAAATCAGCCACTTATGTTTTTTGTGACTCAAATAAATCAACAATGTTATGTAAATGACTGAATAAACTACAAATGTTATTCAAATGACCCAATTCACCTACTACACTTTAAAATCTAATGAAAAATTAAAAAACTCACCACCATCATTATTATTTTTGGTATAATTGATACTTTTAGTTTAAAATAGTCCAAAAAACACTACTTTTGTTGTTGTAATAGGAAATCTATTAATATTTTGATCAATCATAGATTATTCTCTCTATCCAAACTTTAGAGTTGATATCTAAATCCTCATTATCGACCCTTTTTCTGTCATTAGATGTATCATATTTCACATCAACAATGGTCCTGAGTCTTATGGAATGGGAAGGCAGACTCAAAATTGAAGCTGTTTCTATGGACAATGGTAGTGGATGAGGATAATGATTTCTCAGTCTCAATTAGCCAAAATAATCCTATTATAAGTATTATAAATTTTGTCCCATTTTAGTAAGAGAAAGAATTTATTAAGAATTATTTAAATAAAATATCTCATATTTTAATAAAAGATAAAAATAATGAAATGAACTACTAATTTTACTAGTTTTCTCCCTCCCTGAAAAACAAAGTAATCATCCAATATTTCCAATTCTATCCACAAAATGCTAACCCTAATCTCCATAAACATTGAATAAAATATTAAATTTAATAGAGAATAAGCAATTTTACTCATTTAAAAATATTAGTAGTTTATTCAGCCCAATAAACAAACATAAGTGGCATAATTGGGCCAACCAAAAAATTTCAATGATTTATTCATTATTTTTTTCCTTAGAACAAACAGAATATATCATTAAAAAAAGGGAATATTTCAACTAATTGCCATCACGCTAATTTGAGGTGACTTAATAACTTCAGTGGTTTATTTGATCTTTAAAAAAAATATTAGTAACCAAATCGGACTAAACAGAAATATGAGTGGTTAATTTGCTATTTTCACTATATTTAACCAAAAAATAATTATGCTAGTTTTAAAAATAGTTTTATGGTCTCCATATCTTTGGTACCGCAATAGGATATTAAGACTTTCACAGCCCTCTTCTCCTACTTAAACTCTTACATACTATTTTATAATGTTTTTAGGTCCCAGTATATATATATATATATATATATATATATATATATATATATATATATATATATATATATATATCACAAATTTTACAAGAGATTTTACGAGAGAGAAAGAGCTAAAGAAAAGCTTGAGTCTATGTTACAAACTAACAAATATTTATAATGATTTGGAGTTAGATTTGAAAGCATTTGAAGTTCGTGCAGACGTTAAGGATGACATTTTCTGAGAATTATTATTGATGACAGTTGTAGGATTGGAATTATTGAGGCCACTGGTATCAGTCAGTCTTGGTAGGTCCCTTTTGTCGTCATGAATGATGTCTTTCTTCTTCTTCTTCTTCTTATTCTTCTTCTTTCTTTCTTTCTTTCTTTCTTTCTTTCATACTGAATAAGTTGCTTGGTCTAGTGTCTTTCTTTCTTTCATACTGAATAAGTTGCTTGGTCTAGTGTTAAATTCTTTTGTTTGCATGGTTGTAAAGCCTTATGTGACCTCCCAATGCTTGTCTGGATGGAAAAAAACATATGACATATAGAGCAAGAATGTCTCCACATGTGATAATGATGAAGTAGTAGCATAAGGCAGTTTACTGCAATAAGAATTTTTTTTGTAGGAGTGAGCTTGTTAGGAGCCATAAGAGTTAGTCTTGAATCATAAACATCTTAAGAATTTATAGTGGCTTTGCCTTCGTCTTTAGGGGATATGATTTGTCCTCTTAATTCCTTTTTTATATTGTTGTTCCTAATAGGATTGAATTGCAGGAAGTTGAGCTCTTTTATCGTCCTCTGAGTGGATAGGAAAAAAGATCTTTATATCTTTGATTATTTTTTTATCAAAAAGATGATTTATGAATCCTTTTTTTCATGTGGCTAGAAATAATTTTGGGCAAATAAAATTTCTTGAATTTCTTTTGAGACAGTCCATTTTTCTGGTTTTAAGGAGGTTGATAACATGCCATCATTTTGATTTGAATCTAAGTCAAACTGAGAAACTAATTCTTTAATTAGCTTATTATATTCAGATTTTGAAGATTTTGATGCTAACTGTCCTTGGATCTTGGACTTATTGGTCAAAAAGTTCATGTGATTAGTACTCATGGGTGTCTTTTGAATCATTGCATTAGTGTGTCTGTTTTTGAGCCATTGAATGACAGTATCTTAAGTGGCTTGAGTCATTGGAAATCCATCCTACCATTTAATTTTGAATTCTCAAGATAATTGGGAAGTCCCAATATCATCATTGTCAAAAGTAAAAGTCCATGAAACAATCTACGGAATACTGAAAGTTATGAAAATTTTCATTAATCAATCATAGTTTTTTTATTGAATCTAGGTATTTCTGTAGATATTCATTAAAACCAAGTTTGATTTCTTATGGCAACGCTTCTAGGACATAGCCACAATAGTCCCACTAAAACCAAAACAAATTTGAAAAATTATGAGACAAATTTTTATTGAAAGAGAAAAACCATAAGTGTGTATAGTTGCAAACATACGAAGCATTATACAAAGCTTAGTATAATCAAGATAAGTATAACATGGTGGTTTGGATTCGACTGAGAATTTTTTGTATAACCAAATGGGTTGTTGAAAATCAATTGTACTTAAAACCTTTAAAATTCTACACTTTGAGTATGAAATTTTTTAAGGATCCTTTTTATCAATATTATGAGTAATTTCAACCGAATCAATATCAATTAAAATTTACTCATAAAATTGTCTAGTTTTGAAAGGATGCTCAGGATGACATATCATCCCTTCAAGAAAAACCTTTTTTTATAATTTGATCAAAATTATTTTGAATCAATGTATGCTAAGTATTAAAATACTCAAGTTCCACAATCAATATAGATAAAGTATTACTCCTTGTATAATATGCAGGTGTAGTCTTTTTAATAAAAGTAGGAGATTTTGCAATCTCTTTTGATTATTCTTTTGCAGACTTACAATATATCCTTAATAAAAATTGTTTGAGATATAAATCATCTTCAAATTTTAATATACATAAAATGATTGAAAGAATTTTCTTTTTAACTGTGGAATAATTGATTTTAGCATTATTCTAAAATCTTAAATGGAATCTTATTAAATTTTCTTGAGAATTTCTTGAAATTTTTTGTTTAAGTATTCCTCTATAACCAATATCTGATGCATATGTTTCAACTATTAAAAGGCATTGGATAGACTTAAGTATGGGAGAAATTTATTTTTTTCATTTATTATTTTTACTATTTTTTTATGTTCTTTTGTCCATGTCAAAGGTTTTTTCTTTAATCTCTATTATAGTGGTTTACAAATAATTTTACTATCTTGGAAAAAAATTGGACACATAGTTAAACATCATAAATATCTTTGAAGTTGATTCTTATCTTTAATCTCATTAGGAAATTTTGATGCAAATTCTAAAGATCTTGATATTGGGGTAATTATTTGTTGATTTATATTATATCCTAAAAATTGAATTTGTGTTTGAAACAACTTCATTTTTTGTTATAAAACTACAAGAACATTGTTTTTTATAACATTATAAAATTTTTCTAAGTGAGAAAAATGTTGATTTGAGATTCTGAATAAATTAAAACATCATCAATATAAACTATGGAAAAGTTTTGAATAGAATGTAATATATCATTCATAATATTTTGAAATTCTGATGGAGCATTTTTTAGTCCAAAAGGCATTACTTCGCATTCATAATGTCTGAATAGAACATTAAATCTAGTTATATATCGATCTTTTTTGTTTATTTGGATTTGCCAAAATTCTAATTTCATATCAAATTTTGAAAATATTTTTGCAATATGTAATTTTTTTTAATAGATCTATTTTATTAGGTATAGGATATCTTATCCATTCCACAACTTTATTTAGTGGTTTATAATTTATGACTAATTTTGGAGCACCTCATTCTAGTTCAGCAGCATTCATAACATAAAAAGCAGAGCAAGACCATGGAGATTTTGATTTCTGTATTAATTCTTTAGATTCTAATTCTGAAATTTCTTTTTTGCATAAGTTTTCTAATTCTTCAATCATATGAATTGTTTTTTATTTTGTTGGGATTAATTTTTCATTAAACCCTTTTATGGAAGATTAACTATATGTTTCTTTCTATTCCAAAAGGCATTTGGAATAGGAGTGCATATATCTTGTGAAAATTATTCTTCAATTTTTTTAATGTTTTCTTGAATAATTGGTTCTTTTAATTTTTCTTCTAGATACATAAAATTTATTTATTGTTTAAGAAATTTATAATGATTTTCTTTACTCTGAATCATATTTATTGATTGAACATATGAGTTCAGTAGTATCCTAATACTTTTTTCTTGGATTGGAAAGGTGAAAAGAAATATTAATTATTTTCCTAAAACTTTTGATTTGATTTCAAAAAGGGTTACTTGAAAATGATATAGAGATGTAATAAAAGGAGCTCTTAGGACCATATTTGTATTTAAATTTTTTATTAAAAGAAGGCATTTTAAAGTATATTCCAACATTACATATTTTAACGTTGCTAATTTTGTATTTGACTTTAGTTTTGAACTATTTTCATAATGTAATTTTTTAGTAGTTTTTTCATAATATTTAGTTGGTATTAAACCTTCTTCAGTACAATTTTGATCTGCACCTATATCGACTAGTGCTATTGATTTAATGTGATGTTCATTATTGATTATCAAATTTATAGAAACATACCATTTATGATAATGTATTTTTTTATATCATATTAATAAATTATTCAATTTGATTTTGTGTTTCTTGGATCATTATTCCTTTGTTCTCTGATTTTGTTTCCCAATTTAAAATAGTTTGTAGTTCAAATTATAATATTTTTTGTTTAAATTTTTGACTTTCTTCTTTTAATTCTTTAATTTCTTGTTTTATTATTTTGACTTCATTATGGAGATCTTGTATAATTAGAGTCTTTTCCTTTTTAAATCTTTCTTAAATTTCTGAAAATTTATAAGGCTCTATCTCTACTTTTGGTGTATCTTCTTGAACAATTAAATCTTTTAGTTTTTCTAATAATTCTTTCCATATTTTTCTTTATTTGAAGAGATCATATTAATACATTGACATTTTTCTATTCCACAAATTTCCGATTCAGAATCTTCTTCACTTTCTGAGGTATTATATATTTCATTTAATTCAAACTCTGAATCTTCGGAATTATTATTATTACTATTTGAGTTTTCTAAATTTGATTTGGTTTCTGATTCTGATAATAATAAATTAATCATCTATTCTTTTAATTCTTCTAATATCTCTAAATTATTAATTTTATTTTTCATCTTGCATTCATTTTTATAATGTCCTACTCTTTTGTATTTGTAGCAAATTTGAACTTTATTCTTAAAATATTTTTTATTTGTTTTTATTTTATAAAGTTTATTATTTTTAAAGTAATTATTTTCTCTTCTATATTTTTATTTTTTTATACATATTTGGATTTCATTTGAATTTCTTTTTCTGTCTTGGTGATGGAGCTATTATTTTTTCATAACCATATTGAGCACAAAAGCTTTCTAATTCTTTTTTACCTTGTGCATATTTATTTTTAATTTTGCTTTTTAGCTTCATATCATTACATATGTTTAATCATTTTAGATTGATATAACTTATTAATTGTCCATAAGTCAAGTTATTGTATGCTATATCTTGATTATATTCATTTATTATTCTCTTTCTAACCTTTTTTGCAAATAATTTTAGTAGTCCAGCTATGAACCTTTCTTTCCATATTGATGAATTACAATCATCTCTTAAGTGTAATTTTGTTAAAAATATATCTTTATACCATCTAGAATCATGCAACTTTGGACATCTTAGATTGGTTAACGATTCTGCATTTATTTGTTGAAGTTGATTTGGATCACCTATGAATTCTTTTATTATACCTAATACTAATGTATTAACAACATCTGAAATATTAGTTCTTATTCTTTGACCATTTTCTTCCTTGATTACTTCTTTTGTGCTAGTTAGTACTTGAGTTTCATATTTTCATGCAATCCATGATCCCACCATCCTTTTAATTGACCTACAAATCCAGCTATTATTAATTTTACGGCTTGAAGATCTATTTTTCCTTGTGACTTATAAGCAATTGCACACATAGTCATTTATTGTAATAGGTTGATTATTTGATATTCTGTACAACCATCTATATTCAATTATACAATTCCATTTCCATCATAGGTTACTTGAGTGATATAAGGTTCTTCATATTGTAAATCTAGTGGTGATGGTTGAGAATAATAATTTTTTTTATTTGTATTCTTTTTGTATCTATTCCTTTTGTTTCTATTCCTTTTATTTTTCTAATAAGGTTTGGTTCATTTTGAAACTGTTCTTCTATTACATTTATATCATTATTTGTTATCATATTTATAGAGTTTGATGCTAAAGGGTCTTTTTTTATTTTTAGTTTTGTTAATTGCCTTGAAATGGCTTCTATTAATTTTCGTTCAGTAGTATTTAATTTTATATCTCTGTCTAATTCATATGGTTTGAATAGGGGTTGATATACTTTGAAATTATCATTTTGTTTTTCATTATTATTATTAGTATTATTATCAAGAGGTTTGTTAATTTTAATTTTTTTTTCTATTTCATCTAGTTACTTTACCATAAAGCTTAAACATTGAATCGTAAAATTTTCATGATTTACAATTGCCTTTAAATTTACTGTGTTTATATCATTGATTTTTTATTCTACTTGGTTTAATTGATCTGAAATTGCTATTAAACTTTGATTTGTATACTTATTTTGACATTTAAGATTATTTATATATCTCTTTTGGGCATGTTCTTTTTCTGTAGTCAATATACTTTGTTTAAAAAGGCTGCTACAACACAAGTATCCTGGGTAGATATTAAAATAGGTTTATTTGGAGGATGAATAGGGATAATTTCTCTTTTATCTGGAGTAATCCATAGCCTAGCGATTTCTCTTATTACGTTTATTTCTGAAAAGGGGAAAATTGATATTTTTCTTTGAACAATAAATTGGGAACCATGTAAAAAATGGAATATTTACCATTAAAGTTCTCATTTATTCATGCCAAAATTTTCTAATTTATATTCGTTTTGGGCTTTCAAAGTTATTTAAAAATCATTCCCTTTTTGTATTATTATTTGTATCAAAATAATTTTGTTTTAGAGTTTTTTTTATCTATTTCAAAACTAGTAATCATGGTTATAGAAGAATAAAATTCCATTTGAGAAGGAGTTGAAGACATATAAGGAGATTTATTTTTATTTTTATCATCTTGGTTATTATTTTGATGATTTGAAGATTCTAGAATATTGTATATTCCTTGGGGTATTTTTTTTGAAAATTCTACTCGCAATAAATCAATTGGAACATGCTTATTTATTTGGGATTCTGTTTCTTGAGGATAGTAATTCTGTATAGGTATTGTTATAAGGGTGTTTATGGTTGGAATGATTGGATCAGGATAATTAATCAGAATTCTTTGTAAACTTGGGGTTCTTAACAATCTTGGTCATTCTATATCTATACTTCTTCTAGAATTACTAGTTGATGACCTAAAATTATCATATTGGCTTAATCTTGTTTGAGGAAAATAATTTGAAAAATCAACAGTTAGTGATCCATCAACTTGTTCAAATGTAGAAGTAGTTTGAGACATGTTTCCTAAGGGTTGATGGGAAATTATATTATCTAAATTCAATTCCCCGATTTTGAAATTTGATTCCATTTAAGCTTTTTAGAAGTATGAACAAAAGTGTTTTCAAAATTTGCTTAAAAAATAATTGTTTTATCTTTAATTAAAGGAATTTTTGCTTCTGGATCTACAGCTGTAGACATAACTTATAATAGACTCGATAAATTATACCAATTGATTTTGTATTCATTGCGACATCCATATTTTGTTTTGATTGTTAGCGTCAAAGTTTCTAAAACATTTAGATCATATCAAGAACTAGAAAAGTTTGGAAAACAGTTGAAATATACTGGATATAATATATCCCTCTTAAACTCCTAAATACTATTTTATAATGTTTTTGGGTCCCAATATACATACATACATGTATATGCATGTATGTATGTATTTTTTTTTATTTTTTTTTCATATTTTTACGGAATCTAAGGCAATTATCATTTTTTATTTTTAATGTCAAATAATTTTCATCTAATCGAAGATGAAGAAGACATAATATACAAAAACACTAAACTAGTTTCCATAAAAACATAACAATGTTGCCAACCTTTTTCTTTGGAATATGTTTGGTTTGAATTTTTACTTGTAATTTTATGTGGATGAATGGAGTGTTATTGACAATTTGACAACTTACAATTTAATATCTATTCTAGATACTTCTTCATTAATTGTACACACTAATATTGTTACATATTTTTATATCAATTGTCTATAGAATTAGACAACTGCTAGATTTAGTTTTAAACATTGTTTCACCAAATATAAATAATAAAAGCCAATTCGTTTTAACTTAAATTAACTTAATCAAAAATAGCTTATATTTTTACTTTTACATCTTTTTTACTTGAACCTGGTTTCATTTGAAAGCTAATATTATATAGATATAATAGTCCATTTAAAAATAAATTTGTATAATGCTGTTAAATTTTTATTTTTACTAAAAAATAAAATTTTATAATAATAAGATTATAAAAATTATATTTTCAATGAATTATTACATTTATATAATATTAGTTTCTAAATAAAATTAGTTTCAAATAAAAAAGATATAAAAATAAAAAATAAATATTTTGAATTAAGTTAATCTAAGTTAAAATGAATTGGCTATAAACCAATCACACTACACATTCGTTGTCACAATTGGACACTTTAACATCAGAATCATATAAATTTTACATTCTCTTACCAAATTTAGACACATAATCTATCACACTAGCCATTTAACTACCATAATTAGACACTTTGACACTACAACAATTGGATACCATACAAACCTAAAATATATAATTAAATATATAGATAATACACTCTCTAACCATATTTAGAGACTTAACCTATTATATTAGACTTTAACTGCTACAATCAGACACTTGGATACCATAAGAAAAAATGAAAGACATTTTTGCACATAGTATAAAAAGTAATTGTCAAATATCCAATGTATAAGATGTCTAATTCAATGTAAAAACTATCCAATTATATTTGTGTGGTGTTTAACTTTGTATAAAATGCATTTAAGTTTATCTATATGTAGAAAAGGCAATCCTTTATTAGATTTAGACACTCAAATTTCCTCACCATACATTCAACCACTACAATATGACTTTGATACCATAATCGTGTATATGTACACTATACAAACCTAGAATATGTACTCAAAGAAGTTAACAAGATAGTCCTTTGTCAAATATAGACACTCAACCTATCATGTTATAAAGGCAAAAATAATAAATAAACCCTTAATGTTTCGCATTGGACCGATTCACCCACTAATATTTTTTTTTGCAAATAAACCACTAACGTTTCTGAATTGACTCAAATAGGCCACTCCCGCAACATTAATCATTAAATCTAATGGAATCTCAATGAAAATTCTAGGTTTAGTCCTAAAATTTTCTCCTTCTACTCTTAAAACCTCTGAAGTTTGTGGATCTAACATTTCAACCATATTCTCACCTTCAAATAAAGAAAATAAAAACAAAAAATAAAAATGGATCCCTATACAATGTTCCCATCAGTAGTGGCTGCAAAAAAACCACTGTGGTAAGCCCTGGAGGTTCCCTAATGATAGAGGCATCTCTTTCAAAAGTGCGTCCATCAACCCTCCTTGTAACGCACTTGGCCACTATCTTTGATCCATCAGGATGAACATGAGCTCCTTATCGAAGTCCAATCCCGTCAAAGTGAATGGGTTCAACATTGATCTTGTGTTTGTTTATGCTAACTACCTGAACCCACACCTGGATGACAAGAAATTTGGTTTTGAAATTCCAGAATTGGGTAACCAGATTGCCTTAATTCAGATGGCAGAAACTAGGCAGAAATCACTAACGTTTAAGCAAAGAATGCTAGAAAATTATGATGGCGAAGGGTAGGCTCTAGGTTGGGCATGAACCTACACTTCCATTCTAAAGAATTTGCTCCTACAAAACGGCAAGTCGTGGGTTTCAGTAATGAGGGGAAGAAAGAGGGAAAAAGAGTATCTTAGAGTAAGAAAGCAAGGGTAACGATGAGGTAGAGGATGAGTGTAAACAAAGATGGAGGAAAAGGAAAAAAAATTGTCTGTTCTTATTTTTCTGTTTGAATTTGGATAAGGTGGCTGAAATGTTAGATTCACAAATTTTAAGATCTTGGGAGCAAAAGTAGAAAATATAAGGACTAAACTTGTTATTTTATATTGAAATTCCATCAGATTTAACGGTTAACGTTGCAGGAGTGGCTGATTTGAGCCAACTTAAAACCATTAGTGGTTTATTTGGAAAAAAAAAAAAAAACATTATCGAGCTGATTCGGAAACATGAGTGATTTTTTCATAATTTTTACCTATCATAAATTAAACCACCACAAATTGTGAATTGTTTCACTTTAAACATAGTATAAGAAATATTAACTAATTTAGATCAAAAGAATGGAAGCCATAAAAATATGGCCTAAAAGCGCCACTGGTCTATTAAGTTAGGTGACTCTCGCGAGTTAGCCTTAAAGTGTACTTTATTATGACTTATTCCTTTAAGTTTCATAAAAGTTGTGGCTTAGCCCTATAATTTGGAAGTCTAGGTGGCTTAATCTTTTCAATAGTCACGTGCTGTCACATGTTATAGACAACGTTAATGACTAGGTGTTCGTCCTGCATTCCTCTCTTCATCTTCATGATGTTGCAGTGGCTCATCTCCAAGGCAACTCCCCACAACCAGTAGTGTCCATAGGACGCCTTTGACTTGGGCCGGCAAAGCTAGAAGAGAATTGGTGCCATCATCACAACTTGCAGCTGTCATCTTCTACTGGTGGCTCTTCCAAGAATCACAACTGTCGCGATGTCACCTGTGACATTCCTCAGCAGACATACTCCATCAATTGGCTATTGAGCGCACATACTCCATCAATTGGCTATTGGAAACAAAGGAGTTTTACTCTCCAAGGACCGCTGAACAACAAGGAATCATTCCCTTTTATTAATTTCACACACACAATACTCAATTTCAAAAATTAAAGTTAGGGTTCATAAACAACTTTCAAAAACCAAATTTGATTCAAATCACAATTGAACCAAACCACGCAAAATTAAGACATAAAACTATAGGTCTATTGTTATATGACCTGAATACTACAGAATTAAGTCATGCATTGGTGATTTTTTGGAATGATGCTACCCAGAAAACTTCGGGAACATTTAGCTTCAAAAGAAATTTTTCAAGTGCCATGGTTTCTGGTAACCCACGTTCTAACCCGACTCCTCCTGCCGTGTTCAAGTAGGCTAACAAATGCCATTCATCTTGGCATCCAATTAAGGACTAAGTCCTAAGATTTATCAAACTTAAACGACTAAGTCGCCATAAGTCACACTTTAAGGATTAACTTAATGGACCACATGCGCATTTAGGCCTAAAATATTACATGATTTTTTAATTAAATTCCTCAAAAGTAGCATGATTATCTCTCAATTAAATGTAAAATTTGAAAAATCAAACTATTGTATTTGCACCACTTGAAAAATGACTTACACTCACTTGGATACTCCTCCAATTTTCCAACTCCCTACATTTTGATCCAACTAATTGATTTGACTCTTTTTTTTAACAGCTTAAATACACTGAAGCCCTAAAAAATTTGACAACTAGTCAAGTAGGTCCTCAAGAAGTACCCTTTCTAAACTTTGCAATGAAAAAAATAGTAAAAATCTAATGCAAATAATTGAATGGAGAATGTGAATAATATGAATATCAATTGTTTGTTTTAAAATAACTCAAAAAATAATTTTACTATATTTTTTGTAAATTAGGCCATAGTTGAAAAATATATTTTGGAATGCATTAATTCAAATAAAATAAAATCCATCTATAACATTTTTAAAATTTTTCCAATTAATGCATTCTAAAGTGCATTTTAATGTAAAATTTACATATCATAAGTATTTTTTTATTAAAGTTTTAGGCTAGGTAAGGAAAACTATTTAAAGATTAATTACTTCATAAAAAATATTATTAAAGTGAATATTAGGTCAATATAGTATTAGGCATTAAATTGCATCATTTTCTGGATAAAAAAGTAAAACTAAAAAATAAATTATTCAAATGAGAAAAGAATAAAGTAGAAAAATAATATATGTTGACTAAAACAATATAAAACTACTATACATTCATTAAACGATGGGGAGGGGATGGACTTTTTCATTATTACGATTTTACCCATATTCTAGCTATTAAACCAATCTTTTTTCTTTTAGCTATTAAGCCAATTTTCTTCTTCTTTCACAATAGTGTGATAAACCGTTCATAGTGGCAAAGTTTATCTTTATGGAATCAACTAAGTTGGTTGATTTGAAAAGAAATATAAAGAAACTTTAACTTTTTTACAGAATTAGTTAAACAAAATGATAATGAAAATTGTTTTCTTTGAAACAATACTGCTCTTACGCTCACCCTCTATAATCTCCATATTAAATCCAAACATTTCTACTAATTTAGGATGGACAGAATATTAAGCACAACTCGTGATCACGAACCAAATATTGAAACACAATTGCTATATGTTACTTCTCCAATATTCATTAATTATATTCAGCAAATACAACAAAGTAATACAAGTTTCTAGTCCAAGCACTCCTCCAAGCAATCAAATAAATATTGTATAACACTAGCTATAGCTTCTGCTCCAAGCATTCAGCCAATTAGGGAAGAAGCATATTGTATTCTTATGTGTGAACCGAACACAATGACTTGCATTTGGGTTCGTAATATGTAACCTTGGGCGATAGTGCCTTGGATAAGCTTGTCCACTACCATTTGTTGGAGAGAGGCACAAGTTTATAAGACCAGCGACCACACAAGCTGCGCACGACTATTTGCTTTTCACCCTTGCAAAAAGACCATCCATTCCTCATCCTTTGTAACTTACACAGATCAATTCCCTTTGCTTCCCTTTGTGTACTACTTTCAAGTCCCATATATCCACATGGCTCTCCTTCGATTCCCAGCACGGGTCCTAACCCTCCTCATCCTCCTCATCACTCTGTGCTCAACAAGCACCTCGGTTTCCGCTCGCTGACTTCTTCAGATACCCAACCTTCCTGTGCCGGAATTCCTTAAGTTGCCTTATCTTCCAGTTGTACTTCCACCATTGCCCGAGTTGCCAAAACCTGAATTGCCCAAGCTGCCTTCTCGCCGAGTCCAATTTCCACCATTGTTAGAGTTCCCAAAACCCCAACTACCAAAAATGCCCGAAATCCCAATCCCAACTGTAAATACCGCTGGCAGTCCTTGAGAAGGATCGTAGGTTACATTATGGGTTTGTAGGGATTTAATTATTTGTATGTTTTATTGATTGCATTTGTGTGGGATTCATGTATGTGTTTTAGCTATTACTTGGGGTGCCTTTGTTGATTTTATTTTATTTTATTTTTCTTGTTGAGTGCCTATATATGTTGTAATGTTATATTACTTCCGTCCTAAGTTCTTTACATAATTTCAGTTTTTTTACTTAAGTTTGACTTAAATTTCTTTATATTAATATTTACTAAAAAATTTTAAAAAATTATATTAAAAAAATATAAATCTTGTAGTTTCAAAATTAAAAAAAATTAAAAAATTTTTAGCAAATATTAATATAAATAAATCTAAGTCAAATTTAAGTCATAAAATTGAAATTGTGCAAAGAATATGTAATGAAGAGAGTACATGTTATAATGTTCTGATCATGTGTTATAATTTGCATTTTTATATTTAATTTGTATTCTCCCCACTTGTAGTTTTTTTTTTTTTGTGAGAAAATTCAAATCGGAAATGCCAGTCAAATAGAATGGTATGGGCTTTAGCATGCACTATAGCTAGGGTTCGAGATACCCTTTCATTCTTTTTAAAAACTTTAAATCTCATTTTATGCAAAAAATTCTAAGAAGCTAAAAAAAAAGGAAATATAGAATTACCCCCAGAGGTATGTTCTAACCTACTGTTTGCTCTCTCTATTTTTAAAAACTTACACTTTGCCCCTTATATTTTTTACACTGTCTAATAACAACTTCTGAAAATATATCTAAACTATACGATAGTTATTTTCCAATAATTTAATTCCCTTAAATATTTTTTTTTATAATTAATATAAATTTTCAATTTTCAATTTTTTCTTCCTGTAAATGCATTTTTCTCTTTGTAAATGTATATAAGTATATTTTAAATGTCGGTTAGCTGTGAAAAAAATATCAAAAATTTTAAAATTACTGGAACATGATTATTAGATAGTTTAGATTAGGGCTTTAGAAGCTGTTGCCAGACACTGTAGGAAACATGAGGTAAAGTATAGGTTTTTAAAAATAGAGAAGACAAAATGTAGGTTAGACAAAACCACAGATAGGTTTTTGTAATTTTCCAAAAAAAAAAAAAGATGAAATTTTAAAATAAAAAAAAACTTGATTAATTTAATAATTGTCAAAGCCCTCAACACCACGCTATGCCTAATATCACTTCACTCGCCTAATATCACTTCACTCTATGTACAATATATAATTTTTCCAAGGAGTCGAACGTAGGAGAGACGTGACCTGGACAGTATATATAACTATGAGAGAAGTAATAATCGATTATGTTTAATCAATTGCTTATATATCAAGTGTAATTAAGTGGGGAAAATGAAAGTAACTACAAACACGTAATTTTGAAAACAAAAGAAATTAGTGCCCACTACTTTGACCTAACGGTTAAAACATTAACAATATCTCTTCTAAAAAAATGTCACAAGAAAATGGTTTGGTTGTCTCTTAGGTCTTGAAAAGGTTGACATTCTCCTCATTTTACTTAGAATGTTAATTCCTCTTTCATTATATATTTGTAACCATGCTTCTAAATACAAAAATATAAAAATAAAAACCAAATAAATTCATCAAAGAGCAACCATGTTTTATGTTTAAAGCTCAACTTGGAACTGCAAAAAGATTTCTATTTAACTAAATTTTTATTGACCCATAATTCCTTCATAATTGACTTTAATTTTAAAACAAATGAAAAATAAAGTTATTTTTTGCTAATTAGAATCAGGTATATAACATCTTAGAAAATTCCCAAAAAGAGATCACACTGGAGCTATGGAGTTAGGAGGTAGTCGTAAGGGATGTTGCTCTGGGAACAAAGTTAGTTGAAGGGAGATTGAATTAGAAACGATCAAAAGTACAATTCACTATATGATCAATTAAATAACAACTTGAGCCTTATATGTAAACATCGTAGGGCCAGGCCGCAATTGGCTAGTTTTTATTGCGCTTTTGTATGACAACAAGATGAAGTTATTCATTTATTCTCATAGTTCAAATATTTTAGATTTGTAGCCTATAGATTTGATTTTTCAAATGCTCCCTTTCGTAATCTGACCCATGGTATCGTATTTACTACTGTTTAATACACTAACACACTAATTGAAATAACTTTAGTATTTCGTTAGCTTAATTGCCTCCCATAGTGGCACATGTTTAACTATGACATGTAGTTGGCTTGACATGGATGAGAATGTGAGCTTCCAAAGCCTTCTCAAATCTATATTTCATCTCTTAAATTTGAAAAAAAATGTTAAAATATTTAATTTTTGTAAATCATTTAAAATTTTGAAAAACTATTAAATTTGGACACATAGCGTGCTATAAAAATAAGAAAATGATAATTATGAAAAAAAGAAAGAAAAAAATTAAAAAACTTGTTACGGTACTTAAAAGAAAACCACTTTATAGTGGGGTGTTGGTGAGAGATTTGGATTTGAGCTGCTAGACTTTCGGACAAGATGAAACAAGTCATTTGTGTTGGTGAGAAGGTTTAGCAACTGAAGACAGAAGTTCATGCAAAACCCAACTCAACAACTCTCCGCTCTATTCTTCCTCATCTATAAAAAGTTCACTTTGCATATAACAGAGGCCATCATTCCTTGAATCCTTGTGTTGTGTACATGTTACTATGTTTGCAACGTCTCCTTTGAAGTTTGATCAACATGGCTCTCCATCGGTTCCCTGCACTTCTTCTTTCTCTTTTCCTTATCGCTATATGCTCAAAAAGCAAAAAAGCTGACTCAGCTTCTAGATCGTTGGTTTTTTTAGATACTGGAGCTTCCCAAATTAGAATTGCCTCAATTGCCATCTCTACCTAAAGTCGAACTCCTGCCAACGCCCGAGCTGCCAAAACCTTAGTTGACTAAAGTTGAAGTTCCACCATAGCCAGAGTTGCCAGACCCTGAAGTGCCTAAATTGCCTGAAGTCAAAGTCCCACCAATGCTAGAATTGCCAAAACCTAAATTGCCTAAAGTTGAGCTCCCATCATTTCCCAAGTTGCCAAAGCTACTTGAATTCTGTCATTCCAACAGCCCATGATTATTTCAACATTTCTTGGGATTCTTAAATGTTTTTAATTTAAACTTTGATAGTCTTTCATGATGATTATGTTAGTAACAACTTTATGGGTTTGTAATTTGATTTAAGATTATTTCAATAACCAAAATGATGCAATATCTACATATTTAACATGTTTTTGTCATCAAAAGGTAACTTATAAATAAATAACAAGTAAATAAATAAATAGACATTATTAAAATTTATAATACATCTATCTATAATATATATGTAAAATTGGGCATCACTTGCAATAAATTTGAACTTAACTATTGATGATTATATCATTTAATTCCATACATATGCAAAGTAAAAAAAAAAAATACATCCATAGCATCATTCAATTATTATCATAGTAAGCAAACATAGATTTGGTTGTCAGTATAGTTATACATATGTTCATAATGGTAAAGTGAAAAAAAAATAAGTAAAATTGAGAACATATGCCTTTTTGTGCTATAAAAACAATATAACCAAAAGATGTTCAAAAGCTTGTACTTTTTTCACAATTATTCTCACCATAACTAAAAGGAGAATGAATTTTCCATGAATTTATTAATGAATTCTCATAAGTGTATTATTATTAAGGGTTTAAATCATCATTATACACTTTGAGTATGATTAATTTCTATATTCTGAGTATTTTTCCACCGGGTTACTATTCACACAAATTTTTACTATTCATAGTACTATTCACTGACTTACTGTTCATACGCATATTTTTACTGTTCATATGCGTATTTACTATACATACGCGGTTTACTGTTTATTAATATTAAACTATATATATTAAATAATTATTTCTTATGTACGTAAAAATCATCACTTTGCGGCCCTTTACGAGAAAAAATCATATCTGGAGCTGTAAGCATTAGAGCTGAGTGATTCCAAATTCATCTGAAAGCCAACACATAGATCTTCAAATCTGCTTCATTCCGCAAGCTAGTTTGATCATTTTCATTTCCAAAATCTAATTATAGATGAGGTCATTTGTTCTTTCGTGTGCTGAAGAGCAATTTCGGTAGAAAAATTATAACTTAAGCTACAGATGTTCAATTTGAATGAGCAAGGTATCGATTCGAAGCTAAAGAGGAGATCTACAACTTCTGTGCTTTAAAAAGAGCTGATTTGATGTCTAGGATGGTCAAAAAATTAAAAGAAGTTGTAGCCCGCTATTGTTGATTTGTATTTACCTACATTTTACCATTTTATTTTTATTATTTCACCCACCTCAAAACTTTATAAATAGGCACCTTGGGGGGAGGGTGAAGGATGCCATTTTCTTAGGCCATTTCCATGTTCTTGTATATTCTTTAGATTTTCTTCTTTGTTCTTGTTCTAGTTTTTAATACCGAAGCTGTGTCCAAGTGTTTTCTCATTCTTCTTCTTCTTCTTCATTTTTGATCTTTTAATATATATTTATTTTATCTTTTTACATATTGTTTACTTTTATTATGGCTAACTAATCTTCTTTTTGCTAAGGTGAAAGGGTGAAGCTTTTGGTGTAGAGATTATGATTGATTTGAATGAATCACAATGTTAACGGTATTTTTTTCTTTAATCTATTTAACTTCCTTCCTTGTTAAGTATGAGTCTTGATTCATCATAGTCAATCATTGGCACAAAAGCTGCTTGATTCCCTCTGTAAAATATGGCTCTGCTGGCTATAATGGAATCTTGAGTTATTGTTGACAAAGGTTGGCATGATGGATACTTAAACCCATTAGCAAGTGTTGACATTTTAAGATCAATGAATGTTAATACTAACTAAATTCCCTAATTGGGAACTCCTTTATGTGTGGATCTCAATTGAGTGGTAAGATAGGCTAAAATTAATCATAACCGATATACTAAAAGTAGATCCCCTAACCTCAGCTATTTTCTTTGAGTTTGAGTTTTCAATCAATACCTGTTCACACCCTGCACTAAAAACCTTCCTTATTAAATATCTGTAATTTGTATTTCTTAATTCCCTTCCTTGTGGTTCAACATTCGAACTCCCGAGATTTTATTACTTGCAACAACCTACACTTGGGTTACAACTGCTAGAGTGCAGCATTTATATTGCATTTCATGCAAAAGAAGTCATACCTTTTTGCTTGTACGTAGAAAAATAGTGTGGTATATGTTATTTATTTATTTATTTACTTTTAATTAGCCAAAGAGTATTAGTTTGATCATTTGTTGATTCTTGAAATAAAAGATAAAGAGATAGTTTTGGCTTTTAATTTGTGGAAAAGATGTACTTTTATAAGTGACTTTAGACTAAGAAATGCATGAAAGTTATATTGAGAAGTGTAAAGGACTTGGTATAATAATTGGTGAAGATTAGGAGTTAAGTTGGGAATTTAAGAAGTCAATTTATCGAAGTTTATGAAAACTCAAATATGAAGAGGCAACTGCGAAATAATATAATCATCAATAGTTAAGTTCAAATTTATTGCAAGTGATGCCCAAATTTATATATGTATTATAGATACAGTTTTAGTTACAAATTATAAACTAAAATGATTGACTAAAAGCCTCAACTACAACCAAATGCTTATTGCATCTCAAAAATCCAGAAGCTAGATAAAATAATTCTAAAAAAATCTATAACTTTGAAATCAATTATGTGAAGTGGAAGCATGTGTGGCACCGAGAAGGCTAACCTCCTGAAGTTAGAGCTTGTTGAGTTGTTACCAATGGTAGAGCAGAACAAGAATTAATAAGGTGGTTATGGTAATCTAAACGGCTTTGCTGGTGTTGCAGATGAGCTTTTTAGAAACAAAGACAACATCGCATGTAGCCTTCTTGCTGCAAGACACGATTGTTGAGTCTGAAATCCAAGATATTAAATTGGGCTCAACCATTTTCTCACTAAAGAATTTACAGGATGAGCTTGAGGGCAATATTGTAATAAGAAAATTTGACGATTTAGATGGTAATGCTCCCCTTCATTTCTGCATGATTTAAGGGGATTAACAAAATCAACAGAGAAAGGGATATAAAGGGAATAAGCATATCCTTTCTAAACGTCTCTATTTGTTTTCTTTTTATCCAAACACCGAAGAAAAAGTAAGTGCTCTCCCATTTTCCATGCCTTCCCTCTAAGCCTCTATCCATGAATATACACATTAAGTAATCGGGTATATTTAAATAATAATTAAAAATAACTTTTGGATTATTTCCCTTAAATGCACCCATATTTCCTACAGTCTATGAACCAAATTAGGGTTTAATGATTTGCACGAGTAAATTTCATTCATGTTTCTAATTTATAATAGCCGTGTTAATGTTATTTTGGTCTCTAGCTTCCAAAAGTTTTTAATATGGTCATTGATACTTTACAAACACATTATTTTGATTACTCATCATATTTTTTTTATTTCCCTTATGACCCAAAAACAAAATTCATGTCATTCAATGCTCTTGTGTACAGTAAAAGGGTTTTGTAATCTCCTCCCCTCCAACTAATTCTATTCTAGTGTCTCCCCTATAATTCTTTGTCATTTTTGACCAAATTCAAACTTTGGTCGGGATTTGATTGGTTCTCTTTCAAAATTTTTATTATTTGATTGACCTTTTTCCAATGTTATGTATCGGATTTTATAATGAATGTAATCTTTTTTAGATCTTGGTGTTAAAAAATGATTTGAGACTTTCATAAGGTAGATCTTTAATTGAATGCGACAATGATGGATCCAAGATCCTTGGGTTTACCAGAATCTCGACTTTACTGAGGTGTCCCAATGCTTGACAATAGACACTGAGATGATTGTAGATAATAAAGTCACTCTTTATTTTTGTTAGGTTTTATGGGTAATCTTATTGTTTTATAAATAGTCTCGTTCAAGTCTCTAATATCTAGTTGGTTCTAGTATTGTTTGGTTATTGTTAGCTTAATCTAGGCTTTATTCCAGTTATTTATGAGTTTTTATTCCAAATTTATTTTGGCTTATCTGAAATATATGGCTTGATCTGATTTTCTTCCATTTATTTGATGTCGCAGTAATGAGCAGCCTTTATGGTCAATTTTATATTTATATTATCTTTTAAAGTCTTATGTCATCATTAGTCTGTAAGATATTGTTTGACTTACTTTTAATTGGAATGAAATGTGTTTTGTCAAAAGAATTCTGTGACACCTAGGCTTAAGCATAAAAGCCAATTCATTCTAACTTAAGCTAACTTAATTTAAAATGACTTATTTCTATTTTTACATCTTTTTTACCTAGAATCAATTTTATTTGAAAGTAAATATTATATAGGTACAATAATTCATTCAAATTTTTTTTTATTATGTTGTTAAATTTCTATAAAATTTTCTTTTTTAATGCCCAAAAAGAAAAATTGATAAAAACTAATAATGTTATCATAAAAATTTTACAATCAATATATTATTTCACTTAAATAATATTAACTTTCAAATAAAATTGGTTTTGGATAAAAAATATATAAATATAAAAATAAGGCATTTTAGATTAAATTGATTTAGACTAAAATGAATTGGCTTTAAGAACTTAAAAGATAAAATGTTTATCTATGGTCAGCAACCATCAAGAATAAGAGTCAAGGCCAATTGTCACCTATTTTTTCTTGAACTTATGTGGCATGGAAGTTCCTGATAATGCTTTGAATCAATATTGACAGTGATGTTTCAAACACTTGATAAAGTGGTTAAGGGATGAGGGTGTAAGTTCGAAGTTCAAACTTCGTCTTTAATTAATTCGTCTATAATATACTCCATTCATCCCACAAAACTTGCTCTTTTTTCTATGTAAGTCATTCTAAATCTTTGCAAATTTCCATATCTATAACTTACTTTACCCAACTAATCTTCAAACTATCATTTCAATATTCATTTTTTTAACTTTTTTTTATTTATGTGTAAAAAGTTAAGGGCAAAAGTAAAAATAATGCACAAACCTTTTCTAATTTTTTAATCTCTGCGCCAAACCAAATGAAGCAATATTAGTATAATGGATGGAGTAATTATTTGTTAGTTCAATAGCCCTTTAGATCCCAAAGAAGCAAACATTTTCTCTTAATAGTATAGTATCATATAATTTGTAAGATATTATGAATAACAAAAACAAGTTACATGATAGCATCAGTCCCAGCAAAACTCGTGAAGAAAATAACCAACATAAAATATTTTTAAACATAAGGGATCAAATAAGGACGGTTTCAAAGGTAATGATCAAAATAGAAATTATTTTAGGTTGGAGGATCACTTACACTATTTATCATTTAATGCATTTAAGGTGAAGTTGCTTACAGAGAAAAATGATTAAAATTATTATAAGCTTTATTTTGCATTTTGGGTGATTAGAACAAAAATAAATACAACAAATGAATTTAAAACATGAGGTGGGAGGAAAGAGTTGTGGTAGCAAATTTTGGAATATGAGCTAGTGTTGAACTAGTTCCCTTACTTCTTGGATCGGTAACATATTTTTTGACACAATAAATATTCTTACATTTTTTTATGATAATTCGTTGTAGTCATTTAGTGAAATGCTTCCACAAAGATGATCTTGGATTAGTTCTTTTCTATTTTGCAGCTCACCTTTTGGGCGGTGATGTTTGAGTCTTTTGAAGAAGATGAAGCAACCATGGGAAGAGCATTCTCAATTAGTGTATGAGAGTGAAAAGAACTGGTGGCTGCTAATGTTGAACTTTCTTCTTGAGAATCTAAATTAGAAACCTTAATTGTCATCTACAGAGATACACCAATATTTTCTTAAAATACTTATCACTTATATAATTAAATGACTAGAGCAATTGAGAAAATAAAGCTATTGAACAATCTTTAAAAATTTTAAAATCTTGCATTGCCTAATTGTTTGGTTGAGCTCATCTTGAGTATTAAAAATAACACCTCAAATTAGCTCCCAAACGCTTAAATAGAACAATGCTATAAAGTTGTTTGTGTGTATGTATCATACATGTAACTATAGTTTGATTACTTCGTGTCATGCTTCTTGGTTGAATTTAAGTAAGGCAATATACAATGATTAAGTCGTGAAGAAAAAGTTGATATATAATTTGCTAATTACACCAGAATTTTTTAGATAAATGCTTGGAAACCAGTATGTTGATGAAAAAAAAGTAGAAAAAAACAACAATAAACCACATATTATTCATCTGATAAACAAAACAATAAAACTGCACCATAAGAATTATTTTCTAATGATGACTTATTCGCATAAACTTAAATCAAATAATCAAGTACATTGATAAAAAAAAATAACAAAAACAAAAGCCACATACTAGACCAAGGCTGAAAGCGAAGGACTAGAATGTGGGGAGGGGCAAGATCAAACTAGAAACAACAGACTCAATATTGTTAACTAAACCCATAAGTGGGGGATCGGTAGGAGGGCAGTGATAGGGGATGAAGGCGTTACGGTCAAGTTGGGAGAGTGAAGGTTCACACACGTCACAACTCAAGGCATTGAGAGAAGGAATGAGGGTGATAGATAAAAGATGAGTTAATATTTAGGGTTGGGTTGAGCCTTTTGGGCTTGAGCATTAAGTGTTGGTGGGCTAAGAGGCAATAGAAGCCCAAAAACATAAACAAAAATTTAGTTAATTCGGTAACCAAATTAACCAACCCATCTAACCAAAACCAATTTTTAGAAGTTTAATTTTAACCAAAATTAAACCGAAAAATTGAATTAATTTAAGTTTCCAAAATTTTTTTAATGTTTTGGTCGAATAATGTACACCAGTACTTGTTAATATTCTAACAATCTGGCTACCCATGAAAGTCATTTCAATCCCATTTGCACTCGGTTCCACTTTGAAATTGAAACCTTTGAACATTATTTTTTGGAATTACCTTAGCTCTTCCTCAGTATGACGAAATTTTTATGTTGGACCACAATTTAATGCTTAGCTTTCCTTGGGATATTGGCAGTATGATTGGATTGCATTCTTAGCCTTTACTTTTTAGCCTATATGGTTAGGTCAAAATTAATGTGCATTTCATAATACTTCATTTCACAACCCTTATATTATTGCTAGATGTGAGTCTTTGCTTTAACAAATCCTTGTTGTTAAAGACAACCAAACTATTCACTTCATTCTTCACTAATTCATTAAATCATTGTTTAGGAGCATCAATTAGTTTGGTCCCAAACATTTTCATTGTTGATGGTGCATAGTCAACTCAACTGGGTGCAGCGGCCCAATTCTGGATGGCATTACTATTCCCCCAGCACAAATAGGTCAACTAGTTCATCATTGTGAATTAGCTTTTGAGGTTGAACTTATTACTATTTTGGGTGTTATTCGTCTTGTTTGTCATTTCAACCTAGCAGGTTATCATCACTATCTTGGATTACACTCAAGTTCTTATAGCTCTTTGAAGTTTACTTGCTTTAAGCCCAGAGTTGGCAAATTCGCCTCAACAACTTCAAGCCATCATGGAGACTCTTACTTGCTACTTGACAATTAGTTCCCATTAAGGTATTTGTCTCTAGCCCACAATTTATCAATTCTTCCCATTTCCATGTAATTTTTAATTTGTTTATAAGTAAAAAAAAAACATTGCTACATTTATGCATCATATAAATCCTTAAGCATAGTTCATCCTTCAATTAATTTTCTCTTATTTGGCCTAGAAAATAATTCTCTTGCTTATTATGGGAGTACACTTATAGGAACTTACCAAGTTGTATAAATGACCAATGCGAATTAGGTGGCCACAAAAAAAAAGGAAAAAGGTTTCAAGGTTTGTTCGATTAGTGTGAAGGCCTAGTCACATCATTGGGAAGTGAAGAGTTGAAAGTTTACACCAAATTAGTTTTAATTTAAGTGAATTTAATAAAAAATAGTTTATTCTTAGTGTAAAAATTTATTGAAACTAAAAATTTTCTAATTTTAGTAGATTTTTATAAATTTTTTAGTCATTAAAAAAAGAAAAATTCATAAATATTTAATAACATTATAAAAATTTATTTTCAATAGATTATTACACCTACATAATATTAAATTTTAATAAGTTTGGTTTCCAACAAAAAATTTAAACATAAAAATAAATCATTTTTTAACTAAATTGATATATTAAAAAGAATTGTTGTTAAATTTTGAATTCTCTCCCAATCTTGCACCATTAAAATATTGTCCAAGGTATGATAGTTAGAATCACCATTGGTGGAGATTAGACTAGCCGATTGATTTTTTTTTTTTGTAATTAGAAGCATATATAAAAAGGTATAAGGGGTAAGGAGGTATTTATATATAATAAAAAATGAGATTTTTTTTTTTGGTAATCACAAGCATTTATATTAAGTATAAGGGTTAGAAGGTACTTGTATGTAAGGAAAAAGAAAAATGTCATGGCTACTGTGAACACATGTGCAAATAAGCATATGGATGATTTTCCAAATTTACCCTCACCCTAAATGATATTTGGTTTTCTTAAGCTACTTTTCTCGATTCTCTCTCCAATCATTGGCCTTCTTTGTTTGACAATTCCCTAAGGGAACCTCCTCTCAGTTTACCCTGATGACTCATGTGATTGCAATATCACTTGTGAAACTCTAGTTGTAGCTCTTGCAATGGCAAAGATTGCCCACATAACTCTTGCCACTCCCAATGTGGAAACCAATCACCCCAACCACCACCTCGCGGAGGGCTTCCATGAACCTCCAAAGATTGCATCGAGTTCTCCACCAAAAAAGAAGCTAGAAGCCGCCTTCATCATCTTTCCAAAACTGTAGAAATGATGGCTGAAAGGGAGCAATTAAGAGTGAGATCAAAGAGTGATTGCAGCCCCTGAATAAGAAAAATAGTGACTGAGAAATAGAGCAATTGACAGTGAGATCCAGATCTCAAGCAAATAGGATTATGTAGAAAATAGGTGATTCAGGGAGATCAAAGTGCGATCCCAATCGTCGGCTAAGAAATAAACAGAAATATTTCCCGATCACAAAACAAAAAATGGAGAAGCCTTTCAAGAAAAGACAAGGTGCAATTTTTTACTTTTACATATTCATTTACATTTTTGTATTTTTGTTAAGACACAATTACAAATTTATTTAGACATTTTGCCTTATTCTTTTAGACATTTTAAATTTGAAAATAACAAAATTTTTATTGTAGTCACTTTTATATATAACATCAGACACTTTTATATATTTATTCAGACACTTCTATTTATTGTTCCACATACTTTCATTTTTTAAGATAATTAATTATTTTCATATTACTTTAGTCACTTTTATATATTGTTATAGATACTTTAATATATTTGTTTTAAACACTTTTACATATTATTTTGGAAGAGAATAAATGGTCTGTATATTATCTGAAGATAATGAATTGTCCGCATATTATTTCAGACGCTTATACATATTTATTCAAATACTTTCACCAATTTGTTTAGACACTTAGGATCTTTGTTTGTGACACTTATAAAGATAGTTTCTATGTATGATTTGGTTGGGGATGAGAGAGGAACAACATAGTGGTGCTCGAAGGTATGATGATGATTAAGATGAATAGGAGGGGGAGATGGCACGATCTTGAGGCAATAATCAACGAATCTAGAGTGACGGCATTGTGATCAATAGGCAAGCAATGATAGCAAGATTTGAAGACGGATGACTATTGATGAGATCTGAAAGCACATGGCGATTGAGAGATATGAAGGAGCACAACTATGTTGCGATTTGGAGATGAGTAACAATGAAAGAACGAAAGATCTAGAGGTGATGACTATTTGACACAGGAGGGAATAAGGTAGGTTTTTTAAGTAAGAGAGAGAGAGTTTTGATCAGGGACAATTTTGTCAAATTATTGGGACAAATGTGGATTATATATGAAAACTTATTGGTATCTTAGTATGTCTAATTATACATATGTGTATAATATAATATCTAGAGGAAAATGCATGATTTTTTTAGATTTAAAAAACACTTAAATCAGTATTAGAGTATTATATGAGAAAAGGGTAAAATCCATATGTAATCCCCTAATTTTAAGGATCGTCCTAATGTGGTCCCTTAACTCAAAAAGTGGCTTTTAAAGTCCCCTAACTCAACTTAAGTGTCCTATTTTGGTCCCTACCGTCAGTTCAGGCGTTATTTCAGACGGAAATTGCCTATGTGGCACCTAAACTGCCACATGGCATCCTATTTTATGGCAATAAGTGATGAGACTGAAAGAATAATAAACCTTAGGTTAGATTTGACACAACAAATAATTTCAGGGACTTAAAAAGTTGATAACCCTAATTTCATCTTCTTCCCCAACTCTCACCGTTTGCTGTCCACCGTTTTCGCCCGTGATTTGCTCTCATGCCGCAAACCCCGCCTTAATTTCTCCATCTCCCTCCTCTCCTGCCGCAAACAAGTAATTGAAAGAATCAAGCAAGTAATTGAAACGGAAAGAATCAAGCAAGTAATTGAAACGGAGAGATAGACAAAAAACGGAGGCAAAGAAGGAGGATGGATTAAGAAACGAAGGTGAGGCGGGAGGTTGGACCACGCCACCTAGTAATTGCGAAAGGCCGCCAACCAATGTGAATCGTGCAAGCACCGGAGGAATCCCGAACAGGAGCAGTGGGGTTGGCAACGGGAGAGGAGGGAGACGAAGGAAGGCAGGGTTGGCGGCGGAGAGGAGGAAGATGGAGGAAGGCGGGGTTTGCGGTAGGAGAGGAGGGAGATGGAGAAATTAAGGTTGGATTTGCGGCAGGAGAGCAAATCACGGGCGAAAACGGTGGGCGGCGGACGGTGAGAGTTGGGGGAAGAAGATGAAATTAGGGTTATCAATTTTTTAAGTCCCTGAAATTATTTGTTGTGTCAAATCTAACCTAAGGTTTATTATTCTTTCAGTCTCATCACTTATTGCCATAAAATAGGATGTCATGTGGCAGTTTAGGTGCCACGTAGGCAATTTTCGTCCGAAATAACGCCTGAACTGACGGTAGGGACCAAAATAGGACACTTAAGTTGAGTTAGGGGACTTTAAAAGCCACTTTTTGAGTTAAGGAACTACATTAGGACAACCCTTAAAGTTAGGGGACTACATATGGATTTTACCCTATGAAAAAATAAGCAGGTTGAGATTTAAACCTCAAATCTCCTCTATATCCTTATGGCACTTTAGTTAGAGGTTAAATGACCAGGATACAGGTCTTAAATTATAATCACTTGTGGTAGTGGCTCTTGTTTGAAAACAACTTTATGATTAACTTTAAAGTTTTAAGTAATTTGTTAACGGTAAAACTAAAGTTAAAACGTAAAACCTACCGTTATATAACATTTCAAAACTCTGACATTACCCGCTAATACAAAACCAGCATAGTATAAAAAATTTGGATATTGCAATCTCCAACCAGACCACACGACGTCGTGTATTCACGCCGGATCACCTGCGGCCGGTCTATCTAGATGCTTCCAGAACCGACTATTATAAACAGACAAATCTCCGCCAAAGTCTTGGCCATCGTTAACCCAACTTAAGTGCTTTGCTTACGCTGGAAGGATTTCGAGCTGCTACTCTTGCCTTTCTGTCGGTCGGATCTCCTAGTCTTGTAGGCCTTACAACATCTAATTTTGACTTTCTTCTAAAGGTTCGTTCTGAATTCTAATCGTTCAGTTTTCTGGTTCGTTTACAGGTATGGTATCTCTTAGATTTGTTTAGGGTTTGTTTCGATCTTCCATCTTCATGAATATGATTGTTTAGCTCTTCGCTTTTGATGTTTTGTCCTGTTCTTATCTACAAAGATTTTGCATCTGGTGCATGAGAAACCTTAAGGTAATGGGGATACACTCATATATTTGATGTTTGAGGTGATCATAGATTCGTAGTTCCGTTTTGCCATCCATTGTATGGTAAAGAAAACCTAAGAAACCATGTGACATTTTAGCGTTGAATGAGGGTATTACTTGTCTTCTTTAGTTGAGAAAACTTGCCATGATTGCGGAGGTTTTATGTGGCGATGACTTGTTGCCCTGAAATGGCAACCATTTGCCAATGTAGCTTGAAGTAGGACACCTTATCGACCGTTATTTTGAGTTTCTCATAATCTGATAAACTGGTAAGGTTCATGATAATGCTTCTTGCTTCAGTGCTACTAATTCCACTCATCTGCCTTAGTTATGGGCCCTTGTGATTTTTGTAGGTTGCAACATCATTTATCATCTCACTTGTTATATGTCTTTGCACCCTGGAGAGATTTGAAACATGTTAGTGCCAATTCTTATCTCTGTCATGTCTGATCATGTTGAACATTATATAAGTGTTTCTTACCTATGTTAGATAAGTAGCAGATGGTTGTGTTGAAGAATGTGCTGTGGTAAGGAATTTATTTATGATGTCTATTCTTGGTCTCAATTGTCTTTGTTAGTCTGTTTTGAATACTTTGATTATATGATGAGATTGTTTCATATCCTTCAGACTTATTTGTTGTGTTTGGAAGCAGAAGTCTTGTTGCTCTCGCACTATCATGGCCGAGTGCCCCAATGAAGGTTCAAGCTCTGGAAACCTTCCTGGAGGAAGCGCAGATGTGGTTGAGCTCAAGATCAAGACACTGGATTCACAAATTTTTAGCTTTGAAGTTGACAAAAATGTAACTGCGGGTTCTCTTAATGAAATTCTTATTTTCTATAGAAGTATTTGTTGAGATTTTAGTTAATGCGATCATTGATCGAATGATTTCAGATGCTGGTTTCTGAGTTCAAGGAGAAAATAGCTAATGAAATCGGTGTTCCGGTGGTTCAGCAGCGCCTTATTTACCGGGGGAAAGTCCTGAAGGATGATCATCTTGTCTCTGAGTACCGTATCCTGTTATTAGTGAAGCTTGAGTTATCATTGATGTAGCTTAACCTTGTATTTTGAACTGTATCTTGAAGAGTAAAATATATTAGGTGGATGTGTTATTACTAAGTTGCATTTCTCTTTATCTAGAAGAATGTTAAAATTGCTGCTTAACAGTTTAGTCAAAAGTATGGCAGTTACTGCTGATTAATTTGTGTGGTTTGCAACTTTGTCAGTCTTGGCGATGCGAATGTAAGATTCTTGCCCCTTTGTTAAGTTAATTCTTTGGCCTTGTGCTCATTTCTGGTATTCCTGGAGATTGGTAATATCATGAGACAGTCACTGGCTATATATTATATTCGCGTTTGTTGTAAATAATTTATGTTTCCTCTGTAACTTTGGTATGCCTGACCTTCATATTCCTTGTTGGCTGGTGATGAAAACAGAGAGTAAAATTCCTGGCCTGGATAATAAAATTGTGCTTGTCATTGTCCATTTCCCTTATTACTCTGAACTCCGTATCCTTAATGGCTATTAGATGTCGAGAATGGTTGCACATTGCATTTAGTGGAAAGGCAGCCATCACAATCACAAGCATCTGCTGATACCAGTGCTGGAGGTGCGAATCAGACCCACAATTCTGGAGGTAGTACATCCTAGGCTGTGCTGTATCAAGTTCGGAAATTTTTGAAAAATTAAAGAAACTATTTGCTTGTTGAAAATTGGTAGGAAATGATGCTAATGCGGGTGTGATGCGGAACCGTCTTGGCCAAATTTCGCACAGTGTTGTTCTGGGAACATTTAATGTTGGGGATCAAGGTGAAGGTGTTCCTGACCTCAGTCGGGTGTGTCTTTCCCATCCTTCTCCTTTTAAGAAAATAATTGCAATGTGATCAGTAAGGAAAATTTTGACTTATAAATTTCTCAATTCTTTCCAACTTACAGGTAATTGGTGCTGTTTTAAGTTCTTTTGGAGTTGGTGGGCAGCCATTGAGTAATGGCAGTATTGGTGCACAGTCCTCTACTTTGGTAAGTCATATATTTATTATTTTTTGAGTGTTATCTTCAACTGTGGGATTGGATCCTTCCTATAATTGGTGTGAAATGTGCTTTGCTTCAGGCTCCGCAGGGGAATGAAGGTAACGGGATGCCAAGAAGTTCTACTAGTCAGAATCAAGGTGGAAATCAGACACAGTCTGCACAACCTGCCTCCAGTCAATCGTTTCAATTTCCACCACAAATTCCTAATACACTTCCAACAGCACCAGCCATACCTATCCCATCTCTTGCTTCGGTACTAGCTTTTATTGTCTATTTTGTTCATGTGTTTCCTAAGACAATCATAAGCTAAATGGTCTAAAAACTAATTCTTTTTCTTGTTTTTTTAATATACACATGTAATTATTTCAGCCAATTCCTGGTTCTTTAAATACTCTTTGTGAGTTCATGAACAGCCTGGAGCAAACACTTTCTCAAAGCGGTGAATATTCCTATAGCACCTAGTGCTTTATGTTTCAACAGTGATTGCATAAATAATTTGTTCCGGACCATGCAGGGTATCTACAGAACCCAACCACTGCAGTTGCAGGAGATCTACCAAGCGCGAGTTTACCTCCCGATTCACGGGGTTTTGCTACACCTGAAGCATTGAGTATTGTCTTGCGACAGGCAGAACGGCTTCTCAGTGATCATGCTGTTGCTGCACTATCAGTAAGCACTTCCCTTATGTGGATGAATTTTCCGGGTTCAATGTTTTTGATGGTTTTGCTCTTTACAATCGGTAAGGGCAAATACTGTTGGCTTCAAAGAACTTTTCTATTATGTTTCTAACTGCAGGTTTCTTATGCTCATATTTCCAATTCAAATTTGATACTTTGACAGATTTCTCATACTTTCTATTTGTATGTTGATGCCACTTTGTAGCACATTGCAGGACGATTAGAGCGAGAAAGGGGGTCTTCTGATCAGTCAGTGAGGGGGCAAATCCAGACGGAAGCAGTCCAAGTAGGACGTGCCATGCAACATTTTGGTGCTCTCCTTCTAGAGCTTGGTAGGTCCATGCTGACATTGCGCATGGGTCATTCTCCGGTATGTGCTTGCTACTTCATACCTTAAAGCTTTCTATATAATGGGCTAATCTAGATCCCTGGCTAATTTACATTGTTTGAAATTGTGCGTCCTGTGTCACATTTTGCAGTTGGAATCTGCAGTACACTCAGGACCAGCAGTTTATATATCTCCATCTGGTCCAAATCCTCTCATGGTTCAGGTATGTAATACCTTTTTGGCATCAAGTTAACTTGATGTCGAGAAATTTCACATGAATTAATTCCTGTTTATGATAGTTTTCTTGTTCAAAATTGCTGCTTTTAGGGTCTCTTAGTAATCCAAAATGCTCATTCTTTGAGTTCACATGTCCTCTTTCCTATAGTTGGGTAAGGGAGCTCTTTGGTTTAGATTTGTGTTTCTCGGGGGTGTTTCGTTGGGCAAATATTATTGTAGGCAATGGGAATTTGTTTTTGGTTGGATTTATGCATCAAATAACAGAAGGAAATGAAACAAACTGTTTAAGGTATGGGCATATGTTACTGTCCTGTACCGGATAGAGGTGAGCTTGTACCCTATAAATTGAACCAAGACTAGAGTAAAAACCAGATTAATCCAACAACTGTTTCGAATTAAAGAAAAAGAGGGAAAGAAATCAACCTGGACTAATATGGCAAATGAACATACATACAACTTTTATGAACAACTACATCCATTTATCTGCTTTTTGCTTGAATTTTAAAGCACTGGTTCTTTTTTCAGCTTTTATGCATATCTTGTGAGCTTTATATTTTGTAAATACTACTATAAAAAAATAGAAAATATAGAGAATAGACAACATAAATAAAAATAAGCAAGTATGTATGTATGTATGTATATCAAATAATAAAGTAGGGTTTCTGGTTCTGGATTCTTTAGAGATATTTCAAATAAAGGAATATTGTTTTTATTACCAATTCCACTGCTTGGCCTCGTCTGACTGACCTGGTTGTGCTTTTTTTCTTCCCTTCCTTTCCCCAGATCAGATCATGGCAAAAAAAAAAAAAAAAAAAAAACAAACAAACAAACAAGATCAAGTCATGGATTCTGTAGTAGTCAACTTTGCTCTTAAAGAATTGGAGGAGCAGCCACTAATTGGTTTGTACATTTAATTATTAACTAAAGTTTCATGTTGATTTTGAATGATCCTAACCAAGGTATTGAAATGATAAAGGATGAACCTTAGACACTATAGTGGAAAAAATAATTTCAAAATAAAGACCTAAAATGTACGTAGCATATTCCTTTTATGATTTGAATGGGAAAATCCTTGTGGGGTATAATTGATATAGGCATTTGTAATGTTTTTGGACTGGATGTCAAGTGTCACCAACTTTTTGGAGTTAGATGTTCATACTCTTTGTTGTCAGCCTCTTTAAAACCTTTCTAATTTATATTGGGATTGCAAGGTTAGGGTTACATTTTTGGTGAAGAACAAATGGTCTTGCTTGTATTAAAGTTCAAACGTGCTGCTTTTATCTTGTGGCTTTGAGGACCTGTTGCTATGTTTTGGATGGATTGCTTATATTTGTGGTTTTGACACCACATGCTAGAAGGTGTTCTTATAGTATAAAAATTGTATTGTGGAGTTAAAAAATGTGCCCACCCTGGAACTTTATCACTGATATATCATGATGAGTTTGCTTTGTAACTGTGACGTGATTGAAATGTAATAACTGTCATGTTGATGATGTTTAGATTTGATTGTTTGCAGCCCTTTCCTCTTCAAGCAACTTCCCTTTTTAGTGGTCCAAGTTTTCCCCAAAATCCCATTACTCTAGGTCCCGTTGGGACTGGAGGTGCCCCCAGGCACATAAATATCCACATACATGCTGGTGGGTTAGATCCATTCAGAAGAAACTGTATTTTTCTTCCCTTTCCCCTCCAGATTTCTCTTTCATTTACTAAAATGATAAAGTGATTCATCAGGCACCGGTTTGGCCACTGTTGCTTCAGCAGTGGGTAACAGGGCAAGCAATGGAGAAGGTATGCATGGAGAACGTAGTAACAGTGCTGGCTCTGGTTCAGTGAGAGTTTTACCTCTGAGAAATGTCATTGCAGCAACTGTTCCTGCAAATCTTCCAGCTGTGCAAAGTACAGGACTATCTGGTACAGTTGTTTCTGCTTCCCAGCAAAGCTCTGAGCCATTGTTATCTTCTTCCATTGCTGAATACAGCTCACAACTTAGGAATTTTGTTGAAAACATGCAAGGGGAAAGCCCTGCTGCATCAGGTAATTTCTCATTTGAAAACTCATCTTTAATGTTATATGTACTTAACTCATTCGGCAGTTTCATTTATTGAATTGTATCTGAAACTATTGCAGGTAATGATCCAGGCAGTGACCAGACAAACCACATTGGGCCCGTGTCAGCTGAAGGCCCTAGTGTTGCATTGTTCGGCGTCACACCTGAAACTGAGGGTCACAAGGTATGGTTTACAAGCACAATGTTACATGCTCCTCTGTGCTTCTCTATTTCCTCTAATAACCCAGGTTTGGTTTCAGCATTCTGAATCTGAAGTGAGCCAAGACAAGATTAATGAGACTGTTGAAGGAGCTTCAATGCGCTCAGCTGGAGAAGCCTCAGGCTTAAGTGGAGAAAGTGATCTTAAATCACAGGAAACATCGGAAGGTTCGGTGAGATCCAGTGAGGAACGTGCCCAATCTGTTCCTCTTGGCTTGGGGCTGGGAGGTTTGGAACTTAAGGTGTCCTATTGTCTCCTTTACATTTTAATGGATTTTTGAACTTTTTAGGTTGTGTATAAGGACCAGGTGTGTCACATTTTCCAGACGTAGTTTCTTATATAAGATATTGAAGTTCTGATGTTTGATATATCAGAGGCGAGCCAAGACCAAACCATCAGGAAAAAGTGAGGGTAGTGGAACAGCTAGTGCTTCTGATCAGAACTTGAACAGTAGTGCAAGTGGAGAGCACATTTTGCAAGCTCTTGCATCTCATAGCTCTGCTGTGCGTGGAATGGAGCGAAATAACATATCTTCAAGTGGTCCAGTTGTCGAGAGTGGCAGGACTTCTATTGGCCAAGGGTGTGATCAATTTGACAGTGGTGCTGCTGTCTCTCAAGTTCTACAGAGCCCTGCATTGGATGGTCTGTTGACAGGAGTTTCACAGCAAACTGGTGTTGGTTCACCAGACATACTGAGAAATATGTTGCAGCAACTTGCACAGAGTCCCCAAATCATGAACACTGTCAGTCAAATTGCTCAGCAGGTTGATGGCCAGGGACTTGGAAACATGTTCTCTGAGTCGGGCAGAGGCCAAAGTGGAGGCTTCAATCTGGCGCAAGTGGTTCAGCAAATGATGCCTATAGTTTCCCAGGCCATTGGCCGTGGGTTGAATACCTCTGAACCTGAAGCACTCATGCAGTCTGGTGAGAGGGGATCTAGCAGAAGTGACAAGCCAAACTACGATAATTTTCAGGTTTGTCTGCAAGATGTAGAATGGTACACTTTGCGTTCTCATCCCATTTTCTGCTGTTAGTCCTTTCTGCTTGCTCATCTCTCCTTGGTTGCCATGCCTCATGTGTTTATTGATTGTAAGGCCTGTGTAACAATGATTCTCTTGCCTTCATGTCTTTTAGATTGACATCCAAGAAATTGCTCAGGATGTGGAAAATTTTAATTCACTAGAAGATGTATTCCCTATCGTTTTTGAGAATGCCCTTCGGTTGGTAGGCAATGAAAGGAATGCTCAAGACCTTCTGGAACTAATCTGCAGCGAAAGTCTTGTAAACGTAAGTTTTCATCAACTCAACCCTTGCCCAACTTCTAGGTTTTTGCCCTATTGTGCAGTGGTGGAGTCAAGTTTTTAGGTGCGGGGGAGTTAGGCAGATGCAAGACTAGCAACGGCCAAAACTTAGGAGAAAAATATTATTTAAATAATTATTTATAAAATTAACTTTTATAAAAAATTATTTAAATAATTATTTAAAACGTTTACTTTTTATTGTAAATTCATCTTTAAGTTCTCAATTGTTGTATATTTGTCTCAATTTGGTCACTAATAAAGTTAACTGTTGGTCAAAGGGCGAATTTGAAATGCCGGACAATGATTTTGGATGAATATGCAATAGTTGAGAGGTTGAGGGCACAACTTACAATCAAAAGTAAGGATTTATGACTTTACCCTTTTAATATTCTTCACCATTTCAGGGGGCAAATATCTCACTTGGTCCTTAACTCCTCACAAAATAACCAAATTAGTATCTAATATTTATAGACTCCCAAAATTTTGCTGCCCCCCAGCCATACGTGGCTCCGCAATTGCTATTGTGTTCTATTGGATTTGTATCACAAATATGCTAAATCCATTTGCAGGTGCTTGTTTTCATCACTCGTGGAATGTATTAATTTTCTTTTCCCGCACTTCTAGGGTGGTACAACAGCTTAATGCAACCCCTGTACCTTACCTCTGTAGTTGTCTGTATGTAAGGCTTTGACAGTTATCGGCAACTGTTTTTGACATGAGCAGGAATACTCGAGGATTCTGCAGCAGGATATACAACGGAGAATTCAGGACAGCTCTTAAGCTGGGAATGATGTCTCTTTTGGTCCTAGAGCAGCAAGGGTATACCATCTGTATCCATCTGTATCGAGTACATTTGGGCTTGGTCCTTTTTTGCATGTAACTGCTTCATCGTATCAGATGGCATTTTGATGGGCACGATCCGTGTTTGTGATAGTAGTTCAGCTGCTGTTTTGTTTGGGACGTAGTTTCAGTTGAACTATGTACAGATTTACATGTCAGTACGACTCTTGGGATCCTAGCTATTGAAAAAGAAAAACGTTATCTGATGCATCGCAAGGAATTGGATGTCATGTGTTTGTACCTTTCGATGTACCTAGTGAACTCTGTTAAGTGCATCGCATCTGCAGTGCAGCACCGATATCTTTCAGACAAAAAAGTAAAAATGAGCCAATGACTTTATATTGATGAAAGTACTTGTCTTAAATATTTTAGTTTATGTCTACTGCGGTCCAAGTTTGAGGCTCCTCGAACCTGCATCCTTTATTTGTAAATGTTTCTGATTACCAAAGGTTTTCTAATAAGTATTTCAGCTTAGAAAAGCATGTTCATATATCAAGTTTAGCATTCAATGCCTTGCCCCGCGGCCTACATGGCAAAGTTGCAAAAGACAACAACTTGGGGTTACATCTTTCCCCTCTCCTTGAATATCACACAATGTCATTTGGTGATGATTTGATTATCTTCCAAGGATTCAAATAAGTTGGTATTCCCTGTATTATAATGTGGCTGCCCCTTTCTAATTCTAAATTTCTAAGAGTTGCTTATGAATATCCAAATATATATATATTGTTTAATGGAATACTGCTTGCTCGTTTCCTTTAATATCAAAGTGTTTGTAATGGCCAGAGAGAATTTTTTGAGACAGGAGGAGACATAACAACCAGGAGAATAAATGTTTTGAGCATCTACAGGGTGGGAACATTGGCGCTTGATATGATGATCCATGAGATAGAGTAGCGAGACAACGGTGTTCCTTAAGTTGCTTTACAGAATACATGATCTAAATGGCACAAACGGTGGCGGGGGAACCTTGGATCTAGTGGCACAGCTTGCAGGGAAGCAAGGGCAGCGAGCTAGGACCAGAAGCGGCGACTAGAGTAGAGGTTGAAAGCGTCGAGCAAAGGAACTTAACTTCAAAGGGTGGCGGCGGCAGTTGGGGAAGTTTAGGGTTTCTGGTATTAGAGATGGTTAGATAAGGGCCCAAAGTTACAGTTTCACCTTTTCTTTTATAGTTGCGATTCTTGTTAATTTCTTCCAGTTTTTGTTGTGATTTCTCTCAAAATGTGACTCCTATTTATACTAGGGTAGACATAAACATGATAAAAAAGATTTTGAGAGATTAAACCTAATCCAAATCCAATTTGAAGAAGCTTATATATATTAGGATATAATTTGGCAAGAATTCCAATTTAAGTCCAACAAAACTCTTAACCTAGTGTATTGGCCCCCATTTTTATGGGATTTTTTAATTTAGCCCAACATTTCTAAGATTTGTTGAATTAGCTCATGACTTTATGATATCATTAGATTTTACCTCATAAAATAGCCAGATTTACCTCAAACTCTCAATAGTTAACAGATTTGTTTCTAAATTTTCAATTTTACGTAGAACTTTCTAAAAATCTCTAATTCACATTCAAACTCTTTCATTTTGCCTACACTGACCGCAAGCGACTTCTAAGACTCAAAATTAGTACATAAACTAAATTAATTCTTTTTTTGACCCTAAAATCTTAAAAGATTATAACTCGAAGTGACAACATAATTTAAATGTATCTAATTCTATCAACTACTTAAATTCTAAAATGACTGAGTTTATAGTTTTCTGAATCAAATTTGCAAAGTTTTGAATTAGGTATTTTTATTAAAATAATTTTATATTAATATATTTTTATCTAGTTGAATTAAATTTTTTAGATTATTTTTTATGCCTAGTAATTTTTTAGTTATTAGATACCTACATTTTTTAATTTTTATTTTAGTCACTCATAACAATTACAACATGGGTCTCCAAACTTTTCCAATATTTGCATAAAAAATCAAATTGTTTAATTTAATTTTTAGCAAAATCTAAATAAAAAATTGAATTAATCAAGTTATTATGTGCACTAATAACCCAATTAGACCCGAAACTCGAATAACCTAATCTAAAGTTACCTGAGATTGAAATCAACTTGACCCGAACGCAATATCAACTCAACCAGAAAATCAACTCACACTCAAATAAACCGACTTAAACCTGAATTGATACTAACCCAACTAAACCCGAACCCACCCAATTACCATTTTTACTAGTACAAGGGTAAGAGGATCTATATAAACTGTTATGTTCCAAATAGGGGTATAACTTAATAGTTGGTAAGCGTTAATTGTTTAAGACCCGTTTGGTATTCTGTTTTATTATTATGTTTTCCAAATTACAAAAGAATGTATTTTTATTAAAATTTTAAACTAAAAACTCCATCAGAGCAGTATGTTTCGCAGTTTGATTTTTTTTTTTAAATTTTTATTTCTAATTCTTAGAAACCCAAAAACAAGAAATAGTTGCCAAATATATTTTCCTCAACAAATTAAAAATAAAAATAAAACAGAAAACAGAAAACGTTAGAGCGGCCCTTTCAAACTCTTTTTCTATTGCATCTAGTGTGATCGTAGTGGGTATAAAGTTTGGCAAGAAAAAAAATAAACAAACCGTTAATGTTGCTAGCGACAGTTTATAGTTAGGGTTGTAAGTGAATTGAATAAACATAAAAATATTTTCGTATTTGTTTTTTTTTTTGTATTTAAAGTGCAATACAATACAAGACATTATAAGGTTAAAAGAGGAAAATTGGGAATTGTGTGAGTTTTTTTTTTTCCTTCAAAGAGACTAGAAGGCTAGCCCTTAGGCCAGAAGTAACCCTAATGCACTTTAAGGTGGCCATTGGGCCAAATCTTTAGGTAACATATTTGTTTGTTTAACTTTAAACAAACACAAATGATAAACAAACATATATTTTTTTTTGTATTCGTTCGTTAATAATAACTGACTTGAACTAGATGGATTGAATAAATGAACGCATTTGTAAATACTATTAAATGAACATGTATAAATAAATGCATTTGTGAAAAATATAAATGAGCATTTACTAGTAAACAAATGAATGATCAAAAGCAACATATTAGAAATAAATTAACTTACAAATAATAAAGAAATAGATAAATGAACAAATCAAAACAAGTGAACAAAAAAATAAATGAACATAAACAGAATTATTCACAAACGTAAACGAATGAACAACACATTTGTTCATGTTGATTTGTTTAACTTAGACGAACACAATTTTTTTTAATATTCATTTATTTAACTAAATAAATGAATATAAATGATCTCATCAAAAAATATTTACAATGGGTTTACCAAATGTTCTATCTATTCATTTACAACTTGAGATTGGTGCGTGACTGCATCAAATCAAAATAAAGGGGTCAAAGTGTTTGCTTTATAATAGATGAGATTTTTTTCGGTCATGAGTTCTTTAACTGAGAGGCCCTCACCGCAGCTCTCAGCGTTGTGATGGGCGGGGACTGAGACATTTTAACTACATCCGAGCTTCGAACCGCAAGGAACTCGGTTCGGCATATGGCAGATGTTGAAGCGCGAGGCAAAAAACCTGCCGTTCGTCTCTGTTCTCTCTGCAACGAGCGAAGGGCAGTTCTCAAAAGACCCAAAACCCTAGAACAGGTAAAAGTTAAGTTGGACTATTCCCCGATTCACTCCCAACAAAGAAGCTAAAACAAAAAGGAATATTTTCTGAGAGACGTTTTCTTGTTGAAGACTTGCAGGGACTGTTTCTATGAGGTGTTCGAGGAGGAGATTCACCAGGTGATCGTGGAGAACCAGCTCTTCAAGCCTGGAGAGCGCGTCGCTATCGGCGCTTCTGGTGGAAAAGGTTCAATACTCTTTTGCTGTTACCCGATTAATTATGCTTCCACGAGCCTGAAGCTTTTGAAAATCTTCTTAGACTTCTAACTCACTCCTTTTCTCTCGTTCAGATTCGACTGTACTTGCTTACGTTTTGTCGGAGCTCAACCGGCGCCATAGTTATGGGCTTGATCTCTTCCTTTTGTCTGTGGATGAAGGTATTACTGGTTACAGGGATGACTCGCTTGAAACAGTCAAAAGAAATGAAGTGCAGGTGAGAGTCCAAGTTGACAGCGTACAAAGCGCAATGTGCACTACAAAATCACCAAGATCAAATCTGAAACCTACATGTGCTAGTTATTCGGCTTAAGTTTACCTGTGTTTTCGTCCGATTGTTCAAAGTATTTTCATGCTCTCATAACCGTAGTCTCTTAATTTCTTGGAAGCACCGATTTATTCCTTTCCTATAGAAAGGAAAGAGGGTATGTGTAAGAGTGATAGGCTAGATATATAAGGAGATAAAAGAGAAAGGACGTGTCTAAACTAACTTAAGTAGAAATCATGAAAACGGGCCTTGCCCTTCAGAGCTTACGACAGAACTTGCCTCCAGCCAAGTGGAATGAAAACAACATTTATATAGCTAGTTGGTATTAAGTCTTAGTTTAGTCATTGACCGATCATTGTAGCTCTTTATTTTCTGAGGTGTTAAATGTATGAACACCAGACTGGTCATTTCTTCTTGTTTATGTGCTAACTGTTTCTTTCCAATTTGCGACAGTATGGATTGCCATTAAAGATTGTTTCTTACAAGGATTTATATGGGTGGACAATGGATGAAATCGTAAAAATGATTGGATTAAAGAATAATTGCACTTTCTGTGGGGTTTTCCGTCGCCAGGTATAATAATGCCTTTTGCTTCTTTTGCCATATTTACGCATTTTATTTGTTGGAGATCTAGATGAGTATTGGGATGAACTATTTTATCTTTTTCATTCTGCTATGAATTGAAATTATATGAAGGAGAGAAAACAGAGATGACAATTGTAATGGAAACAACTGGCTGAGAAAACACACAAACTAACGAGAAACATCATAAGGAGACATTGGAAATCTTTGTGGAAAACTTGAAGCCTTATAATGAGATGCAGCATCATTCTAGCATCATTCTATATGTTTCTCTTCTATATCAGTCCTTCTTTGTTTGATGTATGAGAATCAAGTGCACGTTACTCTTGCTTAAACAAGCTTGCATATGGCTGTTTCTATGTAGACTATATGGTTATTGCTCAGAATTAATGCAGCTTCAAGGATCCTCGTCCACATTATGCAGACTTTATCTGCATTCTTATTGGCTATATGTTATCAAAGATATGATGGCATCTTAGATCATCTCTGGTTAAATTGGTGTAACACTATGTCGACAATTACTTATGAGTGGTTTCCAGCTGCTGTCATTTATTTTTACTGCAAGGATTGTGAGTTTTGAAATAAGTTATGTGATTCCCATTACTTTGGGATAGCAAGATAACAGTATATATGTAAAAAACCATGGGTATAACTTGGCACACATGCAAAGCATACACATGTTTCCTCATATCATGTACATATAATTTAATTAGCATGAAACTATAGTTTGGCTTGTCTATGCAGATAAATCTAATAGAATTAATTCACCTTTTTTCCCATCGAAGGCACTTGATCGAGGGGCTGCCTTGTTGAAAGTTGACAAAGTTGCTACTGGACACAATGCTGATGATATTGCTGAAACAGTTGTGCTGAATATATTGAGAGGTGATATAGCAAGGTAATGTATTGTAGACTTCCCCTCTCTCCTAGTTTGCCCTTTCAGTCAAGTTTGTGGCTTGTCTTGTAGGTTGAGTAGGTGTACTTCAATAATCACTGGTGAGGATGGACCCATCCCAAGATGCAAACCTTTCAAGTACACATATGAAAAGGAGATTGTAATATATCCTTCAAATGCTCCTCCTATGTATTTCCTCTTTGGAAGCGTACTTCTGTTATTTGTTCATTATCGTTAGTTGCTAACACCTTAACAAATTCCTACGTATGCCTATTTCAAGAGGCTGGACTACTTCTCCACAGAATGTAAGTTTTCATTTCTAAACCTTCATAGTTCTATTTAAGAGCCTTCCTTGGCTGATTTCTTTTGTGCTTTATTGCTTTTATCAAGTGCTTCATCATCTGGCTTCTCCAATTGCTCTCTCATGAATTACATTTTGATCATGTTGTATTTGCTGAATATTCCTTAGTCCTAATTTGAGGTGATGTTCCTGTAATTGCAGGTATATATTCTCCAAATGCTTATCGTGGTTTTGCCCGTGAGTTCATCAAAGATCTGGAGAGGATAAGGTTCTGAGCTCTATCTGTTTGTTACAATTAGGATCACAGGATCCTTTTTTAAAGTTTGTTCAAACATAAAATGAGTTGACATATTCTTTTCGTGTTCCCCCCTCCACCCTCTTGCTGTGATGTTTCTTAGTTCAGAATTGATTTAGCTGAATTGGTATTGCAGACCTAGGGCTATACTTGACATTATCAAATCAGGGGAGGATTTTCGAATTTCAACCACCACAAAAATGCCGGAGCAAGGAACCTGCGAAAGATGTGGGTATATATCTAGCCAGGTGAGCTTTGTCTTGGGCTCATTTATCAGTCTTTAGTGCTTGAACTGGGTTACTACTTGCTAGAGGCCCTGGAGCAGTGCGATTATGAGTTGTTTCCATCTTTGGTAGGAATCATTTTAGGTGTTTGTAGTGACTAATGTTATCCATGGCATGGTTAACAGAAATGGTGTAAAGCTTGTGTTTTGCTGGAAGGATTGAATAGGGGGCTGCCTAAACTGGGCATTGGGCGGACTCGCGGCCTAACAGCTGATCGCAAGGGGGATGTCAAACAGAGCAATGGAGCAAAAAGTATTGAAAGCAAACAGTGTGGGAGTTTAGACTTCTGACTTATAATTTGATAACGTGGATTTGGCTTTCGTTATACCAAGTCTCGTCCTTTCGAGGAGTTGCTTTTGGTCTTCGAATCTGCTAATTAGTTGTTACAAAAAGGGTATTGACTCGCATGTATAAAATTCGGGACCTGGAGTAACAGGACTCGACCACAGCGTGAAAATTCCTGTCAATTGGATATTATGGTTTTCATTGTGACACCATTTCTAATTTACTATGAGAATTATGCTTATTTCGTTTTAACTTAAGTTAATTTATTTTAAAATGATTTATTTTTATTTTTATATTTTTTTTGTTTGGAACTAATTTTAATTAAAAATTAATATTATATAGCTGTAATAGTTCTTTAAAAATATTAAATAAATTATTATATTTATATAATATTAGTTTTTAAAAAAAATTGATTTGAGGTAAAAAATATATAAAAGTAAAAAATAAATTTGTTAACTCAAGTTAAAATGAATTATTTCTTTATATAAGCTTACATAAAATTTCGACCATGAAAATTGTACTAATAGACTCGTAGGTGCAATTTAAATGGCAGTACTAGATTGTTTGATGGATATACCTATCACTTGCTCAATTAAGATAAAAGATGGTCTAAATGATCAAATTATCCCATTTTACAGATTTGAGGGGATATAGGGGAGATATGGAGTTTGTCTTCAGCTTTTTACTTTTTATACTATGTTACAAACAAGTTGATTTGATTATCTTTCAATTTTTTTTAAAAAATGTCAATTCTTGTGTGCACCAAGTCATGCTTTAATTCTTATACTATTTTCGTTGGATTCAGACAATCTACTGAATTTAGTGGAGGAGCTGGTATGTTGCGTCTTTATTTACAAGACCCAGGTTCAACCATGCTCCCCTCTGTTATCTTTTGTTTCATTTTTTGTTTTTCCATCCTCTTTTCCAAATTCTTTCTCATTTTTCATTTTTCCCGTTCTCTCTCCAAATTTCATATATATATATATATGTTTATTTCTTTATATGCATATATCCTTCTAAACATGTGTGTATGTACATTATCCATTTGGATGTTTGTTATGTATAGATATTTCTGAAAGAATATGTTTGGTTTTTCATATGCATATGGTTTTTTCTTTATATATATATTTGTGTGTGTGTGTTTGCTCATATACATGTTTGTATGTTTATAATGTGTTTTGATCTTTGGTCTGTGTCGATATATGTGAAGGTATATATATTTTTTCTTACATGTATATGTTCCTTTGTATATGTGTGTTTTGATATTTATTATATATAGATATTTCTGAAAGTATATGTTATTTTCTTTGTAGGCATATATTACTTTTTTTAATGTGGATATTTTCTTTTATACATGTGTAGGTCTTTTCACTATAGTTTATTTAATTATAGGATATGTTCTTTGCTTTACTGCATATGTTCTTTTCCTTCTATGCATATGTTCTTTAATAGATGTATGTACATGTACGTATACATGCAAATTTGTTTTGAATAAATATTTTTGAATGTATATGTTCTTTTATTTACAGGCACATATTCTTTTGCTTATATATATATATATATATATATATGTTCGTTTATACATGTGTGTATGTTCTTTTCTTTACATGTATATGTTCTTTTCTTTAAATACATATGTTACCCTACATATGTGTGTTTTGATATTTGTTTTGTATATATATTTAATAAGGTATGTGTTTTTTTCTTTGTAGGCACACACACACACACACACACACACACACACCCACACACACACACACACACACACACACACACACATATATATATATATATATTATATATATATATATATATGTTCTTTTTACTTTGATTTATATAACTACTTATATGTTCTTGATCTATTTGCATATATTCTTTTCTTTCTAAGCATATGTTCTTTTATGCATGTGTGTATGTACATGCACATATAAATGCAAATATTTTTTGAATAGAATGGATAGCAATGCCTATAGGAACATACATGAACTTTAAAAGAACAAAAGTCAATAAAAAAAAAAACCATATAGAAAAATGAAAAGAACTTATCAGAGGAAAAATCATAGAAAATGCAAAAAATGAGGTTGGAGAAGATGATCAGAGCATATATTGCCAAAACGGCAAAAAACACAAAACGGAGCCAGAAGAAGACGAGTGAAGCGAAATTATAGAAATTAAAGAAACCGTGATTGTAAGAAGTCACCTAAGTAGACGATCAGAATGATAAATCATAGAAATTGTGATTGGAGATGAAGATCAGAGCAGAGATTGTAGAAATCTTGATCAAAGATGATTCGCGAGTTTCGTAACTTTCCAGCATGACATTGTGAGTAAATTATAGGTGATGATCATGATGGATGGCTTTCACAGGAGAATCACGATGTATAAATGGTAGGTGATGAATGAAGGCTTCAAAGAAGAATCATAATAGGTTTCAGAGGAGAAGAGCGCCTGACAAAATGTTAATTTTATTTGATTGGTAACATGTATACTAAAATTGTTTGATTGACAGTTTTCATATTTTAGGTTGTTATATATATAAAGAGAGAGAGAGAAAAATTTCTCTTCTAAAAAATCTACCATTTTTACATTATTCTCAATTTATAGAGAAAATAAAAAGATACTATGCATTTAGGATTGGGAAAGTTACAAAAACCCCCCTATGGTTTGGTCAAACCTACAGTTTGCCTCCCCTATTTTGAGAAACCTACACTTTGCCCCCTATATTTTTTATGCTGCCAATAACAACTTCTGAAACTGTATTTAAACTGTATAGTAATAATGCTCTAGTAATTTTAAGATTTTTGATATTTTTTTCACAGCAAACCGACATTTAAAAAATACTGATATATAATTACAGGTGGGAAAGTATATTTACAGAAAGGAAAAAGTGATAGTTTAAAATGTCTATCAACTATAAAAAAAATACTAGACAGATTGAAATTACTGGAAGATGATTATCGTAGAGTTTAAATACAGTTTCAGAAGTTGTTATCAGGCAGTATAAAAAATATGGGGGGCAAAGTGTAAGTTTCTCAAAATAGAGGGGCAAACTGTAGATTTGACCAAACCACAGGGGGGTTTTTGTAACTTTCCCTTTAGGATTTAGCGATCGCATCTCTGATTTTGTGACATCGGTTTCTCTGCTCTTTTTCTTTTTCTTCTTCTTTTTTCTTGGGACGAAGTAGCAGGCAGGGAGCCAACTTAGGTCTTAGGGGCTTTTGGCAGTTAAACGACGGGTTCTACTTCTACCCTGACCGCCAGTTGTCCCATTTGGACCTTTGGTAGCGCTTTTCCCAAGTCTTACTCAGATACTCCGTGCCTCCATGGCTTCGCCGGCGCCGTCTGGCTCAGCCACCCAGAGCCAAATCCCTAAAAAGCCCCTCGGCTTCGTTGCTAACGCCGTGAAATACAGACACAATTTCATCCAGTTCTTCGCCATGGCCGGGATTTTGCTGCTCAGTCTCCGATCTTTGGGCCAGAAGTATCGAATCCACCACCTTCAGGAGGACACTTCCGCTCTCAAACAAGAGCAAGCGTCGCTCACCGATCGGATGAACAAAATCAAGAGCGACCTCCTCCGCGAGGCCTCTCTCGAGCCCACCGGACTGTTTGCCGCCCGCTTCCGCCTCCTCTTCGGCGAGGATAATTAGGCTTTTGTTTTCTCTCCCCCAAGTGAGTATTGTGTTTTAGGGTTTTATGTAGGTATTTGGAGGAGTATCAATAACACTCTTGAGTTCATGCTGAATCTGATAGCTCCCTCTTTGATTGCTTTGCTCGTGTTTTCTTCCGATTGAAAGAGTCCAGGGAAAATGTTGTTGCTACAGGTTATGGTTTGTTTTTCTTCCAAATTGAGCAGAGCGATGAGAAATCAGTTAGCAAACTCTGAAATTGCTTAAATTTGTAATACTTCTCAACTTATGTTCCTACGTTATTGTTGTTTCCATGGGTTGATCTTTTTCCAAGATAACTAGTCTGTAGGCCACTACACCGGATGACTGGAGTTGTATGTTAGCATTGTTGGGGCTTTATTGCCCAATTGCAAGGAAAATGGATAATTGGCACCTTGACTCGCACAACAGTCAATTTAGGAATACGGCCTAGGACTAAAGATCTGTTGGGCATAAAGTAGGCGGTTCTGGAATTGGGTCGTATCTACAAGTATAGATTTTGTTGTATTATTGATTTGAGATTAATCTAGTGATCGTGTAGTAGATCTGTTGCTTATTGTTCTATGACTCCTAAGCTCTATCTGGAAGAATTTCCTTTAAGGTAGATGTCAGATGTTCAAGTGTAACAAAGATGGGCAATGGGAGTAACTTAAAGGGACTAAAGCTGGCTTTGCTAACAGGTTGATTTAACCGTTGTTACCTTATGTATGATCTGATAATGCAAGAAATGAAGGCCCATTGTGTAGTCTGAAGTAGTTCTTAGCTTGCGAAATGTATGCTAATTTTATCCACATTTGGCTAGCTGAAATCAGGTTTCTTTATTTACCTCTTTCATTTTTTAGGTTAAGTTTATGCTTAACTAGTTTAAAATCTGATAGGCTTGGTTGCTTAAAACCACTGATACTTCCTTGAAATGGATTTAAATTTGCACAATTTTTGCTGAGTGTAAAAAGTGTTGAAAATGATATTCAAGTCATCCCGTGTTGCTAGTTTCCCTATATTCTGTTTGGCAGTTGATGTGTGTCTAGTGAAAGGACCCAAATTAATTTCAATAATAATTTAGAGCTAGCTGTTTTAGCTTCAACCATCTTTAAAGGTGACTTTGGTTTCAAATGCTGGTGATGCAGATTAAGAAAGGGGTGGGTGGTCCCTCAATCTTTTCTTGGCTAATTGCAATACTTTAACCCAACACCAGCTAATTGCATCCTATGTTTCAGTATACTGTCTGCTTGGTTTATCTGTTATTGTTTATTGTTCCAAGGTTACAGTTCACACTGTAACTGTTACCTCTGTACTTATTTCTTTGCGCATATATTATCCACAATAATTATTATACATATAATTTTTTTTTATCTTGAACATTTTGGTATATAAGTGTAAAATTTATATTTACAAATATTAAATGAAAACTTGTAGTTTTCAAATACTGTGTTCATTAGTTTTTTTTAAATATTAATATAAATAAATTTAATTAAAATTTAGTGAAAAAAAATAAATGAAGCAATTAATTTGGGATGGAGTATTTGTAATTTATAAATGTTTCGAACAGTTCAGCAGTGGGCCAATTAGGATATGAAATATAGTTGGATAGATGATTAGTCAATCCTTCCTGGCGTTCCTGCTGTATTTGATTAGAAGCCAATCATGGCATATGTCATAGTGGCATAATCGACCTTCCTGGATATTTCTTGAGCAGAAAGATATGACCACGCATGCATAGAAATTACAAATTAGAACCGGTTGGCAAATTGGAGCTTTTTTTCCCCCCTTGTTGGCTATAATTGCGGAAGCCAATCTCATCTCCATATTCAAGAGATAAACAAAAGTGGTGACGGTTATGGTTGACATGTGACAGTTTTAACTTGTGAAGGTAGTAAATCTTGAATGTGGATTTCTTTGTGAAGTTGGTTTTTGTAAGTTTGTGGATCTCAGAAAACATCAGATGCTTATACACTGTTCCTGTTGCTGTTACCACCATAGCTTGGTAAAAGGTAAAACGTGCACGGGTTCGTCATTATGGTCTTTATATTTGTCCCTAGTTTATTCTCTTTTTTTTTTTTTTTTAATTTTCCGAAGTGGTGCGTATCATCAAGACAAACTCTCTCTCTCTCTATATATATAAAAACCGTTGCTCCTAACTTTTAAATTTGTCATCCCAATACCAAGTCATTAACGAGAAATGATGACAGGTTTGATTTCCAAACCATCCATCGTTCTGCTTAAAAGTTAACCAAAGCTATTACGTGCAAACTAATCATAATTTGGGATTCACGGACGCAAAACACCCCCTTCCTTACGGCACATTGCCATGTGGGAGACAAACAGGCAGAGGTCGCTCTTTTCAGTTCAGACGCCGAAGAAGAGAAGACGAAGAGCAAAGCAGCCGAGGTGCGGACCCCACCACCGACGCGAGATGTTCATTGTTAATTAATATTTTATTTAGTTGCATTGCATGATGTAAGTAGTACCTTTAATTCGTTTGCAGTGAGAAATGAGAAGTGGTTTTAGTTAAATGGGATAGGAGACATATTTTTTTTTGTATTTTGAGTAATTTCTGCTCTCAATTGTTTTTTGTACTCTTATTTTTAAAGTATTTTTATTTACTTAAATTTTAAAAAATTGATAGTTTTTCACTTTCATTACCACTTTCGTTACATTTTGTGTTACTTAGGAAATGAGTATAATGATGTGGTAATTTAATTTCACACGCCACGGGGACGCGCTTACGCGTTGTTCTGGGGGGCTCCCGTACTTAAATTTTGGCCAACCTGTTTTCCCTTCATTCATCTGCTGACACTATCACTCCTCCACAGCTCTTGTTCTCTCTGGACCTGCCTGCTTAATGTTATTCATTCCCCTTCCTCCCTCCTACCAACTGCATTGCATTGCCTTCGCCTTCGCCTTCGCCTAAACCTTCTGTTCTATTTCTACCCTCTTTTTATTAGCAGATCCCCAAATATAATTCCAACTGTGCCTGACACGAATTGAGGCTACGTCTACGGGAGGAGCCGAACGAAAGACAATGGAAGTGCTTCGATCCGCGGTAATGCTCTTGTGCGTCGCCGCTTCTCTTCTTCTGGCCGCTGTCCGGGCCGAAGATCCGTACAGGTTCTTCGACTGGAACATCACATACGGCGACATTTACCCGCTCGGCGTTCGGCAGCAGGTATGTACTCCATAATATAATATTGCTAGAGATCTGTTGGTGCGTTTAGTTTGCATTTTGGTGAATAACCAAATTCAGTAGTTACTAATTTGGAGGGGGATGTGTGACACTGGACAGGGTATTCTGATAAATGGCCAATTCCCGGGGCCTGATATCCACTCCGTCACCAACGACAATCTCATCATCAACGTCTACAACAGCCTGGACGAGCCATTCCTCATTTCCTGGTACACTGTGGCCTTAATTCAATACTTCTACTCTAATTCTAGCTGCTTTGCTTTTTTATTTGTAAGTGCATTTTTCCCAAACAAATGAGTAAATGTGAAGCGCGTTTTGATTCCATACAAGTGAGTGAGGGAATGATTCTGAAACACACTATTAGATTTGGGTTAGAGGGTGGATCAGAGGAAGTGGACTGGGCAAATATAGTTAGCTTAGCTCCGTGTTTTAATCCCTTCCACACGCAGATGAGATAGAATAGAATAGGTAAGACCCGTAATCTTAGCGCCCAAGTTTGTTCACAGGAGGGAGAGCACCCAGCTACCAACGCGTTTGTTCTGTTTGTCATGGATCCGAATCAGACTCATTCCCCCCTCGTTTTATCTATTTTTCTCCTATCCTATCCTGCCACTTTTGCCTTTTTCTTTCTTTCTTCAAACCAAAAAAAAAAAAGAAAGAAAGATTTTGAGATTAATCAAGGTTTACTCGGAATCAGGGTAAGCTTGGGGTGGCTTAGTATAAACTGGAATTGAGGGCCAATCAACCGAAAATGTGGAGGACCGAATAAAATTGAGAAAGAAACAAGTGGATGTCGGATGATCTGCTCTCTTTCTTCTTCCTGATCTACCTAATGATCTTATTAATCTCCTCCTGCTTTGCTCACAATATGAATAGGATTCTGCTATTACCCCATGTGGCCCATTTCCCTATTACTTAGCTGTCTTCTTCAGTCCGTCTGTGGCATCCAGCTAGCTAGACCAGAGGCTCCACTGGATCTACATTTCTGGACAAAAATACGGGCCCATCCCCATCTATGTGGATACCTTTCCTTCTCCCGCTTACAATGTTCAATCTTTTCGTTAGTTGTAATTTCCATTTAACTCCAACTGTACATTGTGTTTGCGTTCCATCTAAACCTCAATTGTTTAGACGAGATTCTCCCTCTTTAAAAGGAAAAGAAAAACTGGGTTAGCTGAAGTATTAATTGTTCGCATGCTTAGTTAGTAAATGTCTTTAACTGAAGATAAGGGGTTCATTTGCACAAAGCGCATGTTTAACATGGTTGGTTGGGGGTTGAAGGTGGAGCAATTAGATCAGAGCTCACCAATATGAGATCGAAACCAAGAGTGATAGAATAATAAACCGCGCATATCACGGACCGTGATTAGGGATTCCAATAGACAGTTATTGATAACGGGCCACAAACGTCACAGTTAGCCCCGAAGGCCTGATTATAATTTTCCGAGCCCAAATTTTAGTACCAAATCAATTGAGTACAAATATCTTCAACAGTATAATACATAATAATTTATGCATATAGAAGACAATCTTAATCACTCAACTATTCAAAATAGAATAATTTAATATATTCTTCATTCTTCTCATAATATTTGTTACTTTTTAATCTAACTTTGTAATTTTTTTTCTATAAATAACACATAAATCTGCATATTTTAAAAAAACTATTTGTTTTCATTTTCCGAAAACAACGTTGGTAGTCCGTAGCAATTTTGAATTTGGATGGCTTAGTCTGAACTCTGAAGTGCTGCTGATGGGAAATCAGGAATGGAGTGCAGCAAAGGAGGAATTCATTCGAGGACGGTGTCCTGGGAACGACATGTCCAATTCCACCGGGCAAGAATTTCACCTACATCCTCCAAGTCAAGGATCAAATCGGCAGCTTCTATTATTTCCCTTCTCTTGCCTTCCACAAGGCCGCTGGCGCCTTCGGTGGCATCAGGATCCTCAGCCGTCCCAGGATTCCGGTGCCCTTCGACGACCCCGCCGGAGATTGGACCGTCCTTATCGGCGACTGGTACAAGCAAAATCACACGGTAAGCAAACCACTCTTACTGAACTTTCACTACTACGCTTCGGCTCTAACCTTTCGACACGTACTTATGTGCTGGCTTTCGTCTGCAGGGTCTCAGACAGCAACTTGATGGTGGCAGTATTTTGCCCTTCCCCGACGGAATTCTCATCAACGGCCGAGGGCCTGGAGGCGCCGCCTTCACCGTCGAGCAAGGCAAGACCTATAGGCTTCGGATTTCCAACGTTGGGCTACAGAGCTCCCTCAATTTCCGCATCCAAAACCACAAAATGAAACTGGTGGAAGTGGAAGGAACACACACTTTGCAGACCATTTTCTCTTCTCTTGATGTTCATGTTGGTCAATCTTACTCGGTGTTAGTAACGGCCGACCAGCCTGCTCAGGATTATTACATCGTTGTCTCCTCTCGTTTCTCCTCCACCGTCCTCACCACCACCGGAGTTTTTCATTATAGCAACTCTGTTACCAAAGTTTCAGGTCCTATCCCCGGTGGTCCCACTGTTGAAATTGATTGGTCCTTGAACCAGGCCCGCTCTATCAGGTACTCGCACCTCCTTCCATTGATTACTATTTGTTGTAGTTGTTCGAAATAAATTATCATGAATTGGAATTCATCACGGCGCTGCCAAATGAATATCGTTAGCTATTTATTTCCTTTCTCGATTGTCATCAGTTAATGTACTATTGTAATAGACCTGGTTGTTGAGCAAACAGATTTGTTTCTTTGCATGTGGAAGGATGGATCACATAATTGGAAGCAATTGAGATGATTATCTCTTAGCTTCTCCAACTATGTGTTTTAGCCCTTAAAGTTTTGCAGATCAGGCTTCTATCCATTTACCTGTTAAAAGCTTAGGAGAGCCATATTTGATTACAAGTTGATTGGAATAACATGAAAAATGTTTTGGCCAAACAAAGTCCGTACCTTATATGGGTGACCTTGCGTCAGGACCAACCTAACAGCAAGTGGACCAAGGCCAAATCCACAAGGGTCATACCACTATGGAATGATCAACACAACCAAGACAATCAGAGTTTCAAGTTCCGCAGGCCTTATCAATGGGAAGCAAAGATATGCAGTCAATAGTGTTTCTTTCATTGCCCCAGACACCCCCATGAAGCTTGCTGACTACTTCAACATTGGGGGAGTTTATCGTGTTGGGAGCATACCAGAAAGTCCAACTGGTGGTGGAATCTACCTTGATACATCAGTCATGCAATCCGACTATAGAGCTTTTGCTGAAATTGTGTTCCAAAATGATGAGGATATTGTTCAGAGTTGGCACATGGATGGTTACCAGTTCTTTGTTGTAGGGTAAGCATGTTATTGAATTTTTTTTCTCCAGACTGTCATCAAATTCATCAGATCATTATTCTTTACACAATTTTGATTATCAATTTTGTTAATTTGGCCACATTACCCGTTTACCCATATCATTTAGCGTTAGCTGGTTATAGAACTTTCTCATGATATTTGCACGCTTTCCAAATTGCAGCATGGATGGAGGACAATGGACCTCAGATAGTAGGAATCAGTACAACTTAAGAGATGGAGTCGCACGTTCCACCATTCAAGTAAGCATTCTAGTTTCTTTTTCTATAGTTGGAAGTACTGGCTGTTTGTTTGTATTATTCGTGGTGAGATATAGAAGGAAAACAAGGATGGAAAATGGAACCATTTGATTTTGTCTGGGATAAGTTCAAGTTGGATGATTTCCTATGGAATATTAGCAGCGACATAGGAATAAACCCTGGCGCTGTATTTGGTAGAGATTTTTTCTTTTTTGGAAATTTCAGGATTGAAGCTTCCAGTTTTATAGTGATTTTTTGTTTTGTACAGAGAATTTATTTGAACCATTTGGCTGGTCTGGTTTCAGAGGTCTGACAAATAATGATCTGATTGAATTGGTGTGCAGGTGTATCCCAAGTCATGGAGTGCAATATATGTGGCATTGGACAATGTAGGCATGTGGAACATAAGGTCGGAGTCTTGGGCTAGGCAATATTTGGGACAACAGTTTTACCTGCGCGTTTACACAGCATCCACTTCATTGCGAGACGAATACCCCATCCCTAAAAACGCTCTTCTTTGTGGTAAGGCCACCGGCCGGCGGACCCGACCATTGTAAACCCTCCGGCTCCTGCAAATGAAGAGTGGGGGTTTCTAGAATTTTTGGTTCGAAATTGACCATTAGCAATTGTTATTTGGCTCCTCAACTTGTGCTTGTATCAGGCGGGGCGCATGTATCAATTTTATTATTGGTCCGAGGTTGAAAGTGAAACACAAGGACCTTAGCTCGAGGTCTCAATTCTTTCTCAACGGCTCTGTACTTGATCACCATCGTTGTTTGAAAGTTCTCATTCTTTCTCTATGGGTTTGTTTTTGGGCAGAATTATCTTCTAAGCTGTATACTGTTGTTTATTACGAATTATATGACCATTAAGTTTTGGGTCCTGCGTTTTTTGCTCTCCGAGGTGTGCGTTGTTCTCTTATTTTCATTATGATGAGCATCAGTATTTGTCTCACAATCAACAAAACAAGTAAATTATGTTTTCATATTCATTATTGTATGTTGAAACTGCTCCATCAGTTTCCAATTAAATCGATTAAGATAATCTGATTCTGGTTTGTTCAAAATTGAGACTCAATCCACAGGGAACTTTGATGCATGTTGAGATGTGGTCACAAACAAGATAGCTCGTGAGGCACTTTTAATCATAAAGATGGATTCAAAAGTGACTGTTCTTCCCTTAATTCATCTATTTGCAAAAGTCCCAAACTAATTAATATCTTAAATGAGCATGTTTTCATGGGACGACATCAAGGGAACCAGGCAGACGCACTTGGTAAGTATTTTGATGATCACTTTTGTTTTTAGATTTTATATTTCTTTCGGTCATTCAAAAGTTAATTATGCTCCGCTATAATCCTCAATTTTAGTTTTATAGATGGAGGGGTTGGCCCTTTACTTTACACTCCCTTCATCCTTAAATCTTAGAGACATTTGGTTTGACACAAAGATTAAGAAAGAGAAACAAGTTTGTGTTATTTCATTTTCTGTATAGTCTTTAACGTTTTTGTTTGTACATTAAAAAAGTAGAAAAAATGAATATTAAAATGATAATTTGAATGGTAATATTGTAAAATAATTTATTAAATATGAAAATATTGTAAAGATTTAGAAATGTCCAAAATAAAACATGTTGTGAAGGTTTTGGAATTGAAGGAGAACTGTTTTGTCCTATTATAACATAAAAAGGACTTTTTTTTTTTTAGGGTGACTTTCCCCATGCTTGGTGTTAGTTCTAAGTATGCGGGAGTTGGTCGAGAAGGAGCCTCATGTTCCAAGAAGGTGTGCGGAGCTCCTATGGAGTGCTTAGATGCCTAAGCGAGAAAGTGTCTGTGTGTGTGTGTAATAAATGTTGAAGTTTTGAATCCCTTGCATAAATGAAAAAAAGGTATTTATATCTTTGGCCTTGTACATAATTCCTTGGATCAATGGAAGATTGTCACGTGTAGAGATCCCAGGCTGTACTTTCTTGGTCTGCCTGTCTGACTTGTAAGGGGTCTGGTCTACTCATCCCAATTTGGTCAATGGACAATTGTAGCAATGGCACATCACTTATCAATCTATGGGCCAATCCAACAATAATAGAAGAAAGATATATCCTTAAACTGTAACCATATCTTTTATTGAATATCTTGTACGATGGTGCTCTTATTGAATATTTTGTATGATGATGCTTTTATTGAATATCTTGTGCCGGAGAGATTAAAACCCTGCTAACTTGGTAGTGCTACTTGGTTTTGTAATTCTACTTGGTTATGTAACTCATTATATTGGGCTCATGGAGTAAATTGCATACGTGTCCCCTGACATTTTATTATTGTACTATTTTGAACCGTAATCTCAAAATCTTGCATAAGATGTCCCTAACCTAACCTTATTTAAGTGTTCAGTTTTGGACCTTCCGTTATCTTAAGGCATTAAATTAGACGGAAAAAAGTTGGAAACCAAGTTTTAACCCCTGAACATTTTATCTTTGTCTTAGAAACCTTGAGACTTTTTCATCTAACAATTGAACTAACATCTCCATAACCTTGCCACACTCACATTCCTTTTCAGCGACTACTCATATTTTGTAAACATTGTCTATGTTTTCCATCAATACAAAAATGATAGTTTTTGCAACCAACTGTTGAAGCAACGCAAAATGAATGACTTGATGATTTTCAATAAATCCCGCAAAATTATCTTGTTGCATGTGCAATAGATCCCAACGTCAAAATCACTAGTTGTCTGCAACTCTTAGAAGCATACTATCATGCATATTTAGGTTAAGTACAAGTTTCTGCACTTGCTATTTCTGCTGAAGTTGACCACAATTTGAGAGAGTTATACAAACTCTACTCTGTTAAGTATTCTGATAAGGTTAGGTCATCCGATCCAACACCCGCCCGACATTCCACCTCCTCCTCATCAACAAGGTTCAACCCAGCGGCAAAAATCCTCAAACGACCGAGACCCACAAACCCGGGATTGGCAAAATGAGATGATTACCTCCGCACTTCATTTGAAAACAATGAGAAAGACATCCTCGAGTGGTGGAAGAACAAAAAAGGAAGATTCCTGATCTTATCTATACTGATACAAGAGATTTTGGCAATTCCAGTCTCAACTGTCGCTTCTGAGGCTGCCTTTAGTGTAGGGAAACGAGTCATCTCAGAGAAATGAGCAAGGCTTACACTTGAAGCCGTTGAGATTTGCATCTGTAATCGGGATTGGGCGCTTGCTGCTCTAATGAAACAAGATATGAAAAGCCCCAATGATGATGTCCCTTCTGATGATGACCAACAAGAGTAGATTGTAGGTTTTCATTACAATTCAAAGAATTTAATTGATCTGATTATACTACTAAGTATAGATATTAAGTTTTACATTTTCATTTTTTTTCATGGAACATTTTGTAATTTTCAAGTGTAAGGCACGTTTCAAATTATGTATGTGTCGTTTGGCTTTTTTATTAATAAAATTTGCACCGGCAGTGGTATTTCTTTTAAAAAATATATATTTCATAAAATTACTATAAAATAACAATTGAAAACATATGAAAATGTATTTTTTACTAATCGGATTAACTCGGCCAAGTTCGGACCCTCCCCGCTCCAGCCTGGGGCCAGGTTGGACCAGCCCCAAGCCCACCCTGCTTTGATGTGGGCTGTGCTTGGGTCCAAAAAACCCAACCCAGGGCTGGTTGGGCCGGGCCGAGTCGACCATCACCATTAGCGACAATTGCAAATTGTGTAAGTCCAATTAGAAGATAAAATCAAATTAAAATCAAACTATTATTTTTCTTTAAAATATAAGGAAAACTGGAGGCAATTGGCAATAGAGGATGGTGGCCGGAGAAGGACTTGTGTATGGTGGGTTTGTGGAGGTGATGGTTTGATTGCAAGATAGGAAAGTTTCGAGGTTTTTTGAGACAAAGACAAAATGTTCAGGGGTTAAAACTAGGTTTTTACTTTTTTCCATGAAACTTAACACCTCTAGTTATGAGAAAATACAAAATAGAATACTTTAACGAGGTTAAAGACGTACTATGCAAGATTTTGAGGTTAGAGTTTAAAATGGTGCAACAATAAAAGATTAGGGGCCACTAATGTAATTTACTATTGGCTTGTGTGTTTCTTTTACAAAAAAAAAAAAGAGTTTATATACCACATGTTGTCACAAATTTTCAAATTGTAATGAGTTCTAGAAACATGTGTGTGTATATTAGTGATTGACACGTTCTCCAAATGAAAATAAAGTACATGTAATTAGTGTAAATTTATTTAATAATATATTTTAAAATAATTTTTTAATAATTTTATTAAAAAAAAAAAAATAGACACAAAAAATACAACTTAATGTAAATATGCCCTTAGTTTTTATTTAAAATAAAATATATAGTATTATAGTTTATCAAGTTATAAAAAAAAATTGGTACCATAAAGAATAAGGAAAATTTTGTAGATGGTTCATAACCTTTTATGCTTCATTGTCATTTTTAACCTATTAAGTATTCTATTTTGGTTCTAAATTTTTTAAAATATTTGATATTAGTCCTCAATTAGAAGAAATCTATTAATTTAAAATAACTATGTTTATGTAACATCAATTTTTTAAATAATTTCAACTTGTCTGATAATGACAAATAATTTTTTTTTACAAATAAATAAAATCATTTTTTATGAATTTTTACCATATATGAAATAATTATTGTGCACAATGTATGCACTTATTATGTAACAACTTTTTGTTGGGTTAAAGAATTGCACCTAGTTGGACAAACTAAAATGTTTTTAATTGGTTTATAATGATAAAAGAACAATCAAAAGTATAGGGAAAAATTTAGCTCATAGGATATTGATCAAGGAGATTAACTTTTCTAGTGTTAGTTGCATATCTTAATAGTATATTTTATCTAAGTTAAAAAGCAAACAAATTGAAGATTTATTTTGCGTAATTTTCATGGGGTACTTTATATCTATTTTTTTTTTCATCTTGCTATATTAGCTATCCTATTCGTATTTGGGAACAATTTTTATTATTAGTGTTAGAGCTTTAGGTAATTTATTAAAAAAGGAAATTTAACTGCTAAAGCAAAAAGTTAAAGGCCACTCTTAAATAGTTTTTCAAAACTCTAATATTAATTGATAGTGCTAATGCCAAATGGGGTCCTTGGCAGATTAAATACTAAAGAATTAAAACAAAAAATATTTAATAATATATTTCAAAATTAAAAATTTTCAATTAATTTATCAAGAAAAACAATAGGCATAAATAGAAAAAAAAAACACCATAGATATAAAAAACTAGGTACAAAATAGGTTTTCACTTTCTTTTCCATCCAACTTATCGTTTCAAGTTAACAGAAGGTATAAAATAGCTCACTTAAATAATGTTAGGGACATTCTATGTAATGTTTTGAAGTTAGGGGTCGCGGATGTAATTTACTTTGGGCTTGTGTGTTCCTTTTACAAAAAAATGGATGCCCTTATTAAGAAGTAGCCACAAACACTGTACACAAGGAAAGAACGACAATAGCCCTAAATTAGATTACTCCTTCTTCCATCTTAGCCCAGCTTGTAACCCAATAATAAATAGATGGGCCAGCTCTTCAACAAGTGCGTAAGTGGACCGTTCTATGTAAGTTCTGGAGGGTTTCTCATAAACCCTTGAATTGATTGAACCAACACAATAACGCCACGCACAACCTTGTCTCATCGTGCGGCCAAACTAGAAGAAACTACAGAACCACAAGACGCTCGTCAACACCGAATTAATCCCCAACTTCTTGAAACCTGGCCTTTGCAACGGTGAGCAGTAGAAGACTCCGGACGCTGAAAAACCCTTTCCTCATTTTCGGCGGGATTCGAGTTTGCATTTCTCTTCGCTTCACCAAAAGCAGAACGGTAACCATCTCTCTCGCCCTTGCTTGTCGATTTTGGTTTGTTTGGTCCAAAGATGGGAGTAGAGCCAGCATTTCCTCTGGATCCGATTGCTTTGGCGGTTGTGTTTGTTTTGTTTACTCGGTAGGATATTTTGTTCTTCTTGCTCCAGGGTTTTAGTTCCAGCAACAGGGCTCCCTAGTAACATCATTTTAGTCTTCCTTCATGGCGGTAGGTTACTTTGCGATGTACCCTTTTCTTTGCCTGCTCTAATTTCTGTGTTTCGTCTCTCTTCTAAACTTTGTATTTGAATTTGAATCGGCTGGTAAACGTTGTAGATCGAGAAAATTCTTAAAGATGATGCTAGTGAAGAGAAAGGGGAGCGTGCCAGAATGGTAAGGTTTTCAAGATTGTTGAAATACGGTTACTTTCGATTGAGGCACTTACAGATAATAGATCCTTGTAGTGAAGTTTTCAACCAGCTCTGTTTATTTTCAGGCGTCCTTTGTTGGGGCAATGGCAATTGCTGACTTGGTTAAGACGACCTTAGGTCCAAAGGGAATGGTAAAAAAATTTTAATTGTGTTCTATAATTTGAATATTCGATGGTTGATATATGTTGTTGTTGGGTGCTGAATATGTGCTCACAATATCATCTTTTCCAGGACAAAATCTTGCAATCAACCGGAAGAGGACGTGAGGTTACTGTTACAAATGATGGGGCTACTATTTTGAAATCTCTTCATATTGACAATCCAGCGGCCAAGGTCCTTGTTGGTATCCTTGATAACAATTTCTTTTAAAACTGTGTATGAATTGAGTTAAGCATGACAGGATATTGTTTTAGTAAATTTCAGGTCGTGATAACTGTTTTCCTCATAGTCTAGTGGTCACAATACTAAATAATGAGCTTATACATGATTTATTGTGTATAGTCCTTAATCTGACGTTCTTAGACATCTCTAAAGTTCAAGATGATGAAGTTGGTGATGGGACAACCTCTGTTGTTGTTTTGGCTGGGGAGCTTTTGAGGGAGGCAGAGAAACTCGTGGCTGCCAAGATCCATCCTATGACAATAATTTCAGGTGCATTGCGTTGGTGTTTTCTTGAGTGCCTTTCATTCCTCCATTGTTGTTAACATTGTGAGGAACAATTATCTTCTATTTTTATAAAAAAAAAAAAAAAATCTGCATATCGATGTTATCTTTCAAACACTCGACCTTATGAAATACCATCTAATTCCGTTTGTCTGCAAGCGTTCTCTTATATTTGTCCTTTGATTTGTTTAATTTCTTTGAAGTGCTGGCTGGAATTGCTTAGGGCTGTTTTATTTCAATTTATTTCAAATAAATTAAATTTCAGGTTTTAGGATGGCAGCTGAATGTGCACGTGATGCGTTGTTGCAAAGAGTTGTAGATAACAAAGAGAATGCAGGTGAAGACTATTTCTTTGTTTGAATCCCATTATTTGTTACTGTCTGGAATCAAACGACCTGCTATATGCTTGGTTTCTTCCTTATGTTTCATTGCTGTTGAAGTTAATGCATTTTTAATGCTGTAATGTCAAATTTTGTAGAAACATTCAAGTCTGACCTGATGAAGATTGCCATGACTACGTTGAGCTCCAAGATACTTTCACAGGATAAGGAACATTTTGCACAGCTTGCTGTAGATGCTGTTTTGAGGCTTAAGGTGATTTCTCCATTTCTTATATATAAGGATCAGTGCGTGCATACACTTACTTTGATTTTGGAATTTGTCAGTGTGTTATGGTATATTTGTTCTTGGAACCATGAATGGTTGCTTTAGAGATTTGCTTATTCTTTTTGCTCTATTTCTTGGTCATCTGCTATTGAGTTCATGCTTATTTGTTGGTCTTTTACTATTTCCTGATTTCGTAGTCATGTTAACTGTTCTTGATTATATGTATTTTTAAACACATATTCTGGATCTTTTAACGACTTCTGTATAATCTTTTGTTTTTTCCTGACTAATTTTCTAATCCTGATTGAACCTACAGGGGAGTACAAACTTGGAGGCCATTCAAATTATTAAGAAGCCTGGTGGTTCATTAAAGGATTCTTTCTTAGATGAAGGGTGCGTGTACAAAAATATTGCATGCTACCTTCTGCTATTGAATTTAAATGATGAACATTGAACCTCACCATTCTCCTTATCTAATGGCTTCTCTTTTGTTCTATGGTTTCAGGTTTATTCTTGACAAGAAAATTGGCGTTGGGCAACCAAAACGCATAGAGAATGCAAAAATTTTAGTAGCCAACACTGCCATGGATACAGATAAAGTGAAGATATATGGGGCACGTGTTAGAGTAGATTCTATGTCAAAAGTTGCTGAGATTGAAGGGGCTGAGAAGGAAAAGATGAGGGAGAAGGTGCAAAAGATCATATCACATGGGATAAACTGTTTTGTGAACAGGCAGTTGATTTACAATTTCCCTGAGGAGCTCTTTGCAGATGCTGGCATATTAGCGATTGAGCATGCTGATTTTGATGGGATAGAACGCCTGGCTTTGGTTACAGGTGGTGAAATTGCATCAACCTTTGATAACCCTGAGTCGGTCAAACTTGGGCATTGCAAGCTAATAGAGGAGATTATGATTGGTGAAGACAAGCTGATCCACTTTTCTGGTGTGGAAATGGGGCAGGCATGTACCATTGTGTTGAGAGGTGCTAGGTATGTTGACACTCCACTAGTTCCATTGTATGTCGATCTAGATATGTTCCCTTTCTTCACTAGGCTCTATGATGAAGCTTAAGTTGTGGGACGGTTTGACTTATACTATATGCTATGAACCTGATAATGATGTTGATTGTCCTTATCCTTCAGCTCTTCATTTTTTTGTTGCTTGTCCGAATCCAAACCCCGAATGGAATCTTCTGTCTTAGAATGTCGAATGCAATTGAAATTAGTATATTGAACGATGAAGGTTTAATCTGCACTGGATGACCATATTCTGCTTTTATTTGAAGAAGATAGCATTTCTAATGCTTATCCCATTAAGTTCAGAACTTCTGTGAATCTTACTGGTTGCTAATATATCGAGGATGTAGTTGCAAAACTGGGTGTATATTTATGTCTATGTCATTTTTTTCAGGAAAGGACTTCGTGATATACTCTCCCTTTTGCTATAAAGGTAGTGCTATTTTTGGAGTTATAACTTTGTTCTGGTGTCTTGCAGCCAACACGTGATGGATGAGGCTGAAAGGTCTTTGCATGATGCATTGTGTGTTCTCTCTCAGACAGTCAATGACAGCAGGGTATTGCTTGGAGGTGGATGGCCTGAGATGGTGATGGCTAGGGCAGTGGATGAATTGGCACGCAAGACTCCTGGGAAGAAGTCTCATGCTATTGAAGCTTTTTCTCGGGCACTTGTGGCGATCCCAACTACGATTGCCGACAATGCAGGCCTCGACAGTGCTGAGCTAATTGCTCAGCTTCGTGCAGAGCATCACAAGGAGGGATGTAATGCAGGAATTGATGTCATCTCTGGATCCGTAAGTTTTGGGTCAAATTCATTGAACTAGAACTCGAATGACCTTAGCCTGACAATAGTTCATTTGAATCTCTTTGTTTGTTTCTGGTTGAGGTCATTTTATTGCAGTAACACTTGTTTGCTGTTTTGATATGCTGTCATATATATATATATTACATATTGGTTTTATTGACGATGATTGGTGACAGGTTGGAGACATGGCTCAATTGGGTATCTCTGAATCCTTCAAAGTCAAGCAGGCTGTAGTGCTTTCTGCAACAGAGGCAGCGGAGATGATTCTAAGAGTTGATGAAATCATTACCTGTGCTCCCAGGAGAAGAGAAGACAGAATGTGAGGATTTTGAGAGGGATTGAGAACATGTATCGGGCATCCTTGCTGCTGTACTGATTCGGGATGATGGTTTGCCATATGCTCTGGATCGGATTATCATAACTGTGAAATTCTGTTTTGTTGCTTGTTTGCTGAGTTGGTCTTCCATTCAACTCGATGTAACTTTTGACATGTTCATGGGGTCGCTTGAAATTAAAAACATTCCATGTTAGCCATTCACTTGCAGCCTTGCAGGAATGGAATAAAGAGCAGCAAAAGCCTCCCCTCCCGCGACTTGGGTTATTGGTCCTGGCGGATGTCAGGGTTCGAGGCTGTTTTTGGGCCCTCCCCCAAAAGTAAAAAGAGATGCCGTGGGAAAGGAGATTTGTGTGATAGGTTCAATAGGTTGGGTCGAAATGACTGTCTAATGATGCTAGAATCGATCATGGGCTGATTGTAGGGCCGTAAAAAAAACCGAACAAACATGAATAAGTCATATTCGTGTTTGTTCATTTAATTTTTAATGAATATAAACATGAACAATAAATGAAAGTAACTTCTTTGTTTGTGTTTGTTCGTTTATTAATAAATGAACATAAATATAAATAATTAAAGTTGATAGATACTACTAATCTAAATTGGAGCAGGTCTAGTAATAATAAAAATAGTAATAGGTGATGATGAGAGAAATTTTGAGTTAGAATTATAGGACTCAGTTTGGTACTGCAACAGATTTATGCTATGAGGGAAATGATTAATTATGTTTGAAGAAATAAAAACAATAGATTAATTTAGCGGAGATTGAGACATAATCATGTATATATAGAATAGGTGGATATTTATAAAAATATATGATATATAAAATATATATGACAATAAATGTACAACTAATATATAAATAAAAAAATAAATAGATATAAACAAACAAATAAATAAATAAACATAAACAATAAACAACCAAATGGTTTATGAATATAAATGAATGAATGAGGTCTTGTTCGTGTTCATTCATTTAACTAATCGAACAGAAAAATCTGTCATATTCTTTTATTTAACTAAATAAATGGATATAAACAAATTTCTATCAAATTCACATAATGCTTGGTTTGTTTATATTTCTAGTTGATTGTTCATGCCAATTGATGCATCAGATACACCGCGAGTTGCCGCAGGAGAAATTACCCTACTTCCGCTCGCCCTCAGAATATTTTTTGTATCATACCTAGGCTTCCCGAGCCTATTGGAGGAGATCTTTAGAAAATTTACTCAACTCGTATACCGAGCCAAATCTAAACGCCTATAAATGAAAGAAAAATAATCCATTCATTTTAGTTGTTCGTTATTTCTTTTACTGCAGTCCTAAAGTAGTGACTGATTTTTCTATAAAAAAAAAAAAACTTGTTACGTGACTATCTTGTTCTGAAGAAATCCCCAAAAGCAAGCACTTTATTAATCTTGGTGCAAAGGTGAGACGTCATTTATTATTAGGGTAAACTCCAATCGTCCGCTTATTTTACATATTTGCCCTCAAACTATAAATAATTGCATAATTGTACTAAAATTATTGATAATGTTACAATATTCATCCTCTATGACTAAGTTAAATATTTAAATCAAATTGAAGATTTAAGAAAGTAATTTGACCATAAATAATAAGTTAAGGTTGATAGGAATTACCTTATTTCTTTAAAAGATAATGACTGTCTTATATTTATAGAGAAAATATTGGTAAATCATATGGTTTATTAACTGTAAAAAGTTTCTTAACAATTTAAATTTAATGAGAGACAGTTTGTACATAGTTTAAATTTTATATTTTTTGTTGAATTACTTTTTTACAACTTCATTTTTTTAAAAATATTTAGTTTAGTCATAGAGAATGAATATTATAATATTATCAATAGTTGTTAGAGGAGGTGCAACATTTCATGATTTGACAATAAATATGCAATATAATTTTTACCTTTTACCATTATTGTCGTTTTGCACATTTGATATGTTTCGAACTTCATTCACATGCTATGGGAAGGAGTAATTATATTCTTTAATTTTTCAGGAGAAATCACAAAAATTTTATAACCTGCATTTTTCCTATGTTATTTATGTAAATTTATACTTTATTATTTTTTATATTGTCTAATAGCAACTTTTGAAACCTTAATTTAAATTGTTAAGTAACTTTTCATTAATTTCAAGTTTGTACGCATAAATTTCGCGTGTAAAAAATTACACCCTGAAATAAATTGTAGCATAAATTACAATATTAAAATTTAGAACAGAGATTTTGGGGAATAGACTCTCAAGCGTGCTTCTCACGTGCATAATCCTCTGATTAACGCTTCGAGCTTTTGGTAGAGACATGAACAGCCTTTTCAAGAACACGGACTCCGGATTTGTCTTGCACGAACATGAACCAAGGTCCTTGCCTCTTCTTTTGGTGTGAGATTTCTGTTGTACTCCTTGGACTTGGGGGCTTTCCTACCACTTTGGGCAATGTCCGCCGCTTTCTTGCCGTTTTCCTTGGAGTTTGACTTGACGCAGCACAGAAACGAATCCTTCACGTTTCTCACTGCTTCCATCGGATCTGAACTTAAACTTGATGTAGCATTGTCCCGCGTTCTTTGCATTCCTCCCCGCGTTCTTCAAATCTGGCCTCGAAACTGGGATTTGATCTTCTTTGGAGTTGATTTCTTCTTTTGCCGGGCGTTTGTACTTAATCGGTTTGAAGAACAGGAGAAAACTTCTTGTAGAGGGATTTTTCTTTCTCTCTAAGTTTTTGCCTCTCCAATTTCCTTTCTTTCCTTTTTTCCCTCCTTTTTGTTTCTTGGCCTTGGGAACCTATTTATAGATGTAGAAAAGATGTGGTTTGGTTCAAGAGAACCACGTGTGACAATTATCATGTATTTATCTCTTGTATTTTTTTTAAAGAGAAAATAAATATGATAATTATCTCTCATTAGTTATTCAATCTATTTAATTTAAAAGAATAATTAATGGAACATTCTAGAGTGTTCTAGAATATTTGAGTTAAATAATAGGCTTTAATCATTTTAGATTTTGAGGCCCAATTTGCCAAAAGTGGACTTTGGCTAAAATGACATAATAAGTCTTCATTCAGAGCCTCCAGTTGTGTGTTTTTGGGCTCCTAAAAATTGGGTTTCTTGAATTCATAGTTTCAAAAATTGATGGACTTTTGAATTTTGGGCATTAATTTAGAAATGGGCTAGACAATTTAAATTGGGTTTAAGTTTTTTAACCCAACTAAATTTTGATGTCTACAAATGCCCCCTCAAGATTATTTATTTATACACTTTTTTTTGTGTAATAAATAAAATAATCTTATTAATTTTTTTTTTAAAAAATTTGTTGTGTCCTTCAAGATGTGAGAAGAATTTTACCATGGGGTATGTGCCTGATTGCACCAACTTTGGTCTCCTCCATAAAATATATTTCCAATTTGAGTAGGAAATAATAATTGATTTGAGCTCCAACATCAAATAAATTTGACATGAAGTAGGAGTTGAATTTGCTTTTTATTTTGTGACAAATACGTGAGTGAGAGTAAAGCTTTAATTCCTTTAGGATTTAAACTTCTAATTCAACTGGATTTTCCAAACCAACTCAAACTGAACCAACAGCTTTTATAAATTCAGCATCTCATTGTCGTGTTTTTTGTTTTCTATGCTCTGAGCCGGATTTTGTTGCTTCAGAGAATAGGTGAGCTTCTGGTGCTTGTCTTCCAGTTCAAGATAATCGCGCCATGCCTTACAGGGATAATGTCCACCCATGCATTGTTATTACATTACTTCCTTCGTTTGCACTTTGAAATTTCTTTTGTCTTCATCCACGAAGTGCCCCCCTTTTTTTATTGAGGAAACAATGACTCAGCACATGATCAATTTCTTTCTTTGCTGCCACAAAAATTCCTAGCCTTGCACAGAGACGTCTTATTGCTGTTAAACTCGTTGAGCACACATGTATCTCATACGGTAATTCTTGGCACCTCTGGTAGTTTTTTTTTTTTTGCTGGAGTTCGTCCTTTTCTTTTCTTTCTTTTTTTTTTCGGCTGGAGACGTCTATGCAAAATTGCCGGAACTGTTTTTTGTTTCTTGCGTTTTTTTTTTTGTAGTTCGTCCCCCTCTTTTTTTTTTCTCTTTTTTTTTTTAATATCCAATATTGCTGGAGCTGACTTTTTTTTTTTTTATAAATTTCTTGGTGACTCTTGGGTGCTGTGGAGATTTGAGGGCTTAGGTATAGATCGTTTCCAAACTTTGATTTTGGATTTTTCGATCTTTCTGGATCCCGAGGGCGTAGACGAACTTTTTAGGTTTTAAGGCGAATCTTTTCAACTTTGTCTTTGTGCCTCTTTTTTGGATCACGGACCGCCTAAGTCCTTTTGTTGTAGAGTGATCGTCGTTCCTATTGCTGTTACGTCAAATTTCTTCTCCAAGTCAGATATTTTGTGACAAGATGGTTGCCCCGAAGGTGCGTTCAGAAGTTGTACCAGCTTCCAGGCCTGTGAAGATTGATTGGATTGCTAGGACTAACAATGACAAGTATTTAATACTTCCAAAGGCCACCGTGAAGCTGCGTTCTGGAGGTGATGTTAGCCCAATTAAGCTTGTCGTTAGCTATCCTTTTGTCCGTTCTTATGTCGTGGAGCACTTACACCGCGTTGAAGAACCGAGCATGCCGAGGCTTAGTGAGTATCCATTGGAGAAGGATATGGTTCTTGGAGGTGCTGTCTTGCCAGATCGTCGACCATCCTTGTGCTTTCCCCTGTCTCATGTGAATGTTCATGATATTCCAAGGCCGCATGTGGCTGAGCTCATCTCTTGTCAACAACTGAAGTGGGGCTCTTCCCTTGATTTAAGAGGTGAGATTCAGTATTTGCGTGGTTTTAGGGAATGGACTGTCGACAATTGTGGTTAGCTGCGGGTGAATGGGATTACTGACTTAGCTTCTGCCATTGGAGCTGCGCGTTTTGACTACCATCGGCCGAATGGGATGTATCATGCTTTGGTTGAGACTTGGTCTCCTGGCAGAAATACTTTCATCACTTCAGAAGGTGAAATTGGCATGTCGCTCTGGGAGTTGCATGAGATCAGCGGCTTTTCCATTCAGGGAGAGTATTATGAAAATGTTGTGCCAAGCTACACTGAGCTCATGGATCGTACTGTAGATGGCTTGCCGGAGACTTGTATGTACCTCTTCAAGGCTTTCTCAGAGATTGCTTCTAGCAAAAACAAAGATAGGCTTTCGCATGCTGATTGGATTGATTTTTGGTTTAAAGTGAAATATCCTATGCCCAATCCTCGTGCCTCTAAGCAATATCAGGTGGCAACTTAAGTGAAGTATGATCGTAGCGGCCGATGCACCAAAAGTCCGCAAATCAAGAGACCATTTATGATGGCTTCCCAGAACTCTGATTTTCCATTTGATTTGCCGGCTTTCCCTAAGCTTAGGTGTCCTACTTTTCCAAAATTTTGTGATGAGCTCAAAATTGCTGCTTACTTGGCTTTAAGGCTTTGCCGCTACGTTCTCCCTTTCCACGATGACTTACGGCCTAGAATTTTCAAAGCTGCATCAAAGATGGTACAAGGAGTCACCTTTAGTTTGGTACCTCATATTCTGGCATGCATTTATAGAGGGCTCTCTGAGACTGGGCAGCTTGAATGAGAGTCTCGTGATCTTGGCAGGGTGAAAGTAGCATTTCCTGGTCATTTTCTTTATGCTTGGGCTGGCTTGCATTTTCCACGGGGAGTTTATGACACCATGAGCAAAAATTTGCCTTGTCCTCTGATCCAGAAGATTCGTGGAACCTTAAATGCCTATCAACATTGGGAAGATTTTGCTACTGACTGTAGGTCTTTGCTACATGATATACTTCCGTCTCGTGATTTTTCATGGAATCCTATGCTAGCTTCAATAAATCCAGGGAAGCGTGCTGATGATGGGAAAAGAGGGCAAGATGTTGCGGAGTTCAAGATCAGCCTTCGTCCCGAGTACTTAACATATCATCGGAACAATACCTTTATCTCAAAGTACTATAATCCTCATTGGTTTGCTCGGCAACATGGCTTTCTTCAAAGGCTTCCTGGCAACCCAAAGTTCACTACTCTTCCTTCTCGGCTTGACTCCTTATATTAAGCGTGGTTGTCTTTGACTCGGATTGGTATAGGTGCTAAGTTCTACATCCCCCAGTTTTCTTCAACCATTGGCTTGCAATTTGACCTGAGCTATACAAATTGGTGGAAAAATGAGGTACTCCCTGCTTTGGAGAAAATTCCAATTTCTGTATTGTTGGAGAGCGAGAAACAAAGCTTCGAGTCATCTCTTGTCAAAGTTCCACCAATCTTAGTTAAGGACCAAAGCCTAGATCCAAAGAAGCGTCCGGTGACGGGAGTATCAGTGGCTCCTACAGGAAAGAGGATCAAGTTGAAACCTCATGAGTAGCTTTTGCCAGAACCTAGCGTGCAAGCTTCAAGTAACAAGTGTTCTTCTTCTTGTTGAAGCTTAGGTAACAATCTTGGCATGTCCCCAAAGTCCCTTAATAAGGGTAAGTATCTCCCTTCTGTTTTGATTGAAAAAAATTTTTGTTTCTTCATTTTAGTTTGTTTAATCTTCTCTTTGTTATAGTTTTTCCTGATGTATCGGAATCAAAACACTTTCTTTCTGAAGAGGACCTAGCACATGGCATTGAGATGATTAGAGCTCTAGATGGTTTATCTGATCGTCCTATAGAAGATAATTCAAATGAGAAAGATGAAGTGGAAGTTGTGTCGAATGGCCAAGTCATAGCTTCTCCATGCAAGACACCTACCATTGATGCAGTCCCGACGCCTCCTCCTTTGAAGGAAAACTCACAAATTGTGCCAATACTCTTGTGCTTCTAGCATGCCAAAGGAGTCTTTTGCTTCAGTGGGTTTTATTAAGGAGATTATTTATCGTGGCCTCATAGACTACTTGAAGAAGGAAGGTGATGCTACTTTGCAAAATGGATTTTCTTCACTACGAGATTGGTGGCATTGCAAGAGGGATGAAATTCCTAATCTTCTGACAAAATGTTTCTTTGTGGATTGCTCCCCTTTACTTGAAAAGATGGATTCTCTACTTAAAGGAACTGAGGTGTACCTTTCACAGAGGCAGGAAACCATGCAGTCATTGGACCCAGAGGTGAATCAAAGAGAGCTTCCTTCTATTGAAGTAGAATCTGGCATTCATACTTCACGATTGGCCACTTTTGCTAAAAATATAGATTCGCATGTTAATATCATAGAGAATGCTAATGCCCAAATAGAGAAGCTTCAACAACAAGTAGTCGATTCATCAACTGCCATTGATATGTTCCGCGATGAGAGTCAGAAATCTCTTGAAGCACTTGGTTCTTTGGATGCAAGGCGTGAAGAAATCAAAGATCGCTTAGCTGCAGGGGGATCTAGGATTGAAGCAGTAAATTGGCAGAGGCAAAAACTTGAGAATGAGCTTTTAGACATTTTTTCTAGGGATTGGGCCACCATTTCCATGTAGCTTTACTGTCTTTTCCCCTTTTTAGGATTAGGTAGGCTGTAGCAGGATTCTGGGATGCAATGAAGATATCTCTTTTATTTTTTTGAATCTCTTCGTCTTACTTATTCCTAATCTTTAAATAACATCCCAACCTTAATAATAAGGATGTACTAGAACTAAGTGACAAGCAAAACATAGCTCAAAAGGAAATTTTCATTTGATTTAGCCGTTCACAGTTTATACTCGTACGGGTCAGGAGTATTACATTTTTGTTTTGAAGATTTTGCCGTACACAGTTTATACCCATGCGGGTCAGGAGTATTACATTTTTTGTTTTAAGGATTTTACCGTACACAGTTTATACTTGAAAGGATAGGAGTATTACATTTTTTGTGTGTTTTTTTTTTTAATTTTGAAGATTTTGTCGTACACAGTTTATACTCATGCGGGCCAGGAGTATTACATTTTTTGTTTTAAAGATTTCATCGTACACAGTTTATACTCATGTAGGCCAGGAGTATTACATTTTTTTTAATGTTTTTTTATGTTTTTTTTTTGTTTTGTCATACAGTTTAGGCTCTTGTGACAAAGAGCATGCCCCCAAGTCTTCATGCATAGAACTTCTTCAAGAACTTCCCATTGATGGGGCAAGATCCATGCTTCACGGCAAGGTGGTGGACAACGATCTTTGGATCCAATCCGGGCATCTCCCTAGAGGACCATGCAAAGACATCTTCATATTCTTTCAGTAGCTGAAAGTACCTCACTTCCTCTTCAGGACCCAGCAGGGTGCTCACGAACACCGGCTTTGGATGATCCAGCATCCCTAAGTTTAGTTTCTTCAAGTCATCAACAGTTGCTTGCCTTCCTTCCTCAAAAGCTTCAGGTGTAGGGGTTGGTTCAGTTTCCTCGACTACTTTTTCCATGCTTGGCTCATCTTGATCTCGCCCTTCAAGTGCGACATTATTGCAGGAGGCTATTTCCTCTTGAGGATCATCATCTTCGTGAGATGTTTGGTGGCGATGCCTTTGTCTCATTTGCCTCTGGCATTTGGCCTTTGCTTATGCTTTCGGATGAGCTCCATTTGGCCCAAATGGGATGTCAAAAGGGGCGGTTTCTGCCACTACACGCTTGATGCTTCCATCATTACCAACATACTTGAAGCATTGGTTCCAAGTTGATGGTACAACTCCATTTTCATGCATCCAAGTACGCCCGAGCAGCAAGTGATATAAAGTATTTACGTCAATAACATGGAACAAAGTAGAGGTCTTCAACTCTTCTATTTCCATTATAAGCTGAATTTTCCCTGCAAAGCATTGTCCCTTTTAGTTGAAACCTTGGATGGTCAACTTGCTACTTAAAATATCCTTTACGGATAGCTTGACTTTCTTTAATGTTCGAATAGGAATAATATTCACAGCGGAGCCACAATCAATTAGGATCCTCCCAATCCAGTGTTCACAAATATATCCGCTTACATAAAGAGATTGATTATGCAAATGACGGCCCACCTGCAAATCTTCGTCATCAAAAGAGATTGTAGCCATGCAGGTGACACACTTATCAGTTACCTTTTTGTGAAACACCTTTCCTTCATAAATTCCTGGGTCAATGAGCACTTGAAGTATGGCTAGCCGAACATCTTGTGGTAGCTTGAGGACCTCATTCATGGTCATGGTTGCAGGGAGATCTTTGAGTTTAGAAATGATGCCAGCCTTTACCACATCAACCTTATCTCTAATGCTTACTTTGCCGGGTCCTTTTTGGCTACGACTTGATTCGCTATCTTCATGAATGCCTGTAACATTTACCTCCACATTGTGTTTTATAAAATATGACTTTGGGAAATAGTCAAGTAGTGTTACAGACCTCCTAACCTCCTGTTGTGATTCTGCACTTGTTGGATGTAGTGGCTTCCAAACTTTCCTAGGCATTTGAGGATACACTCTTGTGGGGTTACACCCTTCCAGTTTTTTATCTTTCGGAGCTTCTAACAAGGGATGGTGTGGTAGTTGATTCCTTCTTCGTCTTCAGTCTTTCACCATTTTCCATTTTCCATCTTGCTTATCTGACGAACTGGAACTTGTTAAATCTCCCCACTCAGTTGGCTTTTCTGCTCGGTAGCTCATCGGGTCGAACACTTTTGAATGGGATGCTTATCCTTCTTGTCCAAGCATTCTTTTCTTTCTTACTTATGAACGTTGACCATCCATCATCAACTTCGTCTTTCGACTCAGATAAGGACTCCCATGTATCCAAGTCATCGACCATGATGTCATAGAAGCTTGGGGCGTTTGGGTTTTTAGAGTATTTTGGCATACCAAGGTATGCATAAATAGTTGTTACCTCGCCATCGACCTCAAATTTTAGTGGGACAACAACTTACCCTTCCAGCCTCCTCTGGTCTGTTTGAGTTTGGCAGTTCCATCAGGTTCCTTTCTAACAACTGGTTCAAGATTGCCGGCACATCTAAATCTGCAAATGAGTATTGTTTTGCTTCAAGTTCCTTGAGTGTCAATATTTTCTTTACATCCGGTTGGCCCTTTACATATTTAGTATCAAGACTTGAGCTCCCTTTGGAGATTTTTGCTGGAGTAGCAGCTACAGTCATGGTTTCCTTTATATTCACAGCCTTTTCTTCTTTGTCTGTCTTGCCATCTCTCTTTTGAGAGGAACTGCTTGGAACATAACTCCCATGCCTTGCAATCTGGATCTCCAAGTTGTGAGCCCTTGTTGCGAGTTCTTCAAATGAGTGTGGCATGTTTCCCTTCAAGCTATAGAGTATTCCCCAGTGCATCCCTTGTGCACATATATCGATGGAAGAGGCTTCACTTATCCGCTCCTTATAGTTGAGGACATTGGCTCTCCATCGCTCTATGTATTCTGTCACTGGCTCGTCATTCATTTGTTTACTCACTGTCAGCTCCGGGAGGCTGACTGTCCTTCTCATGCTGTGAAAACGTGACAAAAACTCTCTTTCAAGTTGGTCCCATCCATTAATGAATCCAGCAGGCATATCCGTGTACTAGTCAAAGGCAGCCCCTTTCAATGATCACATAAATTGCTTCACCATAAGATCACCATAGGTCCTGGCATTGTTGTAGGTTTCAATGAAGTGAGCCACATGTTACTTCAGATTGCCTTTGCCATCAAATTGTTAGAATTTTGGTGGTTGATAGCCTAATGGCATCCTTAGCTCATCGATCCTCCTTGAGTACGGCTTTGCATACACTAGGGATGATTGTGGAGCCACTCCAGATTGAGCTCGAATGGAATCCATGATCATGTGTTACAGTTGTTGCATAGACAATGAGGCCACAGACCTTTGGGCTGTGTCGTTCAAAGCACTTTGCAGGGCCGTACGATCATATTGTCTTTGCTTTTGCTGCCTTTCCATGTTCTCTGGCTTTTCAGTAATGGGATCAATGGCTTGCTTAGTGCCACTTGTAGTTGCTTCTCCCGAAAAATGTTGAGCTTCTAATTTACTCATCAACAACACAATATGGGCATATTTTTCTTCAAGTTTTGTCGTCAACCTTTTAATGGAAAATGCCATTTACTCAAGACGATCCTCAGGATTTTCAGAAACTGCTACCAAGGCTGGCAACTTCGACTCCGAGGATGAAGAGTAATCTACCCATCTTTTCTTTGGGAAAGCCACAAATCCAGTTTTAGATTTTTCACTTGTGGTGGCCTTTTTTATTGATGTCTTGGAAGATGAGTGAGCCCTTATCTTCTCGGCGGAAACTTCCACTTCCTTGTTCCTACTTGAATGGTTGGAGTGGCTTGAAGGATTGGATCTCCCTTTTGTTGGTTGAATTTCTTGCTTCTCTACAGCAACTCCTTATTTCTTGCTTTTGTGAGAAAATTGCTTTAGCGGAGACGCCAATTGAGATCCTTCAACATGAGCTTTTGCATGAGTGACCGGTGTGACTTCCTTTTCCTTTGCCATAGATTTCTCAGTGTTGACAGAATGTCCCCAGGGGAGTTGCCAGAAATTTGTACGCACAAATTTTGCGTGTAAAAAACTACATTCTGAAATTAATTGTAGCACAAATTACAATATTAAAATTTAGAACAGAGGTTTTGGGGGATCGACTCTCCAGCGTGCTTCTTACGTGCACAATCCTCTGGTTAACGTTTCGAGCTTTTGGTGGAGATATGAACGGCCTCTTCAAGAACACTGACTTCGAATTTGTCTTGCATGAACACGAACCGAGGTCCTTGCCGCTTTTTTTGGTGTAAGATTTCTATTGTACTCCTTGGACTTGGGGGTTTCGGGTAATGTCCGCCGCTTTCTTGCCACTTTCCTTGGAGTTTGACTTGACACAGCATAGAAACGAATCCTTCACGTTCTTCACCGCTTCCACCGGATCTGGACTTAAACTTGATGCAGCGTTGTCCCGCGTTTTTTACGTTCCTCATCGCGTTCTTCAAATCTGGCCTCGAAACTGGGATTTGATCTTCTTTGGAGTTGATTTCTTCTTTCACCGGGTGTTTGTGCTTGATCGGCTTGAAGAACAGGAGAGAACTTCTTGTAGAGAGATTTTTCTTTCTCTCTAAATTTTTGCCTCTCCAATTTCCTCTGTTCTATTTTTTTCCTCATTTTTGTTCCTTGGCCTTGGGAACCTATTTATAGGTATAGAAAAGGGGTTGTTTGGTTCAAGAGAACCACATGTGATAATTATCATGTATTTATCTCTTGTATTTTTTTAAAGAGAAAATAAATATGATAATTATCTTTCATTAATTATCTAACCTATTTAATTTAAAAGGATAATTAATGGAACAGTCTAGAGTGTTCTAGAATATTTGAGCTAAATAATGGGCTTTAATCATTTTGGATTTTAAGGCCCAATTTTCCAAAAGTGGACTTTGGGTAAATGACATAATAAGTCTTTATTCAAGGCCTCCAGTTGTGCGTTTTTTAGCTCCTAAAAATTGAGTTTCTTGAATTCATAGTTTTAAAAATTGATGGACTTTTGAATTTTAGGCATCAATTTAGAAATGGGCTAGATAATATAAATTGGGTTTAATTTTTTTAACCCAACTAAATTTTGATGTCTACAAAGTTATTTGCTATTTTTTTATTATAGTTAATGAATATTTTAAATTATTAATTTGCTTCTTGTAAATGTAAAATATAATTTTTCTAAGTATCTGTGAACTTTAGAAGCGATATTGGAGAAATTGAAAGGAAAAATTACCTAGACCCCCCCTAAGGTATATTCTAATCGACACTTGTGTCCTCCTAATTCAAATACGTACAATTACACCCTCCAAATCTAACTATGTTAATGACCATTGAAAGAAAAAAGAGAAAATACCTGAATTTGTGATTCCTAGCCTTCTTCATTAAAAACTTTGTTCCCAAATGTTTCAATTCTATTTTCTCAACCAAATGAAACACTTTTCTCTCTATTCTCTGCTCTCTCTACTCTCTCTCTATTCTTTCTCTCAATCCCACCCCATCAACTCCATCGACAATCTTGACCTTCTAGCTCCTAGTTGCCGCTACTACTTGCTTTCCAGACATCCTACGTCGCTCTTGTGCTGCCTATTAACCCAATTGTACTTCCCGCTCCCGAATTGAAGAGGGATCTCTTGAACAACGACGATAAGGCCCATGTAAGAAGGATGTGGGACAGAGGGAGTTTAGGGACGACCAACCAAATTGTCGATGGAAACCATACTTCGGCGACAAAATCGAAGATGCCTCTAGTCATAAAATGCATCTGGGTACAATAGCAACAATGTTTCCGAGTTTTCAGCTCTATGACAGCGCTCCGCTTGAATGGGCTTTGCTTCTCGCAGCCTACTTTCTCAAAATCGCATATGGTCTAAGTTTCGCCGAATGGGAAAGGCTTGAATTCAATTACAGAGATTGGGGTTTGTCCAATTGTGAGATTCCTAAAAAAAACCCTAGTTTTGATTATTTTGATTCCTTAAAAAACTCTGGTTTTGAATGTGGGATGGACGTGAAGGTGGAGGAAGAGAGTGGAAGGGAGGGAGGTAGATGGGGCATATCTTGTTAGATTTAGAAGTTAGTGCTTTTTAGGGAAAAAAGATAGGAGGGCAGAAGTAGACATTTTCTCTTTTATGCCATAACGATCATTAACGGAGTTAAATTTCAGGGGGTAAGTGTAGGTTTTTGAAACATAGGGGATACAAGTATAGGTTAGGGTATACCTTAGGGGAGATTATGGTAATTTTTCCAAATTGAAATTATTAGAGTATGACTAGCATATATTATAGATTAGAATTTTAGAAGTTGGTGTCAAACAATGTAAAAAAAATAGGGGTAAATGTTGCTTTTAAACATAAAGGGTGTGAAGCATTGGTTAGGCCAAATTACATAGGATTTTCATAATTTTCCCTTGTTTAATGACATTTATATTTAGAGACAGAGGAAATAATGAAAAATAATGTATTATTAACAAGGTATAAATCCATAATTCACCCTCAAACTTTGCTTACTCAGTCACTTAACCCCTTCAATTATGACTCAAGGTAACTCAGCTTCCAAACTTTATTAATTAAGACATATAGCCTCCTCTAACTAATAGAAATGTTTTTTTTTTGTTTTTCAGAGGCTTAAATGGTAATAATACTAAACAAGGAGGATGAACTTGGTATTTAGCATGTTGCTGTTTGACCAGTCTAATAGTCTTCCTCAATAGCTCAAATTGACATGTTGAGGATACTCCTAATTTTTCAAAGAACTCTCTGACCTCTTGTATGCGAAGCTGCGGACAAAAACGGCTTCTCAAACAATAATATGCTAAAATGTCAAATTTGGTCTCATTGTTTAATGTTATTATCATGTAAGTACCTTGGAAACCAAAAAGAACATTTCCATTAGATAAAAGGGGTTATGTGTACCAGTTTACGAAGTTTAGGGGCTAAGTTGCCCCGAGTCATAGTTAAAGGGGTTATGTGTCTAAATCAGCAAAGTTTAAAGGTGAATTGTGGATTTAGGCCTATCTATAAATAAATATAAAAGCAGGATAATTGCCCGAACTGTTTTTTCACATTCTTAAAAAATTCAAGGATTTTTGCGGTTTTGACATGTGTAACTTGTAATCATCTATACATTGACATGTGTTGATTTCCATATTTACCCCTGACTACATCCACGTGTCTCAATGTGTTTGGTTGGCGGTTAGCAACTGTTCTTAAAAAGCTATATTAATTTACATGGGACAGGCCCAATTGTTTTTTTTTTATAATTTTTTTCCAATATATTACAACCCACGTTGAGAGTCCCATTACCACCTTTTTTTATCACACATCCTGTCTATTTTTTATCCTTATGCAAGTTGTCAAGTTCTGCGGTTAAAGCATGGGATTTTATCCGTTACCTATTACCCATTTACCCACAATCTAGCCTATTCAATGCCCCATTCCTGATAACTGATGCACTAATAGCCATTAACAATCTAGTACATAATTGCCGTATAATTTACAGTTAATTCTTTTAACAATTGACTCTGAAATCATCCACCAGTAGTCCAGGTTCTGAGGAATGTGACTCTTTCCTCCTCTATCAACCAAGGCACCTAAGCAAGTGAATAGTGTTCTATGGCAACATTTGTAGAAGTTTTGGTTTCTAAAATTAGTCATTTTAGTTTTACATTCGAACAACAATAATCTATATACCGATAGAAAACCTCCATTTTGAATTTACAGGGATATCACAGACTTGAGTACAGCAAGAAGCAAAAAGAAGAACCAACTCATGTAATCTACTTCTACTTTTCTTCTATGAATTTTATGTAAATTGAATAACCAAACTTAGTTCAAACCATTTTTATGGACTCATGTAGAAAAGGAAACAACCCGTGTTTCAGCCTCTTAACAAAAACAATCATCTAAGCAATACCAAACAGGTTCTATTTTAATCTACCTTCTAGCTATTAATTAATGTTTTCTGCCATGATTGGTCTTTGCGTCCAATATATCTCTTTTTCCTGCATCATATGAATTCCTACAGTATTTTATTTACCTAGCAGATCTGTAATACACAATGTGTTTGTATGCATTTAAAATTCATTTATGTGTCCAGTCTATGTTCACTGTCAATAACAAGTTAATACACAAGGAATGAATGAAATTAATTTTAAAAAATATTTCATGGAAAATGCAGTGTCATCAATTCCTTTTAGATGTTGTTCCAATTTTTTTTTTACCCCTATAATCCGTTTTCACGCAAATAATTTAAGTAGCAGCAAGAAAAAACCTAATTTTTACCAGCACAAACTACCGGGTTACATTATACTTTTTTAATGATTTCATTACCAGAATTATGTTTATGGCATTAAGACTTATTTTTTACTTTGTTATGCCACAATGCTTTCAAGCACACACGAAATCTGTCCTAAATTAGCAACAACCAATACCAGATTCTATTTTAACATTGAATTCTTCATTGCAATGTTTTGGATGAAGTGGCGACTAGATTGGATGAAGGGATGACTGGAACGAAGGAAGGGAAAGATAGAGGGGAGCAAAAGGATTCTATTGAGACGGATGCTTCAGAAGCTCATAGTTTAGACAATGATCTTTGTGACAAGAGGGCTTTGTTTTTATTTAGAACACCATATAATTACTTTTACTTGGTTTTTTTTTTTAGCCTTTAATTGGACATGACTACATGCTCTCAATTTGTATCATATTCCTAAGTAGACGTAGCCATTTCCTATTTGTTCAGTTATCATTATATATCAATCCTCTATTTTCCATTCAATCTCATTGTGTGTTTTCAATTTCTATCTTATTCCTAAGTGGATGCATCCTTTTCCCATTTCTCCGGTTATCCTTACATATCAATAATATATTTTCCATTCAATCTGATTTTAAAAACGAATCCACATTGCACTTTCCCGTGCTTGTCATTCTTTTATTTTTAAAAGTCACTTTTACAAAATAGGCTTTGGTAACCTTTTAGTCAAACAAGAGTTTAACTAATTTTATAAGTTTATGATTAAACTTTCTAGGATTAATGTTTCTGACACAACATAGTTGAAAAACATACAGATCAGATCAATTTCTTAATTAGACGATCATTGAAATACATAAATAAAACAGGATATTAAAGGAGAATAATTTACCTTCTTCCCCATCTCTACATTTCACTCCTATTCGTAGTAAGGATTTTTGTCATGGAAAAAAAAAAGAATTACATTAGTCTGGTGCAGTAATAAGATGAATGGAATAAAACGTAAACAAATTTCCACACCATAAGAATACTTTTAGTTTCATTATTTTACCGGTCAAATGTACAGGACATAGGAGAATCTACTTATGCCGGCGAGATGAACCATCAGGATGAATGGAACGGCATCTGGACAGAAGATACACAAGTTATTGAAGGAAATGTACTAGGGCATATAAACAACCAACCAGTGAAGTTTTTAAAGCACACATGTACAGCTAAAGTGGGAGAAGACGAAATCAAGTCATTCCCACCTGATTTCATGAAACCCATGCAGATTGACATGAATAGAAAATGAAAACAACTCACAGAAACGGGAATTTTATGAGGAAACCCAAATTTTTCCACAAACCTTCCTTGCACTGGATGTGATTGGAAAAAATCTATTGGAAGCCAAATAACTTGAGAAGGCTATGGGAATAAACCATTACGAAACAAAGGGGAAAACATACATAGGAATAAATAGCAAACTATACCTACCTGTTTTGAAAATGAAATGTTGATTAATGTTCTCGCATCTGAGGTCAGCCCATTGCCTGAAGAACGAAACAAAAAGTGAAAGGTCGACTGATCGCTAGGTTTTTAGGATTTGGAACACAGAACCCTCACTCCCTTAAACCTTTACAAAATAAATGGAAAACTTAAAGAGGAAAAAAAATTAAAAGATCCAAATCCACCCATTTTGAAAATCAAATGTAGATTAATGTTCTCGTATTTGAGGTCAGCCCGCCGCCAAAAGAATGAGACAAACGGTGGAAGGGTAACCGATTGGTGGGTTTTTAAACTTCAAAAAGGAGAAGTGCCTGACTTCTTTACGAAAAAGAAAAGTAAAGAACTGATAAAGAATAATGACATATGGCATCATTTAGTTAAAGAAGATGAGAACAAGAGGAAGACACAAGACTTGGTTTAACACTCGAAAAGCTGAGGTAGAGAGGAGTTTTAGCCTAGGGTTCGGATAGGCAACCTTATTTATTGGCCCCGTCAATAATAAAATTCCTCCTTAGTCTTTCAACTCTTATTACTTTCACACTTTGGCCCATTAGGTCTGTTTTAACACCTTCCTTCTCTATGTTTAAGCCTTTCATAATTATCGTACTTAAATGAGTTTTGGTTGGCCAACAACATAACTAAAATGGTTTTTACATCATTTTTTAAGTTTTTTCAAATTATTAAGTCTACTTTTAAACCACTTATAATTTTTATTATTATTCTCAAAATTTTATGTGTGCCTAACTTGAATTTTATTACATATATGTACAGGTGTTTTTGGCTCTGGAAAAAATATGTTGAACATTTTTAATTTTTTTAGCTTCATTATCTCTATATGCTTTTTTTAACATGTATAGCTACACTTCAAATTAATTCATTAATTGTGTGTGTTTTTTTTTGCCCGGCCCATGTCATCTTGCACAGTTTGTAATTCCAAAGCAATTACATTTTCTTATGGGTAAAATCCACCAGGGGTATCCTAGCGTTTAGTTTTGTCCCAAACTGGTACTGATCTTTGAATTTGTCCTATTTAACTACATAACTTATGTTAAACGTTTCAATTGGGTACTTTCCAGTGATTCCATTTTTAAGTTTAACGGAAATTGCTAACGTGACATTAATTAATGCTACAATAAACTTAAAATAACAACTTTGGACCCTAAACTTTTTCAACCACTAATTCTAAGCCTAAAATTTACATATCTAACACCTAAACCATCACGTTTACTGATGCCCCAACCCTAATTTGACGAGGCACATTTACCCAACCCCATCGACGATTAGAATCAGCGCAGCCACTAGAGAGTAATGAATCGAAAGGTTTGCTCGATCAGCGTCTCCATTCCCCTCGCCACCCAGCCCCGGCAGCGATTTGTGCTCAGTTGACCCAACCTAGCCCCAATATTTTCCATGGCGATTTCGATGTTTGCCCTCTTCAACCTTGGCGCATCGTTTGGATATGAAGTGATCGGCCTTTTCTATGAGTTTGTCAATGGGGATGGAAGTGACGAATAGCGACGACGAAGGGCCAGAGGAGCGATCGGCAACTTCTATTGCCTTTTCTATGCCACACAAATTCCAATGTTTGGCCGAACAACGACTACGAAGGGTCTGGAGAGCGGGGACCCACCGGACTATAAGATGATAATGGTGGAAAGAGGTGTCGATTTGGTGAAGGTGACTAGCGGCGATGAGGAGATAGTTGGAAAAGTTTAAGGTTTGAATTTTTTTCAAATCCCATTACTTGACCCAACAAAAAATAGTGGTTTAGGTGTTAGATCTGAAATTTTTGGGGTTAGAATTAGTGGTTGGAAAAGTTTAGGGTCCAAAGTTGTTATTTTAAGTTTAGTGTAGCACTAATTAATACCATGTCAGCAATTTTTATTAGACTTAACGATGGAATCAATGAAAAATGCCCAATTGAAATGTTTAACATAGGTTAGGTAGTTCAATACGACAAATTCACAAATCAAGTACTAGTTTGGGACAAGAATAAAAGCTAGGGTACCCCCAGTGGATCTTACCCCATTTTCTTATTGCAATTTATTCTCCATTTCATTTTTTATACATCAATTAATACTGGTGTTTAATATGCAGTATTATCTCGTCCATTTGACAGGTTATGAAATTGATGTCATCATTACAATAGTTACTGAAAGATGGTCTGATCAACAATGTAAGTTTTTTTGTTGAACTTGTAGATTCCATGTTTGTAATTGTCAATGTGAGTTGTGTGTGTGTAGAATTGTTCTAGGTCCACCTGTTAATAATTGGGAGCCAAGTTATTACAATATTTATGTTCAAGGATGTGCGATAAATATATTGCTGAAAATGAATTGTGCAAAAGTTTTGGGATGGATGAAGTATCTTATATGATAATGTTGTTTGATGATAAACATGTAATTATTAATTGTGTATACTGTTAATGACATCATTTATCTTTAATATCATATTCTAAGCTTTCGCATTTAGTGTATAATACTGAATGCATTACACACACACACACACACACACACACACACACACACACACACACACACACACACACACACACACACACACACATTTAAGATCTTAGATGTACATCAAGTAAAAGAAGCATTTTTATATGAACTATTATCTCATCCGTCAGACAGGTTATGAAACTAGTTAACAATGAAAAAAAGAAAAAAATTTGAAATTTCGAATTAACCAGATGTACGATAGATGAGATGGTTGTTCCATCTTAGGGTTTTAGTAGGGGATGAGGTACATGATGCCCGTGTATTGCGATAGTTTAATCTGTTTCAACATTAAATATGAATATAAACAACGATGATCATTGACAAAGGCAAAACATTTCATAAAAATAAGAAAAAAAAAGTAAGAATTGAGATTAAAAAAAATCAAGGTAAAGTTTTGGGGCAAAAAAAACTAACAAAAAGATTATAAGTATCAAGAGATAAACCTTAATGGTTAAATTTTTTTTTAGAAAAGAGAAATAATATGAAAAAGTTGATAAAATAATACAAAGAGTGAGATTTCAGTGACAAAAAATAAGGTTTAATGATTGATACAAAAAAATGGCAAAAAAATGGTCTTTAGACCAAGAGAACAAATGTAAAGATTTCAGGAATTAAAGGTTTAATCATCAACTTAATGAAGAAAAAAAATAAATGAAAACATGAACTAAAAAAAATTAGCTCAAACCATATCAAAAAATACACAACTATTATATAGTGATTAAAGTTTTGTTTTAAAAAACAATAATTAAAAAAGCAACAAAAAAGATTAAACGAAGTCATTATGGTTGATTAGAAAAAGAAAAGAAACAAACAATGGTTTCCAAGATTTTGCTTTAGTAGACAATAAATAAAAAAGAACAAAAAAATTAGTGGCAAAAAAAACAAATGAAAAAACCCTAATTATTAAGTTTTAGGATTAAAATGACCAATGAACAGAAATTAAAGACTATAATGGGAAAATGTATAAATTCATGTACTAAGAATCCGTTTGATAAAAAAAAATGAAGTAGATTGAAATTGTTAAAAATGATGTCCTAGGGCCTCATGAAAGTGATTTCTATGTGAAAAAAAAAATTGAGTTTAAAAAAAACCAATCACATAAAAAAAATAGTAAAACACAAAAGTTAAAAAAAAAAAAAGAATACAATGTTCATATATAGTAATTTTCATTATAGACGAACAAAAAAAATGCAACCTATTTTAGAATATAGTGAAATTTTGATAACCACACCTTGTAGTTTATATTTTTTTTCAATAAATTTAGCATGAAAATAATTTTTAATAATAAGAAATTAAAAATTTCTCACCAATAGATTCATATTAATCAATTAAAATTTTGGTTTATTTCAAGTTTTGACTGGGCTCTGTTTATATTATGTTATTATCATTAAAATGATTAGTTATGATTGAAATATAATATTGTGAAACAAAATACTGTATGCATTTCAAAATGATAGATATTTCTTATGTTATAAAAACTAATTTACTAAAATTTTTCACGCCTTATTAACTCAAAAATCCAATTTTCAATATCAATGAAAAATTTATCTAGAAAAATTCACTTTTAATTTCAACAATAATGGACTAAATTATTTTAGTAAACCATAGACCTTAAAATAAATTATTGGTGCTATTAAACTTAATCATCAATAATAAAAATATGACCAAAACATGAAAATGTATTTAATTTATGTTAATCAATTAATAATTTAACCATTAACTTAATAAAGATAAAAATAAAAAAGTTGACTAAAGTCGAATAAACAATAACCATAGTCAAAAGTTGGTAAACTATAATGATTAAGGTTTCATTTTAGAAAAAAATAATAAAGAAAGATAACAACAAAAGTTTAGACCAAGCCAAAAAATAGAAAACTTTAGGTGTTAAGGGTTTAATAATTTTCTTAGTAAAATTAAAAAAATGATTCTGGCATTTATAATGTACGATAACATTGCAAAATATACATGCAATAAGTTTTTTTAAAATTTTATATATTAATGAATCAGCGGTAAAATGGAACATTTTAAGAACCAAGTACCTATACATAATATAAATTATGCATTATTTTAACTAATCAAAACTCAGAATCAAACTAATGTAAAACACCTGTGCATTATGTAAATTGTGCATATGTTTCAATTCATCGAAACTTTGAATCTAACCTATCTAACTAAACCTTTGAATAAAACCATGTAAAAGAAAAAGCTTTTGGTATTTAATATGGTTAATGAAGGCATGTCTCTCATTTTCTTTTAAGAATCTATCATTTTAAATTTAAACAAACCATATTTTATTTTTCTCTAAAAGTTTTCAATAGATTGAAAAAGTTAAGGACTATTATGGTAGAATTGTTATATTAAAGAACAAAAGGGGGATTTAACCATTCAACCTATGAAGTAAAAAAAATAAAAAAAAAGAAAACTGCATGAGGGGGTTGCCATAAATTAGACAAATATACTCACAGTCCCTATATTGTTGGTCTTGGAAAGTAGTTGTCCCCAAGTGTTATTATCTGGTGATCTTACCACAGTCGAATAAATAATCTTCACCTTATCTTGCGGTAGGATGTGAAAGTTAGGAATCATTTTGGCAGACCTAAAATATTCAAAGACTAAAATAGAGGTTTTACCATAAAACTTGGAAAAGCAAAAAAAAAAAAAAAAAAAGGGCGAAAGAGGTTACTGTTAACAGTAAAACCTCTTTTATCTTTAGAATATAGTACGAGGTTCAAAGGGCCTGCGCGTTATGGTGGTCACATAATGTCACAATATTAAGCAAAATATTAATGAAGAAAAGCAATAAAAATAGTTTGGAAACCCAGAGAGAAAATGTTAAAACCTTATACATTAAGAGTTTAACAATTAACTTAGGAAAAGTTAAGGAAAAAAAGCTCTAATTCACTAAAAAAAAACCATGGTGAACAATGTTTTAGTTTAGAAAACAACACACCATAAAAAAAAAAACCAAAAGATCAAACAAAAACACTATAATTAAGTAGTTACTAAGTTTAGGGTCCGAAACATCAAGCCGATCAAACTTAGGGTCTAATATGGGAAACAGAAACAATAAAAGACTGAAAATGCGTTTCACCAAAAAGAATTGTGAAACAAAATGAAAGTGGGAGAATAGCAAGATAGATCCTAAAAAAGCTATTGTCTTTTGAAAAGCTAACCAAATTTCTAAAAGAAGCAATTGCATAAAAAAGAAATAGGTGAAAAGAGTGGGTCGTAGCCCAGCCCAAAACCAATGGGCAAAAGCGGAAAGACACTGTAGTTTATTGTTAATTTGAACGGTAACTCGAAACGGGTTTTAGTATAAAGATAAAAAGAAAAGAAAGTGAAAAAAAAACTGACTAAAGTCGAATAAATCAAAACCAGACCAAAAGTAGGCAAATTATAATGATTAAAGCTTCATTTTAGAAAACAACGATAAAGAAAATCAATAAAAAAAGTTAGGATCAAGACTAAAAAATAGAAAAACTTTAGGTATTAAAGATTTAACAATTGACGTAATAAAGATAAAAAATGGTTTAACTAAAAAATAAATAAATTATGGTTACCGGTGTCTTACTTTAAAAGAGAGTACATAAAAACCAACAAAAAGAAAAGCTTGGGGGCCAAGAGAGCAAATAGAAGATTTAATTAAATAGTTAGTATAAAATTTGGGGACTAAAATGTAACATGGAGGTAACTAATGTCTAGAAAAAAAAAATTAGAAAGTTAGGGACTGAAACCGCGTTTTAACTGATACAAGCATGTAGGGGTGAGCATGGGTTGCGTAAACCTGAAACCGAAATCGAAACCGAACCACCCCCATTGGGTTGGGTTGGGTTGGGTAAAAATTGATCATGGTTCTCGGGTTAGTTCCATATATAGGAGAACCGACGGTTTTTGGGTTGGTTCTGGTTCCATATGGAACCAACCCGAGGTGAAACCGAACCCGAGATATATATATAATTATATAATAAAAATTATAGTATTACTAATATATCCATACACACACACACACACACACATATTTCTTTGAAGTGTTATGATGGTTATTTTGTGTTTTTATATTAAACTCTTAAACTAATGTTTCAAATTGAAACAGTATGGAAGTTGTAGGATCATTTATGAAATTCCTCCATATTTACTTAAATCACTTTGCTTCATAGACCCATTACTCCTAAGTCATTTTGCTTTCGATCTTTCATTCCAGACTACTCTTTACGACACAATTATGATATTTTTTCCATTTAAGTCATGCAAAATTAAAAATTTATGACATCAACATATTTTAGGTTTTAATACTGAAGAAGATGGTCTTAAAGACTAAATTTTCCATGTTGAATGTCATACAAATATTGAAATTATTGGAATGAAGTAAACTAGTTGAGATAAAAGATACCCCACAAGTAACTCTTTTAAACCATTTTTGTAATAACAACATTTTAAACTCTTTTGAATGTATCTAAGTACATATATTTAAATATTAATTTAATTGTATATTATGTTGAATATGTTATAAAACTGATTATGGATGTAGATTTATTGAATTTTGGTGTTGTTATAGGTGTATGGTATAAACTGAAAAACTCAAGAACTAGAACTAAGAAACCCAGAACCATGGTTCTGGTTCTATTCGGTTCTCGGTTCTGGGTTGGGTAGAAAAATTTTGGAATCGAGGTCATTTCGGGTTAGTTCGGTTCCATCATAAAACCGAACCAACCCGACCCATGCTCACCCCTACAAACATGAGACATAATAAAACCGCAAAAATTGCAACCTAGGCCCTCAAGAAGGCAAACGCCTTGCAAAATGAGATAAAACTAAAAAAAGAACTAATTACATCCTAAAAAAGTAAAAAAAAAAAAAAAAAAAGACGCAGAACCATGACCCAAAACCAACCCATAACAATAGTACTATTTATCCAACAGTGACCATTTTAATCGAAACAAACGTGAGATAGACTAAAATAAAAAAAAATTGCAACCTAGGTCTTCAGGAAGGTAAGTGCCTTGTGAATTGAGACAAAACTAATAAAAGAACCAATTACATCCTAAAAAAGCAAATAAAAAAAAAAGGACAAAAGCCAAAAAAAAAAAAAAGTCTACGGTCCAAAAATAACTAAAGTAACCCATAACAATGGAAATATTCATCCAAAGGTGACATTGTTAATATTTAGAAATTAGTAGTAATAATATACTATTAGTAACGCGAGGGGAGTGACCAAAAGCTCGAAGGCAGGAGAAGATATTAGATGGAGAGCTCCTCCACCATTTTGCAGCTCTAACAGGAAAATGGAAACCACAAACGCAGTTTCCCCAAAATCTCCTCCACCACCGCCGACCCAAGAACCGGAGCCCAAAAGGCTCAGAATGTTCACAACCACCACCGACGACGACGAAGAAACCGTCAATCCCACCTCCGATCCCACCAGAAAACGCAGGTACAAACGCCGCAAAATCGCCATTTTCTTCGCATACTGCGGCGTGGGCTATCAAGGCATGCAGAAAAATCCAGGCGCCAAGACCATCGAAGGCGATCTCGAGGAAGCACTTTTCCACGCCGGCGCCGTTCCCGAGCAGGACCGTGGCAGGCCCAGACGCTACGACTGGGCGCGTTCCGCGCGCACCGATAAGGGCGTCAGCGCTGTCGGTCAGGTCGTCTCCGGCCGCTTCTATATTGACCCACCCGGCCTCGTTGAGCGGCTCAGTTCGCATCTTTCGGGCCAAATCCGAATATTTGGGTACAAGCGAGTGACAGCGTCGTTTAACGCCAAGAAGTTCTGCGATCGAAGGCGGTATGTTTATCTGATTCCCGTTTTCGCTCTTGATCCCAGTTGTCATAGGGATAGGGAGAGTGTTTTAGCTAGTGTAGGTTCTGGTAATGAGCTTACTAAGTGTTTAGAGTGCTCCGAGAGAGGGCGTAAGGTTGTTGGGGTGATGGGCAAGCGTGGTCCCGAAGAAAAATATGGGAAATCTCAGTCCGGCATTTTATCGAGCAGTGGAGATAGTATAGATGCCAATGAACTTAGAGAGGGTTCTGTAGTTGCTTTGGACGACAATGTGTCTAATCACTCAAGTGTAGTGCCTGAGTCTGCAGCTCCTGCGGACAAACATGAGTCTAATTACTCAAAAGTAGCGTCTGAATTTGCTGAAGTTAATGTTGCTGCTGAAAATGGGGCATCGATTGTCGTGATAGAGACCAGTGGATTAGTCCAGAATGAAGTTCTTGAGATTAAGGATGGGAAGGCTGCTGAAGAAGCAACTCTAGTAACAGAAAGTCAATTTGTTTATGGTGACAAGGAAATGGAGAGGTTCAATAGGATACTGAAATATTATGTTGGTTCTCACAACTTCCATAACTTCACTACCAGAACAAAAGCTGAAGATCCTTCTGCCCGGCGCTACATTGTTTCATTCCATTCTAACACAACAGTTACTGTGGAAGGCATTGAATTTGTCAAATGTGAAGTTGTTGGTCAGAGCTTCATGCTTCATCAGATCCGGAAGATGATTGGGCTTGCTGTGGCAATTATGAGAAATTGTGCTCCTGAGTCATTGATTCAAACTGCTTTACAAAAGTAAGTATCATGGCTTTCAGTTTAGTTTCTGATCTCGTTACAAGTGTATTACAGTTCCCCCTCACGTGGCGTGTCATCTTTCAGGGATGTTAGCATCAATGTGCCCACTGCTCCTGAGGTAGGTTTATACTTGGATGAATGCCTTTTTACATCATATAACCAAAAGTGGAAGGACCATGAAGAACTGTCTATGAAAGCTTATGAAAAAGAAGCGGAGGAATTCAAAATGGAGTACATATACTCGCACATTGCATCAACAGAGCACAAGGAAGGAGTTATGGCCCTGTGGTTGCATTCTCTGAATCACCGTAACTATCCTGATTTGCGAGAGGCTGGCTACAAAGACGGGTTTAAGAAAGCTGTAGAGATGGAGGACATCAAAGAAGTGGCTGAGGTGGCTGATGCTGAAGCGGATAAGAAAGCAAACCCAGCTGAAATACAGGATGTGGTCGAGGCGAATACGTCTGATTGATTTTCTTCATATTCATGTTCTATTCAGTGTCTTGATTAATTCACACCAGATTCCTTCTCTCGATGGTTCATCTTCAATGCTAACGTTAGTGAGTCATATGATATCATCCCAAGGATGCAGCTCATCCGGTACTCCACGTTTCACTGCTTGCTTGGTGGGATTTCCACCCATAGACATGTTGAATGAAATACCCTGAAGTCTTTTGAACTATTTACAGAAGTTTGGTTTTTCTCTGTTCGATTTATGTATTTACATTCATTTTTTCCCATCTGTCTGCCTCCATTCCTTGCCTGAGAATCTGTCCCACAGACTCTTGCATGAGTTCAGGTCTGATTGTTCCTCGCATTGGTAGATACTGGCTTTGATAGACTAGTGCTATACTGTGTAAGCATTAGATAGAGATGTCATATCATCATCTCAATGTAGATATTAGACAAGAGGATAAGCAGAGGTCATTCCATTCTGTCTTCAGTGTTTGTTGTGCCTTTGGATTTATTCCAAGCTATCTGGTATCAAGTTGCCTGGCAGGCAGTCCTCCTATGCAGATCATTCACAACTTGCTTAAGAAGCTGGTAGAGCAGAACTTCATGCTATGCACCTCATGGACAAAATGGGAATGGCTGAGTCTGCAGCGGATGGTTGAGTGGAACCCCTGGGATGGTCACTCTCTAAATTGTAGTCCATCAAAGGCGGCCTGTCCAACTTCTGATCATGTATGTACACAAACTCTGGCAGCTGCATCTCCTTCCTCCATGCATGCTCCAATAGAAACTCCACTCCCTTCACGTATCTCACCTTCTTATACAAGCTGCATGCGTTATGGAAGTCCATTGATCAACCTGTGGAAAGTGGAAATGCAGCAGTTTTGGACTATTGAGTGGATTGGATATGCTCATATACAATTGCTTACCTGGGGTTGAAAATAAGATGGTGAAAGGCAGCAAGGAAGAGTCTGGCTTGAACTCCAGGGTGCAAGAAATAAATGGCGGGATCTCGGTGGCAGATGGATGCTAGGGCCAAGATTCCTGGAAAGTTTTTGGACCTGTCAACCTCGGAGTGCACATAGAGCACCGAGAAGGGGGTCACAGCCAATGCCGGGTATATCTTCTCCTCCAAGTACTTCTTCACCACTTGGGTGCTCACTGTGCTTGCTGTTGGTGCACCACAGGCATCAGTATAATGATAAGCAAACATATATATCATATATGAACATGATGCTGAAATTTATTGTACTTACCGGGGAAGGAGGCTCCAATGACACACAGAAGCTTGTGGCAACGCTTTCGTGTTCCTTGAATGTTGAAAACGTGGGGTTTGTCCAGGAGAAGGAATTGGTCGGACTCGAACAGATTGAAACATGACATATCAATCTACTTGAAGCTTAGTGCTCACAGTCCGTATTGGAAGGGGTTGGAGTAGAGTAAGTTTATTTTGTGGAGGCAGAGTATGCTAAACGTGCATGAAAATGAATAGCGGGAAGAGGATCAAAGAGGCGGACGAGATTGAGGTTCTGGACAAGGTATATCCTCAGGCATATTCTCTTTTGGCACCAACTCCAAGCCCCTCTACTGTTTCTATCTTCATCCCCACTCGGTGGAACTGTCCTTTCTCACAATTATCTGCAGCTTATTTATCTTCTTTTTCCTGGCCTTTTAAGTATTCACTGATACACTGATTTTATTAACTTTTAATTACATTTATCAATTTTATATATGAGATCATGAAAAGAAAAAGAGGGATAATCTAGACCAACTCATTTCACTCAGATCCTGATGATAGGTTTTCCGCACACAATGGTTGGTTACTGTCCAGCAGATTTCTGAAATGCAGATGCAAATGCTTCCAAAATCGAGTAACGAAACTACTCGAAGAAATAACTCGTAGATGCTCTAGATTTTCATGACCAAGAAGAACAAGAAAGTCCCCAGTTATGAACCTCCTAAATCATCAAACTTGTAAGCATTATCTGAACAAACATGGGAATTACCAGTAATCTCCACAAGAACATGAGCCATTGACAAAGTGATGGAATCTCTTTGCGTCTCGAATTATGATGGTGCGCATCTCGATCAGTGAAACGGTCTTGGCAAAACCATGACAATCGACACATATCCTAAGGTTTTTAGTTATGATCAACGGCATGCCAGAACAAGTAACCACAAGTCCAAATGCAATGGCCAACTTCTCACTGTGCTGGCTGATCATGTCCTCTTTCATCTCCTCATCAACGTTGTGCAGAACAAATTCAGTTTTAGGCACAAAACCAGTTTTCCTGACCTTCACAATTAGCTCTTCCAGCTTGCCATATATCTTTTGGGTCTCAGCATGGGACCGATCACCAACTACAAACCGATGAATTTCATTTTTATGTTCAATAAAACTGCATCCTGGTGTTTTGTTGAGATCCTTCTCCTTCATTGCCATTCTTATTTTTGAGGCCTCATTCCATAGACCAGCGGCAGAATATATGTTTGACAGCATGATATAGTTTCTGCCATCTGAAGGCTCTGAAGTAAACAGCCGTTCAGAGATTTTCTTTCCAAGTTCAGCATTGCCATAAACCCTACACGCGCCAAGTAATGTGCCCCAGACAGTAGAATTTGGTTCCATTGGCATGCTCTGAATCAGCTCATAAGCATCACTGAGAAGTCCTGAGCGACCCAGAAGATCTACCATACATGAATAATGTTCCAACCTAGGTGGAATCTGATAAACGTCAGACATGATATTGAAGTAATTCTTTCCCTCCTGGACAAGCCCTGAATGACTGCAAGCACTTAACAGATGCGTGAACGTTACATGGTCGGGCCTGAGACCGACTTTCACCATTTGTTCGAATAAATGCATAGCTTCTTTCCCGTGGCCGTGCATCGCATACGTTGCAAGCATTGCAGTCCAAGCTACTCTATCACAATCGATCATCACATAAAAGATCTGTTCAGAAGCACTTAAGTTCCCTAATTTAGCATACAAATTCATAAGAGCAGTGGAGACGGGGATATACAGATCGAAGGCATGATGAACTATGAAAGCGTGGACAGAAGCTGCCAATTTCCCTAAACCAATATGCTCACAGGCTTCGAGAACACTAACCATGGTAGCTTGATCAGGTTCAATTCCATGCCTTCTCATCCTAAGAAAATATTTCATTCCTTCCATGCCCATCCCATCTTTCGCGTAGATTGCCACCATTGAATTCCATGAGACCGAATTCTGCATTGGCATTGCTTCGAATATCCAACAAGCCCAGCCGAACATCCCAAACTTACCATAGAAGTTGATGAGAGCATTAGAAACTTTCACCTCCCGTAGGATGCCTGACTTCAGAACAAAGCCATGAACAGACTTGCCTTCACCTAGGGCCCCCTCATCCATGCAAGCCGAGATTAAAGATATACACGAGACATCGTTCGGCTGGAAAAAGGTCTCGCATCTCATCCTAGAAAGAGCATGGAAACATTTAGTCATGTACCCACTTCTTGAAAATCCTGAAAACAAAGAGTTCCAAGAGACCAAGTCTTTGTGGGGCATTTCATCGAACAACTTCTGCGCGTCCTCCGGACAGCGCAATCTAATGTAACTAGCGACCAATTGGTCGCCGATGAAGCCATGGCGGTAGTCAATGGATTTGAAAACACGCGCATGAACAGACCGAGGAGAAGAAATTGAAGAGCAATGTTCAAGAGAGAGGATTAGAGCTGAGACAAGTGAGTCCAAGGTGGAAAGTGGTTGATATTCGAAAGATGACCGCGAGTAGAAGAGACGACTTTGGTGGGCAAAGCTGGAGATTGAAGTAGCTTGAAAGTAGGAGTAGCAGTGCAAGTAACGAGAAGCAACACCTATCATCACCCATCACGCGGTGAAGATATCAAGGGAACGCCGTCGGGTTGCCAGACAAATAGGAAGGCGCTTGCATGAGACTTAAAAGAGCGGTTCGCTGGGTTGGGCTTTCATGTAAATAGTTATTGCTCGTCATTCTCAAAATCCAGCAACCATTTTCTTTTCTACTCGTAGTTACAGATACATCCAGGAGTTGAAGCAAACGTGCAATCTAGCAAAAAGCTGAAGCTAGATACGAGTAATGGCATTTTGACCCGACCCGTTTGTTTCAATTCAAAAGCACAACCCGCAAGCCTGTGCTGTGCTGGTGTTCTGCTTTCTTGTGTTCAGGAGAGCTTGTTGAGACCGTGGAAGAAACGGTGCTTTCTCCTCCTCGAATGCCGGCCAGCGCCCTTCGTCTTCACGTATGGTAAGAAATGAACCTGCTTGTTCATCATCCAAACATCCATGTCATAACTTAGCCTTATATCTCATTCTAAGAATCGACCAAAATTCTCCCCAACAAGCACCAAACCTGAGAATTGTTTCGTAACCCCAACTCCTGGAGCGAAAACCCCTCATTCAGCAGCTTCTCGTTGCGGTGAGCTAGGCAGAAGTTTCCCCATACGTGCTTCCTGTTCATGGGAAGACAGAAATTCAGTTTTAAGATCCCACCCCCGGTGAATCGAAACAAAAATAGATAGGAACCATGAAATGTGGCGATGGCCCATCTTAGACTGCTCCGTCTCATTCACTTTCTTCTTGATGGCAAGCTTCAAGTCCGGCACTGTCGCCGAATTCATCACCGCAACATCTTCAAGAAACAATCAGCCAAATCACAAGGTTATGCTAACAAAATCACGGCTGGCTTTATGTCTGCCAAGTGTTTGACGGAATGCCAAAGGGAGCCAGAGATATCAATTACCGAACGAAGCGCCGTCCAATTTGAGGATCGAAATGCGCATCGCGCTGCCCAGTTCGAGACTGATCAGGGTGTCGACGTCGGACAAAGTGGGCTTCTTGGGGACGTCGGCGAGTATGGGATCGTCCAAGAGAGCGGCTAGCGTCGTCTGCAACCTCGCCTTCTTTACGTTATCGTTGTTGTATCCAACTGCGTTTTCTTCCTCATCCGTCACTGACTGCTCCATCGCAGGTCCGTCCGTCCTGGGTTAGGAGCGCCTGAAGGTTTGGAGCAGGGGATTCCCCAGGAATCGGTCAATCTGATAGAAAAAGTACCGGTTGAGATGGTGGATGGGGATCTGACGAGCTCACTGAAGAATAAAACCTGCTGACTCCTCTGGGCCGGCCCAGAGTTTGTGGTTTTGCGCTCCAGCTCCTGAGAGTTCTCAGTCACAGCCAACTTATGATCAAGTACGTTTCCAGCTCTCAATCCATGGATTATAGGGAGTCTGGTTCCAAAATCTTAACAATACATTGATTGTGAATGTGAATTGCTTATTCGCAGCAAATAGTACACTTCTGTTAAAGTTTACTAGTTATTATCAACTAAAAGACATAACTTAGGAAGCTGATTGCCCCCTTCAGATTTTGCCTATAAGGCTATAGTCGTAAGATGTACAGAAAATTGAAATTCACCAGCCCCACCACCCTTTGGGAATTATTCTTTTAATATAGGGTCATTCGTCCTTATTGTGGAGTTCCTTTTCATGGCACCTAATGCCTAAGCAGCACAAGCTGTCCAATTTGATGGCAGCCTATTCGAAACAGGTGCTGGCAGATTCCGGACATTCACTTCCTGGGGCAGCATCCGGTACTCAACGTCAAGCTCTTTAAATATTCTGATCATTTCCTCTATCAAAAGGCCTCTCCTAAGCCATTTCTCCCTCGTGTGATAATTCGTCCTGTAAATAGGGCATGCTATAAACTTAAGCTTGTTCATATCTTCAACATCCCTCACAACTATCATTGGGTTCTTTTGCCAACAATCATCTTTGCTCTCAATGTACCTGAAATCAATGTCCGTGAATTATTAGCTGTAAGCAAACCAGGCATCTCAACATTTACTTAGAGAGCTGCTTTTTTATGTGAACCTGGTTATTTTATCTCTCATGACTGCTATTTTTTCTGCTGGTGTTGAGATGTGGATGCAAAAATCAATTTGCTCCACCATTTGTGGACTCCTGTCGATGTTGCCCACAGGCTTGCTTGCTAGTTCACTGTTGGGATATATGATCTTCTGGCCATCATGCCTTAGGAACACTGTGGTCAATATGTTCATCTCCTCAACTGCCATCTGAGAGGCAACATAAGTAAAATGTGTTAGTGCTTCGAATGTTTAGGAGAGGAAAGGGAAGATTGGCTCACCTGCACTCCATCCACTTCACAGTGATCACCAACATCAAATGGGTGCATTATGAATAAAAATACAATTGCTTCAAACGTTGTCTTGCAGGTGTTGCCAAAGATAAATACCACCAAGAGAAGCTGTGAACTTATGAGGACAAGGAAATGGTTGACCTGAATTCCAAGTATGATGAGCCAAATTATCACAATTATTATGGCCACTATGATGTTCAACATGTTATGCAGTTCATCCACTGCTGTCTTTGTATCATCAAGAGACAATGCCAGGGCCTTTCGCTCCCTGAAGGCATTAACCTGAAATCATAAGACTAACCTTTCACAAGGGGTTAAAAAATTTAACCACTGGGACAAAGGATTCTGATAATATCCATTACCAGCCAGTTGTTGAGAGATGACTTGGTGATCCCTTCATCTTTGCATACTGCTCCAAAGTGATGCATTGCCTTCAAAGCCTCTTCCCTACGCATGAATCTCAAAACATCGTCAAGGTGGATATATCTGAAAAGGAAGTTGTGAAATATTATTCTTTTGCTATTATGTATAGGGGGGACTACGAGAGGGTGTTCAATACATGATAACTTACTGGGATTCTGGTTTCGCAACATTCTGGAAGATCCTCTTTGCCGCTTCTTTTGTTTGGCATTCACTTTTGATATGCAAAGATGTCTCATCCTTTGTATCTGAATCCAATATCCGTTCATCCAAGGTGGCCAGTTGTCCAGGGCTGATGATATTGATCATTCTCCTCATATTCCACGCTGATACATATTTGTGATTCAGTTTATGCACGTGGTCAATCCTTACCTCCTCATCTTTCCCCTTAGACACATCCCTCAAAATTTTGCTCCTCCCAACAGTTGGAGATTTTGGGAGTGTTCCCTTGCCTATTTCTTTCTCGTTCTTTGGAAGAAGATATGTGCGTGTGTCACTTTTGTTTTCGTGCTCCTCAATCTTAGAAGGAGATGTTTCATCCTCATTTATGCTTGTATGCAGCTCAAAAAGCGGAGGACCAGATAGTGTCTTAATGACATACTGATTGAACAATGCTTCCTGGATTCTATCAAAGAAGGTGTTCACATGGAATGATGAAGCAAGGACTTTGACAAGGAGGGTTTTTACTAGCCATATCAAGTTGCCTACCAAGAAACATAGAAGGATTTTTGTCACGTAAGGCAATACCTGGCTGTTGGTTTCCTTCTTCACCTCACCATCAAAGACAAAATGCCAAATGAGCAGAACCAGGCCCAACCACAAACAGTTCTGTACAGGTTTTTTTAATCCATACACAAAGTAGAGAACCCTTTTGCGCAGAAGGAAATTGCGCTCAATGAAGAACACAAGAAAACGAATCACCCACCCGGAAAATAATCGGCCACAGATTAAAGCCAATATCATTATCTCCCACTTCCACAATGGAAGATCCCAAAGTTTCTGCTTTGCCATGATGGGAATGGATATTGTGCAAAGCAAAGATGCTAGTATTAAGACAAGACTCACCCATTGAAATACTATCATCAGGCTGAACTTCATCCTCTTGTATTCATCTGGGATGTCTTCAAGGTCATCCTCTCCATGAGAACTGGCTTCAGAGTCAGAGTCTTGATCATCTCCATCATATTGCTCCCCTGCTGGGTCAGCCAGCCTAGACTTTGTTCTACTCACAAGGCGCCTCCATGAATTTTTCTGGAAAGAAGCAGTTAAACTGCCATGGAAAGGCTGGTTGCTGCACGAGCTTGAAGGTTGTTGATTGCTTTTTTGGCCGGTGAACTTATTGCCCTGTTGTCTAACAACCTCAGCTAAAATATCCTCAAACGAAACCTTGAGTCTCTTTGAAGAAAATGAAGATTTTGGAGCAGAGTATTGCCCATATTTTCGGGAGTCTTTGTGTCCACGGTTGCTATTCTCAATCTGAACATGTATTTCTCCTTCCCGCTGTAATTCATGGGAGGATTCTGGATCTCCCTTTTGGTTTTCTTTGGATGGAAGTAGAGGCTGTTCTTCTTCAGGGTTTTTCAATGGTTCAGAATGAGAAGGATGAAGTATGAAGGACTTCCTTAGTCTCTCCATCAGAGGAGCTCTTTTTGAGGTGCTACTGAACATCTCTTCTCAGAGGGCATCTATATATGAAGTGACAAAGAAGTGGACAGTGCACATTAAAATTCTCAAAGCAGGAGTCCCACTCTCTTCTTTTCTAAATATTATCCTACTTCTTTTTCACTTCCAAATAATAGTTATGATTCGTCATGCTATTAAAGCATCCATGCGTCACCATACTTATTTCATACTGATTATGCGGACGCATGACCAGTGTGGGAACAGAAATGTAAATGACTGCTTCAAAGCTTAAGCTTTTGGGTATACACCTGCACCTTGTTTTTTTTTTTCAAAAAGAAAAAAGGTAAACTCTATGTTATTTCGTTTTAACTTAAATCAACTTAATCCGAAATGTTTTATTTTATTTTATATTTTTTTTACCTGAAATTAATTTTATTTAAAATCAAATATTATGTAAGTGTAATAATTCATTGAAAATATAATTTTTCTAGTCTTACTAAATTTTTATTATTTTTTTCTAGTTTTAGGCATTAAAAAGAAAAATGCACAAAAAAATTAATAATATTATGAAAATTTACTTTCAAATGAATTATTGTATCTATATAATATTCCCTCCATCCCAAAAATTTTGATACATTTGACTTTTTGTTGTATTTTGACTCAGTTTTATTCATATTATTGTTTGTTAGAAAAACTAAAAATATATATATTTAGAAACTACATATCTTGAATTATCATTCATATACAAAGATTTTTTTATTTATATATTAGAATGTTAAAAATAAGAAATCCTAAATTAATTGCAAAAAACAAATAGAGAAAAACTTTTGGGACGGAGGGAATATTAGCTTTCAAATTAAATTGGTTCTACGTAAAAAAAATGTAAAAATAAAAATAAATTATTTTAAATTAAATTAACTTAAATTAAAATGAATTGACTGGTATGAAATTAGCGGGAGTCTTCTATTTAGGTGGAGAATTCCTGTAAAATATTGTCTCATCAATTTTTAAAATCATAATGTAGAATATTTTTTGGGAAAGTTACAAAAATCCCCCTATGGTTTGGTCAAACCTACAGTTTGCCCCTCTTTTTTGAGAAACCTACACTTTGCCCCTATATTTTTTATGCTACCCGATAACAACTTCTGAAACTGTATTGAAACTATATGGTAATAATGTTCTAGTAATTTCAAGATTTTTGATTTTTTTTTTCACAGTAAACCGACTTTTAAAAAATACTGATATATAATTACATGTGTAAAAGTACATTTACAGAAAGGAAAAATTGATAGTTTAAAATATCTATTAGCTATAAAAAAAACACCGGATAGATTGAAATTACTGGAAGATGATTATCGTAGAGTTTAAATACAGTTTCAGAAGTTCTTATCAGGCAGTATAAAAAACATGAGGGGCAAAGTGTAGGTTTCTCAAAATAGAGGGGGCAAACTGTAGGTTTGACCAAACTACAGGGGGGTTTTTGTAACTTTCTCATATTTTTTTGCAGGCTTTGCATTATCCGATATAAACAATGTATTAAGTCATATTTGAAGAATTTTTTCAGCACTAGTTATAGCCTTATAGGCATATGAGTTGTGAACCGTAGGATTAAAGGGGAGAAATGGTTCTTGGCGCAGCATCTTTCAAAATAAGTTTTGTTTCCAGTCTTTTCGCCTATGGGGCATATATTCGTCAAGCAAAGGGGAATAAATCTCTCATCTTCCAATATGCTCTAATCAGTTGATGTTGTCTTTGAGGATCTTTTGTAGGAGTATGTCTTTGTACTAAACCAGCTGCCATGGTTTTCATTTTTTCCTGCCAACAATTGTTTTGTTCAAGAAAATGTCATCATCCGGATACAGGTTTATTCAATTCTCAGCTAACCATTTCCTCAATAATTTGATGCACATTTACAACACATTACCTACTGAAGGAATATCCTCCTAAAATTTGGCATGGCGAAGTTCAAGAATGTGTACAGAATTTACACGTTGCAGCTTAAGTCGGAATCTAGTCTCTACAACTGTCCTAATCCTTTTCTATGAATGTACAGAGCGCTAAATGTGCGCCAGATGAATCCAAAGGAACATGTATGGGAGTCAAAAGTAGAAGAACAAGAATCAATGAAGCCTATGTTGTTAGTGCATCAGGAAGTGTGGTCCGAGATCCAAAAATCTTACCACCAACATCTGGGAAAGCCTCTTGTCCGGGAATGGGGCTCACGGTGCCATAGGCATCTACCTGAACTGGGTACTTGAGAAGATGGCCCTGTAACTTTGTGAAACTCTCATTGGTAAACCGCTTCCAGTTTTCTTCAGCAATGTCATTTATTCTCTTCACACAATCCAAGCTTTCAGGCTCCTTAAATGAATCTTCCACCATTCCTGTGTGCTCAGCCCACAACGACATCCTGTACCCGTAAACCTGCTTGATCAAACTTGATAACTTAGCCTAGGTGTTCATGGAACATAACTTCCACAAGAAACAAAAATGGCAACATAGTAACAGTTCCAGACCTGGCCATGAGGCCGTATCTGCATTCTACCCCAAGTATAACGAGGCTGGAATGCACCAATTGCCATCTCGGTGTCTCTTGACCCAGCCAAAGACCGTTGATTAATATTGGCAGAACCCAATATCACATACTCATCATCTACTATCATCCCCTTGGCATGAACATAAATCATGAAACGCTGAGAAATTTGAGAGGCAGATACCTAGAAATTTTGAGTGCAAGAAAGTCAACAACCTTAGCATCATATAATGTTTTTTGAACAGGAAGCATGGGGTACGAAACAAGGTTTTAAATCTCACACTGGATAGCTTATTGTTGGTAAATAATGAGAACATTGTTGATATAAGCAATAGAATGATAAATTCAGCTCAATACAATGAAACAGGAAATTGCGTATAGTGTCATTACCAATTCACCATTACTTGAGGGAGGCGGTGACTTATTTTCGTCAGTCTCTTGAGGAAGTTCCTCTCGATTACCAAGACAATAGAAATTTAGGTAATCTTGTGGATGACAATCCGTGATATTCATGGATTTCAACTCATCTGCTATGATTTTATACATCATTTTCATAGTTTGTCTCTGGAAAAACCAAATAAAAGAAGATGAGTGATGTAAGATTTGGTACAAATTTCATACAGCCATCAACCATAAGAAAATGAAAGGAAGAGTTGACAATGTAAGACGTGCATGTTTTGCCAAAACCTATACTGGAAAGAAACTGTGCTTTTCTTTTTCTTTTTGCCATTCCCCTAGCATTTTATCAAATGCTGCTCAAAACCAGGCAAGTCTTATACTATTCAGATGTGTGTGGGAATGAGCAAGCCGAGTTGAAAATACCAAGTTAGGGAAGGTGGTTGGATGAGGAAGCTGGTGTCAAAATGACTGCAAAGGAATTATTATTCAGATTATTCATGTCTGAAAGTAAGTAGGCTAATTTGGCCCTAAACCTCATTCAAGGACCTTCCCTATTGTTTTTCTTTTTCACATACAATTGGTCATTAATTTAAAAGTTCGTCTTCTCACCTGCCAAAAAAGGATTTGTTGCACAGATGCTGAAGAAGGAGCACCTTCAGGCCACATTGGTATGACAACATAAACCGCAAATCTCTCCTTTGCTCTAATCTTACTAGCAATCTTTAATGCCAATTCAATAGGAACTAGATTATCTGCACCTATCCACACCGAAAGAATAATGCATTTTGAGCTCAAGGAATAGTACAAAACTGACGCAAACTAAAAGAATGAACTAGTAAAGATTGGATATAAATTAATCATATGAATAAATGATTTAAACAGGAGTTACATGTCTGTCAGCTGACTCAAATGTCAAATCAAATTTAGTTGGTACATCTAATTTAAGATTCAAGAAAAATGGTATGCACATTTAACTACATAGATGTTGTGATGAAACAGAGAGCGAAATTTAAGCAAAAGTTGTTTGGATGTGACAATACCTGCTTCTCTGTAAGATGGCCAAGCATATGATGATCCAATGAAGTACTGATTCTCAATATATATGAAGTGTTGTGCAGCTCTAATTGCCTGGATGTATGCTGTCTGAATGCTCCTATCTATCACCAGGTTTTTAGCACAAACAAGATTCTGCAAGTGAATGAGGTGTCACAGGCTCACAATCAAGCAATAACACATTTGAAAGTGCTAAAAACAAATTACTGCACCTACTGAGCAATGGGGAAGTAAAAACTGGAGGTAAAAATTTGGGCGAGCATTGCTAGCAAAAGCGCTTTTCAAGATCTCACCTGTGATTCAGCTTGGCCTGGATCTTTGGGGAACCCTTTTACAGATCCTGAATCGATAGAGCGGAAAACCTGTCAATTAGAATAGCAAGGAAGATAGATGGAAATCAGAGAATGCTGGACACATTTTTTTTTGTCGGATGTCCCTGAAGGAACAGAATACAGGACTCAAAATCCAATAGCAGTTGTAGTATTATTAATATTTCACCTGAACATGCCATTTCTCGTTATCATCTTCTACAGCAACCCATAAAGTTGGATCATCATTTGGCCTTGATGCAGAGGGGCTCAGTATCCATGAGATACGTTCTAACTTTATCAACGAATCATCATTCCAACCGGCAACTCTCTTGAAACGTTGACCAAATTCCAACTTTTTGACTTTCCTCCAGCGCTGCTCAAAATTCGTAAGAATGTCGTAAGCTGCAGGACCATCGATTCGGCAATGTAAATCATGCCATGGCTGCCTTGGGCCCTTTGCTCCTGCCTGTGATGTAAAATGAGAAAAAATATGCCATTACTATTGCCATAGAACTGTAAACTTAAACTCAACACTTCTTAGTTTAAGCTTAATGACAACACCAATTTCGTGGTTACTGATATAATACATATATTTCTGAGACGGATAAAATCAACTACTGTTAAGCCAGATAACAATGATCAAGCAGACTTCGAACAACAGAAAGCTATTGTCTAACTGCATTTCATTAAGTACCCCTTCAGCTGTAGTTCTAAGTACGTAGGTATATTTAGGAGGTCAAGTGAACAGGACAGTGAATTGCATCCAGATAGTGAAGCCCAAAGGAAAATATACTTACAAGGGTCGGATTATGAAAATCATCTTTAAACACTGTGCCAAGATCCTGAAATAGTCGATGGGCAGGTGTATCGTAGCGGCCATCACAAAGATCCAGACCTCCGAGAAAAGCACTGATTTTCCGATTGTTCCCAGATGCCTGTGTGTCCACAATCACACATTTCTGGTGATGAGTAAACAGAGTACCAACAACCTGTTAAACATGACAGAACAAAAATGCAGGTTAATCCTTCGGCTACTCGTTCCGTTCTTCATCCCTGAAAACTACGCCTAGAAAGAAATAATGGAAACGTGCAATAGGAACTGCACCACGGTATAAAGCATGCCTGCTGCTTGAAAATGCTAAGCTTACTGCTGGCGTAACGAGGAGCTAAGACACATGAAACAGAGGAATGCTTGAAGAATTTCCGGGTTTCTTCATCATGAGTTTGCATCACTCCCTCCTGTGTTCAAAACATTTTGCAGAAGAAAATTAAACAATCCAAGCTCTTTGAATAAGATTTAAAAAAAAAAAGTTATGGAAAATATAGCTCGTCTTCGTTCCATTTGCCATTTTTGTGCCAAAAAATATCACTTTTCCAACCAATACCACTGTCACATTCAAAGATAAAAAGAGATTAAAATACATGTAATTTATGTCATTCTTTTTACGGTGAAAGTTTAAAGATTAAAAAAAATTTAGATTTTGTGATATGAGAAATTAAGTGAAAATTAAAAAAAAAATTATTAGATTTTATATATTGAGAGTTTAAATGTTGATAAAAAATAAATTAATTATTTAAATTTTATAAAAAAAAAATTACAACTTTTTTTAGACATTAAAAAAACTACATTTCAAGTAAAATGGAGCGTTGGTGTGTATAAGAAAAATTACCAATTCAAAGGTTCTTATGACAAACTGGAAAACATTAATTATATACCGTGTTGATGCCAAACTTGCTGTGAGAAGTCTTATCATCCCAAACCAACAAAAGCACCCTCACGCCTTCCTGAGTCTTGTACTTCAACAAATCACCTAAAGTCAAATTGCCGCCGTTGGGCAGCGGCCTCGTGGGTTCCCTCACCAGCCGGATCTTATGGAAAACCGACCACCCAACAATGTAAATCAAATGATGGGCCTCCAGAATAGCATGGCAGATATCCTCCCAGCAGTTCCCACGCTCATATATTTTGCCCTGCTCTAGTTCTATTTTCGGCTCCTCCGAATCCGCCACGTGAGCGTCCTGGTACAACTTGACTGCGCCGCCGTGGCGCACCGGGAAATAGCAATTCTTAACACCGTAATCCTCCGGATCCAGGGCGATTCCGTATCTACAGACGATTCGTTTCTTATTGAAGCAGATTTTGGCACACAAATCGATCCATAAAATGTTACTAAAATTAGTGCGCACCTGTACAGTGGAATATCCTCGCATTTGGAGAATCTCATTTCCAGCCGAACCGCACAGTCCGGCTTTGGCGGCTTGCCGTAGGAGCTGTTAATGGTGAACCAGTCGGAGATAGTCTCGCCGGAGAGGATTTTAGCAGCGGGAACGGTGGCGACGCCGATTAGATCAGCTCCGAACATGTCATTATCCTTGACGTAAAACTCGATCTCGGAAACCGGGTGAGCGAGGGGGATCATGAAGCGCTCATTCCAGACGGGATCCTGGGAGTTAGGGATCACTCGAGTGCGCGCGACGGTGGCGCCGGCGAGACAGACGGTGACGTAAGGATCGCTGGTGATAATCTTGTTCTTGTGAGCGTTCTTGTGGCGGTTCTTGCGCCGGAGTGGGAGGCGCGACATGTCGAAGGAAGCGAAGCAGCGGCGAAGATGCTCGGAGACCAGGTCCATGTTGGGGAGGCATCGTGCCTCGATGATCTTGAGGTCGAGATCGCCGTGGAGATGAATCACGGATTCAGATTTGTCCTTTACCATGATGAAGACCGGGAGATGGATTTGAAGCAAATTATAGAAACGAAAAGGATATATATATATATATATATGCAATGTGTTGATATTTGGCAACGCTTTAGGGTTTGACCGGAGGAATCGTACTGTCTAAGATTCCGCGTTGGCGTGTACAGTTCGATTTCTCCGACCACGCCAACGGCGAGAACCGGTGGCGGCAAGGGTGGGGGGAAGGGGATGCTGAGGTGGTTTGTCCAGCAATTGTCCTCTAAGTTGCCATGTGGATGCTGTTAATTCCGTGGCCTCCAAAGTCCAAAAAAATTTGGTACTACCACTGCTCATTAAAGGCTCGCTTAATTTTAGTAGCTTTGCGCGGATTATGGTGGGTCCCCTTTTTCTCTTTAATTAGTTCCGAAGATGGTTTATCCTAATCTCCAATTACCTCTTTTAATTTTAGAATCTACACTTTATCCCTAATTTTTTTATATTATTCAATAATAACTTTTAAAATTATAATTTAAACTGTGCGATAGTTATCTTCGAGTAATTTCGGTCTCTCTAATGTTTTTCTTATAGTTAATAGACATTTTTAATTATCAATTTTTTCTTTCTATGAATGTATTTTTTTTTCCTATAAATGCATATTATTACTTTTTAAAAATCGATTAACTATGAAAAAAATATTAAAAATTTTGAAATTATTGGAATATGGTTATAAAAAAAGTTTAATTTAGAATTCAGAAATTGTTGTTAGACACTATAAAGAAAGTAGCGTTAAAGTATAGGTTTTTAAAAATAGAGAGGATAAAGTGTAGGTTAGATTAAACAACAAGAGGGCTTTTGTAATTTACCCATTCCACTATCAAGGATGTTGAGTGCTCGGGATCGAGTAGTGATGAATGGTGGGCTTGACCAGCTTGGGACCAGCTCGGCCCGCCCGGGCCTGGTTAGGTTAGGCCTAGGCAAGACACGGGTTAGCCGTACTGGGCCTAGGTTGGGCTTCAACCGGGTCTGGGCAGAGTCTGTGCATCCATGTGCCTAAGCAAGGTTTTTTTATTTTTTATTTTAAATTTTTTGAAAAATTATTACTTTTTTTTAAAGATATTTATTTATTTTAAGTGCATATATTCAGTTTGCTTAAAAGGTTTTTCCGTGAACATCATCCAATACATTCTTGCTAATTAAATATAAAGATACTTGAATACATTCTTGCTAATTAAATATAGAGATACTTGAAACACCAGTAGTATATCCAAGTTGTGTTTGTCAACTAGAACTCTATTCGGCTCCTGGATAGTGCATCAGATGCTCACTCCTTACATGTCGTTGAAGTGCCTCGGTCCCAGAATTCACCTTACGTGCCAACTTCTTGCCATAGTGCTTGCATTTGGTGAACCAATTGCCTTTTTCTCAAACCGTCTCAAATGCCCCCACACAAACGATTTAAGGCAAGATTTTCCTTTATCACCATCGAGAACTTAACTTTAAGGTGTTGGTTGTGAACCATCCCCTCCATGCGAATCAACAATTTGAACAGGGGTCTTAGACTTCAACATCATCATTGGACTATTGCTCATCAAGTTGCAAATCGATATTCGTTATATCGATGTTGGTGGGCTCAAGGTCATTTTTTATATGAATTCCTTTTCATGCCAAACTTTTATAACGAAAGAATGACCCCAAGCCGGTACGAGAGGAGGAGCTCTTCACAGGTTGGAGCTGATACTCTTCCTTAAAGCCATTGACTTGATGAAACTTGATGAAAGATTAATGAAGAATTAGGGGTGAAACTAAAACCCAAAACCCGATCCAAAAAAATGGGGTTAAGGTCGACTTTGATAGAAAATTTTGTATAAATTGACCCGACCCAACCCAAGAGCCCACATAACCCAACTAGATAGATACTCCTAGGCCCAAGCCCAATTTCTATTAACTGTTGTGTCCTAGACCCAGACCTAGAACTCTCCCTAGGTGCTTCACTCACCCATTATCTCAGGTTTCACTAAATCACCATGCCTAATTCCCAAATTCCACAACTACTTGCCTTTGTTGAGTCTTAACTACTGGTGTTACTAGGTCCACGGCTACCGTCATCTACTTCGCTCTATCTTCATCACTAGCAGAGGTCATCCAGAGTAGTGTCACGTAGTAGCCTCGCCTCATCGTCCAGTGACCGATGTCACCTCGCTCACTCTTCCTCATACGTTACTCCATTCATCCATTGTTAATTGTCGTTTTGTCTCTCATTGTCCATTGCCTCACCTTGCCATTGCCAACAATCAGAACAGTTGTCGTTCTTGTCCAATCGTCCTCTCTACCTCTGTGATGTCCTTCGCAATTCGCCCTCCTACCATTGCCAAAATTACATTTTTTTTTTCTAAGGGAATGACACTTTATGAATTGGGTTACCTTATTTCATCCAACCCAAACCCGATTATTCAAGTTATATGACAATCCATGTTGGGCTCGGGTCCATGGAAAAGGAAGAAAGTATGTATAATTCAGGTCGGGTTTCAACGCGAACTCGAAATCTCGACCCTACTTTCACCCTTATGAAGGATTAATAAGAGATTAAGAAAATTAGGAGAAGGCTAGAAGACTTGAGGAAAATTGTAGAGAAAGTAGTAGATGTAGAAAGGAGATTGTAGAAAGTTGTGTGAGGAAGTGAGGAAATGAGGGTGGGTATTTATAGAGTGGAAAAATTTTGGCTGGACAAAAATAATTGTAAAAACTAGTTATTTTGTAATGTTGGAAAGGGTTAAGCTATTGGGAACTGTTTTGAAAACAGTAGGCCTAGACCGTCTATGCTTGGGCCAAGTCGAGCCAGGCTTGGTTTTTCTAGAGCACCTGGGCCGATCATGGGTAGGTTCTGGGCTCCTTCTCTTTAGGCCCATACACAGCCTAACTTTTCCCTGAGCCTTCTTTATGCCGGGGCAATCCATGCTTTGATCGAGCTTAGGCCAAGTTTGACATGGGTTGGTTCTGAGTTAGGCCAGGTTAAGCTAGCCCAATGTTCATTTGCAGGATTGAGAGAGAGGAAAATGTAACCTTTAATTTCAGATTGAAACATAAATAGGCATCTAGGGCTCATGTTCTAGTCTGAAGGGTTACTGTAAAGCAAGCATGCAATCTAGAAGCAAGAGTAAAACCTCAAAATCTTGAGAAAGGAAATAAGTGACTACTTAAAATACTTTAGGCAAGCTCTATGTGCACGAGACTAACTCCAAATGAAATGAAGTTGGTTATTCGCTTTTGATAAATGTTTTTTTTTAACTTCTTTAATATATAAAGTTTTAATTGGTATATAAATTGAATAAATAATCATTATATATCAAAATAATCATCAATAATTTGTGCATTGCATGAGTAAAAAAAAAATTCCAAATCTAATAACTACTAATAATCACTAATAACTAAAAGGAAAAATCACTGAGACCCCCCATTGAGGTTTAATAAACCTACACTTTCATTCCCGTTATTTTGAATACTTACATTTATCCCCTAAAAAGTAAATGCCGTTATTCACCGTTATTGACAGAAAATAAGAAATACCTAATTTTATTCTCGTAGCCTTCTCCAATAAAAACTTTGCCCTTTCAACTTCTGCATTTAATGAGCTAGACCCCTCCTCAACTATACCCATCCGCCAACTCTCCTCTGATCTAATTTCTTCCCTTCTATTATGATCGGCTCCAGATCTAGGCATTGTGGTGAATTCAAGATTGATTGAAGAGGCCTCTGATATGCGCCGTAATGCCGGGCTCGACCCTCAGAAAATGGACATTCTGGAGCTCCAACTACTTCTACTGTTATCAAGGCAAAAGACGCAGAATACTGGGCAGAACTTCCGGGCATGGGAAGTGGGTTTGGTCGTGGAGAGCTTCTATTAATTTTGCACACTATAGCCCTTTTTAGATCGATCCATTTAGGCATTGTTTCTGTATGATTAGAGTCTCTCAATCCAAATTTCGCTCATGCTTCCTCAAAAATTATGTCTTTGTTCTGATTTATCCTTATTCATGGTTCCATAAAGCTTTGATTTTTCTCTTATTTTCTCATTGAAATTGAATTTTTTGCGTTATCCATGGCATCTGCATCTAGCCCAGTTCAGTCTTCCCTTCAACATTGTTACCTTTCTTCTTTTTACTTGATGAAAAACAGAGTTTTGCTGAGTTCTTTTGCTTTCAAGGGGCCACGATGGATGCCTACTTCCAGTGCCTTATGCATTGGGAAGATTGCTTTGGCACCAGTTGAATTTTTCCATGAAGGTTTTATAGGTTGAAGTGAATCGCTGAGGTGGTGGTGCCTGGTTAAATTTTCTGGTTGGAGTGAATCTTCAACAGATAGATTATCTAAATCTTTAAAGAACACCTAAAACTTATTATCAAAAATAATATTCCCTACTTTAAGTGAAACACAGGTTGAATTTTTCGGTAAGGGGTTTCTAGGTTGAAGTGAATCTTCAATAGACAAATTATCTAAATCTTTAGAAGACACCCAAAACATATTATCAAAAAAAGAGATTCTTGCCCTTATCCAAAGGTTGTGAGGACAAAGAGGTTGTTGAATTCCCTTCTTCAAGTAGAAATTTCTTATTAAGACAATTCATGGCTGAAAAACATTAAAAAAAAAAAAAAAAGACATTAGTGTGCAAACTAGAGGAGAATCTGGTACATAGATGCACAAGCAACAAACTAGACATAGAGATTAGAGAAACACAAAAAAACTAAATGAGAGAACAACCAAAATCATGAAAGAAAACCCAACAAAGGAGACAAACGAGAATTAATGCGTTGTGGTTTAGGGTTAGCAACATTAAGAAGAAGGGAATAAAAAAACCTAAAAAAGAATGCCATAGGAGCAGCAGAAATGGACACCAGTCAATAGGTTTCACTCACTGCCAAAACAAAGACTCACTAGAAACAGGGAAAGAAAAGACCCATAAACCAGATTATGCAACACAACAAAGCCAGAGCCACAACTAAGATTCAGGACCAAACGACAAACCTTACACAAATTAAAAGCAAAATCAATAAAAAGAGGCAAACCCCGAAGAAAAGAACACATTTGACATGAAAAACCAGAGAAGAAAACTACAACAAAATAAATGGCGGAAACCTTAGATTTTGGGAAGTAACAAAATTTGAAGGATTTGGAAAAGGAGAAACGAAAGGGGAAGAGAGAACTTATCAGGATATCTTAATCAGATGCAGTGGAAGACGATAAATAGCAACATCCACAACCATCGCTTGTTTCACTCATGTTGGTCATGAGCAGAGAACACCTATTGGAGAGAATTGATCACTGTTAAATCATTGATTTGTGTAATCCTGGCCTTCTTTGTCTCCCTCTCTCTTTTGCAGCAAAGATTACTTGTAAATGTAAAGTTAGGGAAGACAATTTTCTAAATTAAATAAAATGAGACATTTGAGTTCCATGACAACTAAAAAACCCTAGCTAGCTCTAAGATAAAAAATTTGGCGCACTAACCAGGGGATTAATCCTGCCTTTAAATTGAATAATCCAAACCCTAGCTAATGTTTTTCTTAGTACTTTTGGCATACATTGCGCATTCTTTGGGAGATTCATTGTCCTTCATTACAAGGTTTCATATGCTACCTGCCGCCTGCAGTGCTCCCTTCCAAATTCTGGAGAACAGAATAGCCTTTCGTTTAGATTAAGACAATAAAATCGATTGCACTTTCGCTGTCGTATTCACATCACATGGTTTTATAATGCGCAAAGCAAATGACAACACCATAATCAACTGGACAGGACTATTAAAAAAAAGGCACAATATAACTTTATTTTAGACAACTTAGCTCTCGAAGATGAACAATCATTTATGAAAATTCTTTTGTATTTAATTTAACGAAACTCAAAACTGTGTACATGCATCTAGCCTAGTGATAAAGGATATTTCTACAAAAAAGGGAAAAAAAAAAAAAGGAAAAGGAAGAATAAGAATAAGATGATGATGATAATAAAGAAGGAACTTGAACATCAAACATGATATTCTTGAGTAAAAAGCACCAGTAGTCCTAAACCTTTAATTCTTGTTGCAAATTAGTCCCTAACATTCATTCTATTGCAAATTGATCCCAAATTTTTATAATTTATTATATATTAGTCTCTAACCCTAGGTAGATAAGGGTGTTTATCCAACTCAGGCAACTCACAAAACCAACCGCCTTGAACAGAACTGAACTTGACCAATGATAATGCGGGTTTTATGCGGGTTGGGTTTGGGTCGGGTAGTGAACTGAAAAGAATAACCTGGTCATACATGAGGGGTGGCTTGAGCAAGTAAAACATGGTTAACCTGCAACAGCCCTCTTCTAATTCCCAATTTATGGCTATATAGTTTAATTATGTTTTTCCCTATTTTATAGTTAACCTGGTAAATTCTTCAGTTAGTCCTAAAAACATTTGCTATGTACTATATGCTTTCCCTATCTTGTATAGCTAGCAAGTTTAATTGATACGGTTTTAACATTATTTTGTGTTTTGATTTTCGTTTATTCTTTTACAATGTTTGTGGATAATAATCACATGAACATGTTTATCTATTTAAAGTGGACTCAGGCGGTTAGATCTACATAATACAATTTATTCATAAAAATCACATTAATGGTTATTTGAAAAAGGAATTAAGTCTTCAACCAATCAACAATTTTTAGACTCATTCTTTTCTCCACAATAAAATCACTAAAAAACCCAAAGTCCCAAATAGATTTCAATTAGTAGACATGGAATTTATCACAAAGCTATAATAGTATTCCTTTTATGTTGTTGAATTTTTATGCAATTAAGTAATTGTGGCCTAATTCTAGCTATCCATGCGTTTTTCACGTAATTCAATTTAAAAGGAAATAATTTGTTTAAAATTAATCTAATAAAAATTGATACATGAAAAAATTGATAAGTACATATACCATGTGGATATGAAAATGCAATTTCATTTTTAGTAATTGATGGCACTCTCAGCCTAGTGCAGCAACGGAAAGAAAGACTACTTATATAAACATGATACTACCAACTTTGATACCACTTTTGCTCATAAAATCACAATAAATCATGCAATTTAAATGATCGAATCATCGTTTCTTTCTTGCATTTCCAAACCAAGAGATGACTAATACTCAATTATGTGCAATAGAAATTGATGTAAAATGGTTGATCACTTCTATATTTGTGAATTAAATTTTGAAAAAAGGCCCCTTGAATGTTGCGCACTATGAATATGAAATCTTGTCATTATCAAATCAACCCAAACTGTTTTCTATACGGGTCAGGTCTTAGTTGGGTTTTAAGTCATGTGGGCAGAGTTGTGTATTGAGATGTACAACCCGGTTATGATAACAGGTAAGGTAGGATTATGTTGGAACCCACTCATATCTGCCCCATGAACACTCCGATGGGCAGGCACAAGAACTTAATTTGTAAAGAAAAACTAATAGTTTAAATTGTCCATAAACTATTAGAAAATTGCGGTAAAATTTAAATTTATGCAAAAACAATTACCAAACAATTTAAATTAGAATTTAAAAAATTAATGTAAGCTAATTCGTAAGAGTTAACAAATTCAAATTGTTCAGCACTCATCTTTATAATGTCGGATAATTTGTAAAAGTTTCTATGTGAGGGAGCAATATGCAATGAATTAGTATAAAAATTTGGGACCAATTTGCAATAAAATGAAGGTTAGAAACAATTTGCAACTGAAATTAAAGATTTTGGACAATTGATACTATAGCCCCAACATTCTTATAAATATGGGCTAGGTGATGAAATTGAATTCCCCATGTATTTGCAGCAATGAACAGACTCCATCTGCTATGAAGACAGTAATATTGGTAACGCCCAGCTAGTAGTTGAAATGCTCTTTTTCTTCTTTCAACTTGAAAAGTTACACCTTCCGCTTCGTTGGTACTACAACTAAGTGCATCTGCTTATGATAACGAACTCTCCTCGGGTATTATTCTAGTTGTTCTTGCGAAATCTGACCTAGCTGCAGCTGCTACCGTCTCATTTTGGTCTTGAGAATTCCGTATGATCAGACTAAGGATAAAGGCTATCATCTGCATATATGTGTGTATATATTAGAAATTTAAATTGGACATTCAACTAACTTGTAAAACAAGCTAAGATTGTGTGCAAAATTATTCAGACGTTGTAAACTAATTAATAAGTGCAAGGAAACTTTGAGAAGGATATGCAGAGAATATTTTAGGGAAAATTCATATATAGTTGGTGTATTTCTGAAGCAGACAAACTCATTGGGTTGGGAGGAAAATGTCCTTACAGAGGGGAATCCAGCGCACATGATACTGAAACCAGGGAAATGAAATGGTGCATTTTCAGACAAAAACAAAGCTGTAGAAAAACCCAGGTGTCAGTCTTGATTGACAAATCAATGATCTACAACCGTATAGAAATGAGTCCCTGTTTACCTGTTAGAGGTGAGAAAGCCAAAGGAGAAAGGACACTTGCAAGGGAACCTATCCCCAAAATAATTCCTTGTGCCTTCCCCTAGATGAAAACTTAAACACGGTAGATCAGGGCTCACTCTGCTGCAGAACCAAGAACTAATGCAGAAAGACATAAATCTTAAGAAGGCCACGATGTATCAGAACCAGGAGTTGATACAGTGAACTCGAAACACATGGGCCTAGCTTCTCAATTACTACATGAATAATATTAATATACCTGTTCAGAGGATCCAAACTGTTTAGATACAACGCTTTGTATCTGCGGAGTCAAAGGGAAACAAATGTTTTTAACATGCGTGGAAGAATTCTCATACATACTCTCCAACTATTGCAGGAATAAATGTAAGCAAAAAAGCTTACACATGGTTTTGCGAGAACATAGAGTATGGAGAACATAGCAGCTGCATAAGGAACCTGAAAATTTCCCAAAAAGCACCAGCCAGTGAAGTGATGAGCCAGATGAAATTCGAAGAAGCGAATCATAACAGATCAAGAAAACTCAGAAGGTTGGCCAGCTAATTACCCATGAGGACCATGAAATGCTGTAAACTAGCGTCTGCAACCAACACCATCATTCTCTAATCAGAAAGGGTTCATTTCTTTTCCAAATGAAAAACAACTTATTTACCTGGGCAAAAGCAGATAAGAGGGCTGCTGAGAGCAATCTCTCTTCTCCAAAAACAGGAGCCAGTATAGGCATCACAATCAGCTGCATGAGAGAATTGAAATTTATGCGTGCTCAAACAAAAGAGAAATTAGGGGGGAAGTAGGCCATGGCTACGCCTTCCTTCCTTTTCGAAAATGATGCATTCGTATTTGTAGTACTTAAACAAGTATGCATCAATGTGTCTGTTTGGGAACCGCGTTTCCCAGTGGAACAGCGTTAAGGAACTAAAAGGCCGTTTATATCCATAAAGCAGTTCTTTTTGTGGTTCCTCTGAGTTTTTTCGCAAGCTTTGTTCACGCATCCAATTGATTCCTTGTCCCGTCGCCCATGGCACGTCAGGATGAGCGAAGAACAGGAATGATGAAGAAGAAAGAATAATTACAGAAGAGGGAGAAGAAAGAAAAATTGATGAAGCAGAACGGGGAAGAAGAAGATTGAACACAAAGGAGATAATATATTTTTTGAAAAAAGGAGTAAAAGAGACAGATAACTGATTTTAATAAGAGTGTGCTAGACATATACATTTTTGTAACGTGGTATATTATCCTTTTAATAAGATTGACAGATAATTTGGGTGAGATATCTTGTTTATTATTATTATTATTATTATTATTATTATTATTATTATTCAGTCATGTATTTGGAGCTGGCAAAATTAACATACCTTTCACAGATTAAATTAATTAATGGATGTTCAATACTTTATATTTTTTAAAATGGCTTTACCTTTGAAAAATGCAACAATAAATAAATCTAAGATGACAATTACAAATTTCTATGAATTATTCATATATTTAGGCTAAAAAATATGACCATTTACGTAATATAAAAAACGAAGCCGCATGCGGTGATGCGCAGGCACCTCTGTGGGCAGTCTAAATAACAGAAGCAACGAGGAAGGAAACAAAAATAGAAGACGAAGCCTACTTGAGAAATAGCGCCCGCAAGCGTGGAAACGACCATTAAGTCGGCGAACTGAGTCTTATTGAAGCCAAACTTGGCTTTCAAGAAATACTGCACAGGCAGGCCATTACATAAGAAAAATGGAGTTGAAATTTTGTTCCAGCGGAATAGAAGGGAAAAAAACAATGTCGTCAATTACCTGCAATGGACCGCGAAGCCCGACATCTGCAAGATGGCTCAGGAAAGCAACAATTGCGACTTGTGAAAAAATGGAGTTAATTCTCAACGAGGAAAGAAAATAGAGGACGGGAAGCAGAGCTTTCGAAATGAAAATCCTGTTTTTTCCAGCTGATTCCTCGCCATCAGGCTTTCCCTCCGCAATGAATGGAGTGGAGAGGTCATCGTCGGCGTCAGCCACCGAATCCGGGAGAAAAACCCCCATATAAACTGCAGCAGCAACCGCCACCGCCACCGCAACCTGACGCAGAAGAGCGATTCAATACCCAAACCATATATATATCAAGGAGAAATTCCCAACGAGAGAAGAGAATTAACGACCTGAAAAGTGGAAGAAACGGAGAGGAATCTGGTGGAAAGGTTTCCGCAGACGAGAGCAGCAGAACCAACCCCGGACAGGATTCCGAAAGCTGAAGCTCTCTGCCCAATGGGAACGGAATCGGCCTGCAAGCAAAATCCCAAGGCCCAAATGTCCCACATTTTATGGGCCGAAAGAGTCTAACTATTTAGAGAGCTCCTCAGTCTTTTAAGTTTAGGATAGGACAGGAAAGGAAATGTTGGAAACAGAAATTACGACGTAAGCGAGAGAGAGGCAATGGACAGTTCCTTGGCAAAACATGGAGACGAGAGCATTGAGGACGTAGTAGGCGTAGAAGAAGCTCCTCTTTCTGCTATACGCCAATATGGCTGCAAAACATAAAACTCCAAACTAACATTTAGTAGTACCGGCTAGTCAAATTTATTTGTCAAAATGGTGTAGAAATTACCTAGAGGAATGATGGTGAGGGTGATGGGGAGGGTGATCAAGGCTTTCCTCCCGTAGCGATCCGAGAGGTTGCCGATCACAGGCAACACCACAAGCGTTCCCAGCCCTGCGATCTGTACACGACGGGACTCATTGGTAACTCTACACTTTTTGACTGGTGACAATATTGAAGTAGCAAAGTAAAGTTAAGGCTTGGGTGGAATGCAATTTGTCCCAATGGGATTGTAATTAAAAGAACAGAAAAAAAGCGTCCCGCAAAGCAACGTTTGGCTAATTTGGTTAGGCACTGAGATTATAGACAGATGAAATACTAATATATATATATATGTGTGTGTGTGTGTGTGTGTATACCACGTTTTGGAAGCCGGTGAGGTAAATGGCGAGGGAGCAGCCATCTCCTCCGGGACAAAGCGCCGACACGGTGACGTCGGTTATGACGGGAGACACCATGAAGATGGCAAAGTCGTGGAGGAATACCGTCGCATACAGGTGGCTCAGCCGCCCCGACAGTACTGAAAACTCCACCACCTGCATCTTTACTGATTCACCAACAACAGTTAATCTGAGGGATATATACTAATGTTTTACAGACTAACTCAAGCTACCAATCGAAATTTATAAGCTCAGACTCTCTTCCACGGCCACGTCTCTCTCTCCTGTCCTTGTCGCTGATCTCCCGCACCATTTTTCCATCGGCGCTCAACCAATCGACCCACCAAAATATTTTCTGGTTACTCAATTTGACTCAGGGCTCAACTCTGCTCTTTACTCTTGGAGCTCTGCCCCTGAATATCAATATGGACCTTTTGCTTTCAATCGGACAGACAGACCAGAAATCAATTTGAAACCAAAAACGATGGCGTAGGTTGGAAGATCGTGCATCGGATGAAGGAGAAAGTGGAAATATACACATAGGATAAGGCCCTCCCCGGTCATTTACCAATGAAACTTTTTAGATGAAATTACAGAAAAAATCCCCTAAGGTTTGGTCATACCTGCATTTTTGTCCGTACAGTTTCAAATACCTACACTTACCCCCTTTTAAAATTAACACCATGATTTGACGTTAGACAGAAAAGGGAATAAATCTGATTTTGTCCTCACAACCTTCTTTCATAGAACTTTTGCCACAAATGCCTATATCTAACGACTTAACCCCTGTCCTCAAGTAAACTCATCCCAAAAACTTTTCCACTCTCCTCCAAACCTCTATTCCGGCTCCCGCGTCTCCATCCCTCCTCCGCCGTCTTTTCTCTCCAAGAACACCGCCGTCACCTCCACCCCATCTCCTCATCTCATCTTCCATTGGGTATTCAATCATTTGGTCGCCTCTCTCTTTCCCTCTCATCATCCCATCTTTTTTCCTCTCTACCATCAGAACTCAGCCCAAGCCCAGTTAACGGCCGCCCCGATGAGCAGTGGAACTTCGACGCCGAAGTGGGGGCGAGGAGCCATGGACTTCCTGCTTAATTTCTCTGCCTTGAAGGAGCCAAACCCTAATTTGGTTCTTCCGCCATGGACAGCAAGACCCAGTGAAGCCTTTCAACTTCGACTCCGAAGGCTTTCTCCTCCAACTCAAGAGAGCTCGCGCTAATTTCTTCTAGAAACCGATGAAGCTGATCTCGCTGGCCACAGCCCTTAAAGCGGCGTCGTTGCCTCTCATCCGTCCTCGATTCATCCGTCCGATGAACCCAGACTGCATCTTGGATCGTCGAATTGATCTTCGAACGGAGGAAGCTCTGGATAGGCGGCGGCATATCACTCTCGGAGGAACCCAGATTTCGTCATTGCCTCTTTCTTTTTTGATTTTATTCTGATATCTCTTTCCTTTTTGTTTTTACTCCGATTTCTCTTTCTTTTTTGTTTTTGTTCTGATTTCGTTTCTCCAATTGATGCTCTTGTTTATGGGTTTTTAAGATTAATTGGTTTGATTTGAAATAGCGTTAGTAGTTGGGGGGCAAAGTTCTTATGAAAGAAAGGTATGCGGGCAAAGTCAGACATTTTCTCTTTTTTATGGTAACGACGAATAACACTGTTAACTTTTAAAGGGATAAATGTAGGTATTTGAAATAGTAGGGATAAAACTGTAGGTTCGACCAAACCTTAAAGAATTTTTTGTCATTTTTTCTTCTTACTATCACCAATGTGTCAAATGTCTTTTGTATGCCACATGCCGGGGCACGCTATTCCACTCGAATTTTTTAAACTCCTTTCCTTCCGCCTTATAGTTCAAATTATTATATGTGCAACTTGTTACGAGTGATTTTTAAAATGAGTTACTAATAATTATTTTAATATATAGTGAGTATTTGTTTGGTTTGTATACTAATTTAAAATTTTATATTTAATGAAATTAAAAAAATTTAAAAAAAATATTTTTGTGAAAAAGTTGGGTGTTTTCTATGGATTTTGTCTTCTTCTTTTTTTTTTGGTTGGATGCGGAAAAGGTTCATAAAAAATTAACTAGTTACTAAAAAAGCTATTTAAATAGGGTGTTAACTTTTAAATGACAGTAATTTTAGATAATAAAAAATTCATTTCGTGGTCAACGATAACAGATAGGAGGGTATCCAAAAAAAAAAAACGAGAGAGGAGAGAAGATTAAAGAAAGGCAAGGATAGGAACCAAATAACAACTATTTAATTAGATTTTTCGGGCTTATTTGATGATGTTGCGCTCGAGAAGTACCTTTTTCTTTAATATCATATTGTATTGAAGAGGCACAATTTTGTTTTTTTATTTTTGGCCAAGTTTTCGTTCCACTTAAGATAGATTATAGTAGATATTATAAGTTTAATGAGTCGCAACAATGAACAAGGACACAAATGGCAACCAGCTGCCCTAAACTAGTGGTCCTGCTACATGGCATTATAAAAAAAAAAAAAAAAAAAAGAGAACAATAAAATTAAAAGTTCTTCCAATCAAACCATAACAACACTTGAAAGTGTGAAAATTAAGTCCCTTTCATCATTTTTTATCGGATTTCCTCAATTTTGGTAGTTGAACACTTCGAATAAAATGGGCTCCATCTCAAATGAAAAAAGACTTTCTATTGTTACCCAAAGGGTTGGGCTTGACCTAAGAGTCAAATATATGAGGCTATTCAACCAAACCTCTTTGGCAAGAACTTTCTGAATAATTTTTGCTAGGAAACCTAATAAATTGGTTTATTAAGTTCTAGCGGTCAAATATGGTAATTCCCAATCTATATGTTGGGAGAAAGAGCAATGCAACACCAATCTAGAGAAATTTAATCCACGGAGGCAACCTTCTTGGTCAGGCTTGTACATGGCATATTAGGGATGATTCTTTAATCTGCATATGATACAACTCTCAGATTCCCAGTGTATCATTGAATTTTCTTTGAGCTGCATACATGGCTTTTCACTTTAATAAGAACCTTTGAGTAGAACACTGATCTTCTTATCATGGGCAAAGTTGGAATACAGGCCTTTTGGAAACTTTGCTCTGTCTGTAAATCAAAGATCCTATCCTTTCCATTCTAGCCCTTTCAACCTCTTTTGGCAAAGATTCTGTTGTTTGGGAGCGCAATCAGTCGGGTGACTATTCAACAAAACATGGGTATGTTTACCATCTCCTTCATAGTTCTAATCCACTTACAAGATTAGAAAGATATAGTCATGACCTCTCTCAAGATCCTCATTTCTTTAGCACTATCAAGCGGCTTTCAAGCTCATGTCTCCCACATAAGTCTAAGATCTTGATCTAGAAGTATTTTTTGAATGCATTACTAACTACAACAAATCTTTTATCTCATGGTGGATTTGTGAATTCCTATTATCTAAGGTGTAATTCCTAAGAGGGAACCTCAATGCATTTATTTTGGGGTTGTCAGGGTTCTAAGGAAATTTGGGCCCATTTTGTAACAATCCCTCAGCTTTAGTGATCTTTTTGTTTTGAAAGCAAGCTTCTCAACATTTTGGATTCTTGCAAGAAATGGAATTTAGATTGGCTCCTTTTCCTAGCTACTACTCTTTGGATTATTTGGATGAAGAGGAATAAAATTGTGTTTCGACACTCTTCATTCAATGTTTCCACCCTTATCTTGTGGCACAATGATCTTATCCAACAGCTCTACTTTGCAAAATCATATCTTTCGCAATCCTTTATCTTCAAAGCAAACCCCTTATAATCTTTCTATTAAGGGAAAAGGGATAGTTGTGCAACCAGGCCACATCTCTTCTTGGTGGATGACACTTGGAGGGAGTCTTTGAGGTTGAGTGCTGCGACTTAGCTTTGAATGAGATCTAATGCCCCTCGAAGACATTAGAATGGCTAGTCTAGGAAAATTGCGAGTTGGTGCTTGAAGCAAAGTTATTTGCTATTCCTGGAGTAGTGCAATCATCAATAGAAGCGAAGTTAAATAATATTATCATTTTATCTTATTGCTCTTTGGTGCCGGTAGCTCTAATTGAATCAATTTCTTTCAATGCTACATGCTTAGAATTTGTTGGCTATCTTATATGGTTAATGGAGTCTTTAGATTGCTGTATAGAGGTGGTGGTATCGCAACAGCATTTGACTTCAATTCATAAAGCAGCGGCTTCTTTACTTTCTTCATTTATTATCTAATAGTTTGATTTTGTCTACCAAAAAAGTGAGAAATTAAATATTTGACATTGATAATAATTCAAACTCAAACTTAAAATTGAACATTGACAGCAAGCTTATCTAGTAATATTGTATTGCAATTCAATATATACATAATAATTTACGTTAGCTCCATGAAATTGCATGCAATGTAATGAGTTTGAACGTATTAAAGAACAATTAAGCATGTCCTAATTGTTGAAAGAGCAACGGGAAGGTGTAAATCTTTTAAATGGGCGCGAGGCTTGAATCTTGTGTCTGATCCTAGATATTGTGCTCCGTTTAAATATTTATGCATGTTAAAGAGATGACTGATGGGAAATGCTTCGTGTTGATGGTAATAGGTAGCTTTGTGATAATGGCAGATGTCAAGGAATGATCTTGGTACTGGGCCTACCCCTGAGCAAGAAAATGGGCCTTTTGCGCTTTTGGGCCCAACCGTAGGTCTCTTATGTCATCTGTCATTTTTAAAAATAAAGAAAAATTGGAAATGATGTCTCCGTCTTGAGCTAGCCTAACACCAAATTCGTGTTAACTTAAAATAATTAATTTTAAAATATTATTTTTATTTTTATTTTTTTATTTAAAATTATTTTTAATTAATAGTTAATGTTATGCAGTTACAATAATCTATTAAAAATATAATTTTTATAATCTTATTAAATTTTTATAAATTTTTCTAGTTTAAAAATATTAAAAAAATTTATAAAAATTTAACAACATTATAAAAATTTATTTTTAAATAAATTATTATATCTACATAATATTAACTTTTAAATAAAATTACTTTTAAATAAAAAAATATAAAAATAAAAATAAATTAATTCACTTAAATTAAAATAAATTGGTTATAGAAGCGGAGACGCCGTCTGTCAAATTAATTATGAAGATATTATCCAAATGATTTGCTTCTACTCAAAGATCACCAGGGTCGAGTTCATACCGGATGCGATCTTAAAGAGGAGGAATTTTTTCCGTGGACAAGAAATATAGTTGGAAAGAAAAATCTGGGAACTGACACGAGCACAAAGAAATATCAGGGGGACGCGAGACATGAAAAAAAAAAACAAAAAAACAAAACCAAATAATTGCAACACAGTTTGAGGTTTTGGATAACACAAATTCCACCACTAAGCAAAACGAGTGGACAACATTCTCTGCCACAAAGATATTCACAAAATCATTTGCTTAATTTCCTGCCCTTTCCTATTCCCTTTCCTTCTACTCACTGCTGCTGGAGTAGAACGTCTTCCTCTTCCTCCAATCCACTCCGCCACAAAACAGAGCAGTAATACCTCCATGGCTTCAATCTCAACTTTCTTGTCCAAACCACCTCATAACTGTTCATCTCTTTCCTTCGTTCAGAAAACCACTTCACCCTCCCCCTTCTGGGCCTCTTTTCCTTCGCCTCTATCCACCAACCACAAGTCGAATCTGACAAGTACGAGCAGAGAATTCGCGTTCCCCGTAGCGAAAGCCACCGCTGCGCAGGGCACCAGACAATACGTGAGCGACGACAAGGTCCAGAAAGTCCACAGCATCGAGGAATTTGACGAAGCGCTGAAATCCGCAAACAACAAACTCGTGGTGGTCGAGTATGCTGCCAGCCACAGCTACCACAGCAGCAAAATCTACCCCTTCATGGTAGACCTCAGCCGGACGTGCAACGATGTCGTCTTTCTTCTCGTGATGGGCGACGAGTCGGAAAAGACCCGGGAGCTCTGCAAACGCGAGAACGTCGATAAAGTCCCCCACTTCACCTTCTACAAGAGCATGGAGAAGATCCACGAAGAGGAAGGTATCGGGCCGGACCAGCTGATGGGGGACGTGCTGTACTACGGCGACAACCACTCGGCGGTGGTGCAGTTGCACAGCCGGGCGGACGTGGAGCGTCTGATCGAAGATCACAAAGTGGACGGGAAGCTGATCGTGCTGGATGTGGGACTGAAGCATTGCGGGCCCTGCGTGAAGGTGTATCCCACGGTAATAAAGCTATCGCGGCAGATGGCGGATACGGTGGTGTTCGCGAGGATGAACGGGGACGAGAACGAAAGCTGCATGGAATTTCTCAAGGAAATGGATGTGGTGGAGGTGCCGACGTTTTTGTTTATCAGAGACGGGAAGATTTGCGGGAGGTACGTCGGCTCCGGAAAGGGGGAGCTCATTGGGGAGCTTTTGAGATACCAAGGGGTCCGTGTCACTTACTGAGTTTGGAAAACAAAAATTAGGCATGCTTTCGAAATAGCAATTTGGGTAGCTAGCTACCTCTATTTGTAAGAGAATAAGATTTTAATTTATTACGTCTCAGAAAATACTTGCAATGTGATAAATGATTATTTAGCTATTTAAAGTCTCTATCACTCAATTAAATATCATAGTATATCACTTATTATGAATATGTAGTACATGATATACGGTACAAATATTTTCACATTTTATCATTTTACTGTGTTGTATGCCACAGTATTTAATAAAATACATATAAAAAGTGCACAATACTACGGTATTTTATGGTATGCTACATACTGCGCACTTTTTATATATATTTTGTCAAAAAACTGTAGTATACCGTAAATATCGCACGGTACATATCGCGGTATTTATTTTTTCACTGCTATTTTTTTTTATTTTATATTAAAATATCATAAATATATAAAACATTAAAATAAAAATAATACATATATCATAAAATAAATATTTACTTTTAATTTTTTTTATTTTTCTTAATTAATATAAAAAATTAATGGATAGTATTATTTATATTTATAGTATATGCAAAGTATATAGGTTGTATTATTTATATTTATAGTATATCAATAAATTAGTTTTTTTTAGTATTATTTATTTTGCTCCATATATAACCTTTTTTATGTTTTTTGTATTAAAAAAATATCTTCTATCATATATATTTTATTTGTATTTGAAAAATTATGATGAGAAAAATTAAAATACATATAAAATGTGTAAAAATAAATTATTAAATAAATTATATTATCTAAAAATAATATTTAATATTTTTTTTTTGTAATAATGGTAATAGTATGCTGCACAACATACCTTAAAATTTTAAGATGCAGTATATTTAACGGTAACAGTATTTAATACTTTGTTCTCTATGCACGTTTTTTATTTTTCCTCGAATCAGGGAATTGTGCTTGCGGGTGGATCACAAAAAAAAGAAAAAGGTTATTTGCCTACAAATCCATAACTGGCCACAAAAATGAAAAATGGATTACGAATAACATGAACGTTGAAGTAATTTTAGCGATTATTAGTAATAAGCAAGGTTTTAAATCTCGTACCGGAAGCTGTACCCTTTTTTTAATGGTACGGTACAGTCTCGGGTACCGGAATTGTCTCGGTGGTATGTTTCGGATGTACCGGTCTATAATAAATTTTATACATATATATATAAATCACATACATATTATAAGGTCTCAAATAACACATAAAACATAACAATACACTAAAATGTCTCAACTTCCAAGTTCCAATTCAAGTTTAACCTAAAATTATCAAAGAGCAGACTTACACGAAGCATCACTGGTTGGAAAACATCAACGAAGGCAAAACATAAGCTTTGAACATCATAGAACCTGTACAATTCAACGAAGGCAGAATGAAATGAATTAGTAATTTAGGTTTCTTAGCATTTTCCCCTATTTTTTTTACGTTTCCTACAGTCTGTACCGCATAGAACCGGTACACCCGAGTCACTGGTACACCGAGACATCCGGTATGAACCGGTACAGTTCGGTATATAATCCGAGATGCCTCCAGCCTATTCCGTTCCGTTTTTTTAATGGTACGGTACAGTCTCGGGTACCGGAATTGTCTCGGTGGTATGTTTCGGATATACCGGTCTATAATAAATTTTATACATATATATATAAATCACATACATATAAAAAGAACATATCAACAAGTGATACACCACCATATTTAAAGTCTCAATATTCAACATATAAGGTCTCAAATAACACATAAAACATAACAATACACTAAAATGTCTCAACTTCCAAGTTCCAATTCAAGTTTAACCTAAAATTATCAAAGAGCAGACTTACACGAAGCATCACTGGTTGGAAAACATCAACGAAGGCAAAACATAAGCTTTGAACATCATAGAACCGGTACAATTCAACGAAGGCAGAATGAAATGAATTAGTAATTTAGGTTTCTTAGCATTTTCCCCTATTTTTTTTACGTTTCCTACAGTCTGTACCGCATAGAACCGGTACACTCGAGTCACCGGTACACCGAGACATCCGGTATGAACCGGTACAGTCCGGTATATAATCCGAGATGCTCCAGCCTATTCCGTTCCGTTTTTTCTCCGGCCGGTACGGTACGGAATTAAAAACCATGGTAATAAGAGGGTCGTACAATTTACTTTAATGGTTAAATTATCTTTCATTCCAATAATGGTAGGAAAATTTGTGCCAATAGGAAAAACCAAACCCCGCGTGAAGTGTGAAAACTATCCGGAGGCACCAAAATAAATAGTTGAATCAGAAATGACTAAGGTGTTAAATATTGTTACCGTTAAGTATATCGCACTCTAAAATTTTAAGGTATACCGCATGGTATACTGTGTCGCATATCGTTACTGTTATTGCAAAAAATAAATGTTAGAATATTATTTTTAGATGACATAATTTGTTTAATAATTTATTTTTATATATTTTATATTTATTCTAATTTTTTTCATCATAATTTGTTAAATATAAATAAAATATATATGATAGAAGATATTTTTTTAATACAAAAAACATAAAAAATGTTATATATATAGAGAAAAATAAATAATACTAAAAAAACTAATTTATTGATATATTATAAATATAGATAATACCATCCATATACTTTGCATGTACTATAAATATAAATAATACTATCCATTAATTTTTTTTATATTAATTAAGAAAAGTAAGAAAAAAAATTAAAAGTAAATGTTTATTTTATGATATATGTATTATTTTTATTTTAATGTTTTATATATTTATGATATTTTGATGTAAAATACAAAAAATCGGGGTGTGAAAAAATAAATGCCGTACTACGTACCATGCGGTATTTGTGATATACCATAATTTTTTGACAAAATACATATAAAAAGTGCATGATATGCAGTATAACTCAAAATACTACACAGTAAAATAACAAAATGTGAAAATATTTGTACTATATGCCGATACACGGTATACCACAACATTTAATTTAGTGGCAACGACTAAAAGTAAAAGTGTTTTAAGAAAGAAGAGAGCATAAGTTGTGGAAGAGAAATTAATAAGTGAGAATATGTATTTATAGAAAGTGAGGAGGAAGATACATATTTTGTAAAGCCATGTGGGATAATCTATTAATATATATGAAAGCAGGACAATTTGGCAAAACTGTCATTTCCTAATTTACAATAAATTCAAACTTTTTAATAACTTAACACCTGTTAAACGAAATAAAGCAGAGAAAGACATGTGGCAACTTCCAAAAATGTCCCTATAAAATGCAACGTGTCACATTATCCATAATTTACGTTATTTACGTTAACTCATTTTCTTCTGTATTTACATGTTTGTCATATTCTATCAGATATCAACTCCTGGAAACCGTTTAACCCTCAACTAATATGCAGTTATATCCTTAAAAGCTCCACTTTATCAACTAACCTCCCCACTATCCCCCCCACTGTCGATCATAGTTATGAAAAAAACACATTATCCCCTTTAACTTCCCCACTGCCCACACTGACAGTTTCCACTATCGATTACAGTTATTACAGAATATTATAAATACACCACCCTTACAATAACATTTTACATTTCACTTTTGATTATTCTACCAAATTGACCTCCTTTTCTCATCACTGTTGCCGCCTGTCCAACTTTTGTGATCTCCCTCTACATCATCCTCCCTTTCTCCCCAGTGTTAAGCTCCGCCAATATTCTATCAGAAAAGAGGAACCCTTGCCAGGGCCAGTGTTATAACTTCACGTGAAGGAGAAGGCATTACACCGGCACATTTCTGAAGCTCTGAAGAAGGAAAGCAGAAGAGTGTCCTCTCAACTGCCCTCTATTATCTGCAGGTGAAAAAATAGAAATCCTAACCATCTCTTAATTTTTTGTCTGTTAGGTGAACCGACTGATTTTATTCCATTTTGATGCAGATCAGTTTAATAGTAGCAGTAAACACAACCACCTCTTCAGCAGCACAAAATACAAGGTTGCATTATAGTATATGTTTAATTACATAATTCTCATAATTATATGTATACAGCTAACACTTATTTCTTATGTTATTACTCAGCAGTGTTTTCAAGCACCAAGGAAGTCACGCCCTAATTACCAACAACGCAATACCAGGTTCTAAGTTTTCATTTTCTTTGTTGCAGTTTCTAAATAGAAGTTTCTATTACCTGTGATAACATGGTGGAAGTAGATTGATTTAGCTGCCAAATAATAGTAATATGCTTTTGGTAGGAGCCTTAAGATAGGGCTACACATAATTCAAAGGTTGTGTATGCGAAATGCAATATGCTAAATTTTTCGTTTTAATTTTAACCACCAGTTTTAATATTTTTCAGTCACAATGGAGATCATTGAGGTTTTCCCAATTCCCTTCGTCAATATCGTTGACCTTTTTTGTGCCAAGCTTAAGATAGATTCTCCTGTTTACACAAATGAGCTTGAAGGAGCAAAATTTAGGTTCACTGTTCAGTTAGAGCTTGGGAATACTGAATATGGGGAGAAAAATATTGTCAAGATCAAAGGAGTGCCTTCAAAGGACCTAGGGTTTATAATGGCCTCAGCAGCTGAGAAGGGAATTCATAGAGTCAAAAATTCCTATAATTTTTACGTCTATGACATTAACTTTGATGCTACTTTAGAGCTGAGAGAAAGACTGACCTAGGCTCAATATGAGAACAATGGCCTGAGGTACCAGATGGACTTGTTTCAGTTTAGCCACGCAACTATCAGTAATTTCTACTCGAAAGAATTAAGGACTTGGAAGAAAAAGTTGCTATGCTAAAGGCAGAGCTACAGTAGCATGGAGGAGCAGAAGGGTCGGCTGGATTGGAGGAGGGGGCTGCTGGAATGGACGAAGGGGAGGCTGGAGGTGACCAAGACAACTCTATAGAGACAGATCCATCTGAAGCCAACAGTTCACAAAATGATCTTTATGACTAGGGGCTTTCTTTATTATTCTTAGTTGCTTTGTTTCCCAATCTTTATTCAGACATTACTTTGTTTTTAAAATTTCTTTCGTGTCCCTAGGTAGATGCAACCTTTTCCAATTTGTTATGTTACCTTTATATATGAACACTCTATTTTCCATTCAATCTCACTCTGTCATTTAAATTTCTGTCTTATTCCTAATTAGAACCAGCCTTTCCCCATTTCTCTTATTTTCCTAATATATGAATCCTCCGTCCCCCATTGAATCTGGTTTAATAAATGTTTCCTCATTGCAATTTCCCATACTCTTTAATCTCTTATTATTAAAACATACTTCTGTACATTAGTATTCAGTCAGGTTTTAATCAGATTCTTTGGAAGCTCATACTTCCAGCAATGATTTGTATGACTAAGGGGCTTCTTTTTCATTTTAAGCACCATCTTTAGTTTTAGTTGGTTGGTTTTATAGTTCTTATTCACATATGACTAGGTCTTCACAATTCAATGTTACTTCTAAGTATAATCAGTGTTTTCCCATCTCCCTGCTTATTCTTATTTATCAATTATATGTTTTCTATTCAATCTTATTTATTACTTCTGTGTTCCCTATTAAATCTTTTTCAAGAACCTACCCAGATTGCATTTCCCTAAACATCTTAAACCATTTAGTATTAAAAACCAGAAAAAAAAGCAGCAGCCCTCCAAGCCTTCTTGAACACGTACTAGGTCTCCTCTACCCACTTATTCACCAACAAGGGAATCTTAATACTTCCATCAAAGAAGGAAGACAAACAAGCAAAAATGAACAGGAACCAACTAGTACACAAGTTGGCCAAACAGTACAGAGGGGTAAAAGGAATGCTCATATGTTAACATTAGGTCGGAGCAACAAAAAAGGGAAACTCGCAAACCGTTCATGGCTTTAAACCCAAATTAAGAAAGGTGAGCCTATCAACAAAGAAAGAACTACCTAGTATTAGTTATTCCTGTGTTGTTTATTTCCTTTATAAGTATCCCAGAAACAAAAAGGAGTAGAACTGAACTAAATACTATCACTAACTATAAAGTCCTGATCTATATAGAGAAAAACCACAGATTCCAGGAAATGAAGCTTTGGATTGTTGATGGAATTACCTCTTCAATTGTCTAGGAAGATTGCCAACACCAAATTTCTCCTCGGAATCAACGGCTATGCTTGTCCCACTATTACTGGTTGAATTCCCCATGATCGCTTCAATTTCCTTGAATCAATGCCAGTGGCTGTTAGCGCCACCGGCGTTGTTCATTCTCTGAACTTCCACCATCTGTACATTTCGCTCCTATCCATAGTCAGTGTTTCCCTCATGCAAAAAAAAAAAAAAATTAAATTGCATTACCCTCATGTAGTAATAACATCAAGGTGAAAATGAAGAAACAGAAAGGAAATGTCTAAAAAAAATTACCTTGACGCAATCAGAGTAGACGAAATAGCCCTATAGACATCGAATGGTGGGGAAAAAATGGGGGGAGGATATGGAATCCTTATCTCACATCAGGAGAATGATTCGGATGAACACCCGAAAACAAAACTCAAATCCTCCTACGAACCAGATCTTTTCAGAAACCCTAATCGTTTCACGGTAGCAAATCTTTCATAACCCGTAACCTTTTCATAAAACCCAAATGTTTGAAGAAACCATATCTATTGCAAAAACCCTAATCATTTCATAGTACAAAATGTTTCTCGAAACCCATATAGGTCACGATAACCCAGGAAATTAGCAAACAAAAATTAGGGTATGAAACCCAAATTTCTAAAACCAGATATATGAAAATTTGTTAAAAAATCGCATTAGCTTGCGAAGACTAAGAAGCATCAATTGATGGGGGGAAAAACTGGATAAATCCGCCTCCACGGTTGCTTCGATGCCGGGAATCAGATGCTCCCATAGAGAAGTTGCCGGGAAATTATTGAGACAGACGAGAGGGCAAAAGAGAGAAGAGAGGGAGAAAAACGCTAAATGCGCTTTTGACGCCTAGACACTTCTACAGATAGAGGAGAAGGCGAAAGAGAGAAGAGAGGTAGAGAGCAGAGACGTGAAATGAGATCCGACACTTCTGACGCCTTGACACTTCTGCAGATAGAGGAGAAGGCGAAAGAGAGAAGAGAGGTAAAGAGTTTAGAGACGCGAAATGAGATCCGGACAAACCTTCTGTTTATCCTAATTTTATGGGAAATTTTGCAGCTACTGCCTCTCATCTATTCTCCACACACCAACGTCCCCATTTTATATCTTTTTTTCCAATGTCACCCTGAAATTTTAAAGTCTCAACTTTTACCATTGAATCCTTTCTCCTAATTATTTACACTAATTCCAACGTCTTTTGTTTGGATGAGCTAATTTCTCTATTATCTTATGGGGCCAAATTTATACACCAGCCTCAATTTTAATTACACACATTTATTGACCTGTTTGTGCAACCCATATTTTTTTATATCTCATATTGTTAAATTTTAGGCCACATTATTCCATATTTCAACAAAGGTTTAAATAATTACTTAGTTAAAATATTCTTCAATATTTAGGTATGTCCACAATTATTTCATAGACACTACTCTATTTACTAACTATTGATTTTAAATATTCTATTTCTTCTTATTTTTTTAAACAAATATGTATTTAAGTAATTATGAAGTACAAAAAAAAACGTAATCCCTCCATTTCATATTAGCTGTCCTTTTTACATTTTTTTACTAAAGCTTGACTTGAATATATTTATATTAAAATCAATTGAAAAAAATTCTCAAAAATGATATTTGGAAACTATAATCTTTAAAGTCCTATTTTCATGTAAAAAGTACATATTTTTGTGACAAATATTAAAAAAATAAAATAGGATATTTATTGCTGTGAATAGTGAAGAGAATAGCTTTTATGAGATAGAGGTAATATTACTTTTCAACTTATATTGCTTTTAATGAAAATGTGCAATTTCGTTTTATAAGTTTAACTTTTTGCCCAGTTTATTAACAAGTCAACCGTATCTAGTTTTAAAAAATATTATGTCACCTTGGTTAAATTTATATGTGGTCAAAAAATACTTTTATCTTTTCACACTCTAATTTTTCTTTTTCCATTTTTATCTTTCGTAACAGTTCCTATTTCTAAAAAATTATTTAAATATTCATTTTCAATGTCTTACATAAATTTTATTTCTTTTTTAGACTTTCAAAATTAACACTCAATATTATCCAATCTACCATACAATATTTTTGCAAATTTCATTTTACTTCAACTTTCATTGTAAATTAATATTTCTTATGTTACTCCACAATTCCATAGATTAAGTATTCATTTCATCCGTTAACATTCTATTCCATTTTTCACTATGCAGATATAACCATTAACATTAAGATGATGCGATTACCCCTTGAGATTCTTGCTATCATTTTGTCTAAGGCTTTACATCGCCGACTGAAGGAATCTGGCAATCTAGCTTCTGTTCACACTTTCTTCGCGTTGGCTTTCACTATCCCGGCCATTTTCAGTTCTTTGGATGTCTCATCTGTAATATGGGATTGGTACCTTAATCGCATGTCTCCTAGGTTCAAAAGTGTGAAGAATTCTGGGCATCCAATTGTGACCTTTGTACATGGCCTTTTATGTTATTTCAAGTATGGAGCATTCAATGAGGGGCTTTCCTTTATCTATGTAGCATCTGCCCATGGGATTCCAGTTGCAAGATAACTCTCTGCTATTCTTGGCAGTATTCGTGGCCCTATCCATATGAAACAAAGCATTGAATACATATATGAAGTAAAGGAAAAGGAGGGCACACTGTGGGGCAAGCACATTATAGACCTTCGGCATAAAGCTGATTTCATCATTTCAACAGTTGTTGAAAGGTGGCTTACCCGAAAGTGCAATATCTTCATTGAATCTGTCGATCCAAATCTCCATCATCGTCATTGTGGGATGTGTGTCCATTGTATCCTTATGGCTCATCGTCTTGATGGTTGGCTTGAGGCATACTATGAGGTTGATGATACTCGGCTATGTGAAGAATGTGTTGTAGATGATGAGTTTAGGTCATTAGTTGTTATGCTCCGTAGGTTCAACTAGAGTTTTCAATTACCATGTTATTACATAGGCCTACCGTTTAGTTTCGTTGGTACCTCATCTTTAGTATGTCCTATGTAATTAACTCCTCCATTTATTTCAACTTTCCTATCAAATGTTTTATATGTAAGTACAACCATTGCTTGCTTTCATTCATGGTCAACTGTGCATTCCTATACTTTTCTTATTATTAAAATGCACCGAGATGAAATATTAATGGGCATAACAACTTTATGTAGCTTGTTTATTTTTTCCTTAGTTTATCCATTCCTTCCCACATTAAGTAAGAGCTAATAAATAGGAAGATAATGTATTAATTCATCAATTTCATAGCTTTTACTTCCATATTCGCTGTACATTTGCATTTATTCATCAATTTATATGTCTACCTCATTTAATGTTGTATGTTCATTCATTCATTGCTATCTTACTTGCCAATGCTCTTATTTATGTAATTTTTCATCTCTGATGTGACTTCTTATTACAAATGCATATGCTATATTTGGTGTGCCATTCAATTGCTTCATTATCCATCATAACATACTTCATTCCCTTACCTATGTAAGGATATGGATTCTCGTGCTCGATGAGCCCATCGCATATAACTGCGACGTGCTAATCGACAGGCTCGCCACTTAGTTTCAATTACAGGAATTCGTAATTGTAACTCATCGGCACTGCAAAACCACTATTCATCTTCTACATTACCCAGTTCTGGACATCATGTGGTACCATCAACTACAATACCTTCAGCCATTTCAACTGAGTGTTGGGTTAATCTCCCATCTCGCCCTGCACTCGCTGATATTTCAAACCAGATGCCCATTATATGTGATCCCATTATATGTGATTGTACTGCTCCTCCTATATCCATCAACCAGCATTCCTTTCATGCCACTCCTGTGACATCAAATCCCTTACCATTATGACGTATTCGTAAAACTTTTGAGTCAGGTAAAAGTTCGTCTGCTGCTTCCAGACGTACGAGTGATAAAACAGTTGTACTTTCCCAATCCGAACACATGTCTATTACTTCATTGACCAATGTTCCATTTAACTTCTCAGGTACATATGTCTATCAGCCATATCTATTTTCTTTTTTATTCAATCTTTCTTGATATGGAAATATATGTGCTTCTCTCATACTCTTCTGCCATGTTAACACTATAGCCATGGAACAAAATGTCGAACCTTCTTCTGATCAACCACATTTAACCTCAGATGCCCATCAATGTATGCTCTTTACCCTCTCACATCCACATACTTCATATATTACCTAAAATTGTTTTTAATGTTAATACGTGATCTAGGTATATATTCCCAGTATGAAGATCTTAGTCCTCCGAATTGCATATGTTCCCATTGTGGTGCCATTATGTGGTATGTTGAAAGGAGTAATAAGTCTCATCGCACTACAAGCCCTGAATTCTCTTTATGTTGCCAAAAAGGAAAGGTGTTCATTCCTCATTCCCCGCCACCACCAGAATTCATTCGTCATTTGTTTCAGTATAATGGCGATGCATTGTCCACATATTTTCGTAGACATATTCGAGAATTCAACTGTAGATTCTCTTTCACATCCACTGGTGCATATGTGGATTCCAGTACACATGATGGACAGGGTCCACCCACATTTAGATCTTGTGGAATGAATTGTCACCGAATTGGATCATTATATCCTAACAGTGAAGATCGCCTTCGATTTGCTCAACTGTATATGTATGACACTCAGCATGAGACTTACAAGAAAATCATAAGCTTTGGTGATGGAACTTACACTGAGTATGATCAGATAATCATTGATGGTCTAATACAGATGTTTGATGAGCATAATCAGTTGGTAAGATTTTTCAAAATGGCACGGGATCGATTGGGTGACATGAGACAACCTCCTCTGCGCATACGACTTTTGAGTTCTAGTGGATGGGATAGGCGATATAATTTGCCTACTTCTAATGAGGTTGTTGGACTATTGGATGGTATAGATGAAGAAAATGGCAACCATCAGGATATATTAGTATACCCAAGGAATTCTAAACCCCATACTATTGACTTTTTCCACCCAAAGCGTTGTGCTATGCATTTCCCTGTATTCTTTGTATATGGAGAAGATAATTACCATATAGAAATAAGTTATGTTATAGGGGATGGGGAACTTTTGTCACACAGGAACTGTAACTCCAAGGGAGTTTTATGCATTTTAAATGCGACAACGGCCACATGTTGATTCCCTCATCCTCTTAGGTGGTCAATTATTCCAGGAATATGCTGTTGATGCTTACTGTGTCACACTTGAATCCCGATTTCATTGGCTTAGACGGAACCGAGATTGTTTTCGTGCTGAAATATTATGTGGCTTACAAGATGCAGTGAACCGAGGTGATATAGATGCCTCTTTGTATGGTAAGAGAACTATTCTACCATCTTCCTTTGTTGGCAGTCCTAGGTACATGATACAAAATTATCAGGATTCAATGGCTATATGTCAGGTTATGGGGTACCCTAATTTATTCATTACCTTTACATGTAACCCAAAATGGCCTGAAATTCAGCACTTCCTTCAATTAATCCCTGGGCAGCCTCTCGAAGATCGAGCTGACATCATTGATCGTGTATTTATGATGAAGCTCTACAATTTTAGACAAGATATTACTAAAGGGAAATATTTCGGCCAAGTCATTGGAGATATCTGCACTGTTGAATTTCAGAAGCGGGGATTGCCCCATGCTCATATTGCTCTTTTCCTTCATCCTGATGATAAGCTTAACACTCCGGATAAGATTGATCGGTACATCTCTGCAAAACTCCCGGACAAAGAAAAAGACCCCGTGGGATATAAGGCAATTGTTACACACATGCTTCATAGTCCATGTGGTACAGCTAACCCACGATGCCCATGCATGGTTAAGAATTCATGTTCAAAGCATTACCCACGATCATTCCAGAATGAAACAACTATAAATGAAAATGGTTTCCCTCTTTATCGTCGGAGGCGTGACAATCGTTTTGCTGTTATTAATGGTACTCCCTTGGATAATCGATGGGTTATGCCCCACAATCGAGATTTATGTGTTAAGAATGATTGTCATGTTAATGTCGAGCTCACTAATATGGCCATGTGTGTCAAGTACTTGTGTAAATATGTTTGTAAGGGGTCTGACATGTCAACAGTTGTTCTTGAAAATGGTGGTGCCAGTAGAGGTAACAGGGATGGGTCAGATGGTAATGAATATGATGAGATCAAGCAATATATGGATTGTCGGTTTGTCTCAGCCTCCGAAGCAATATGGCGCATTTTTGGCTACTTCATTCATGAGCATCATCCTTCTGTGGAAAGATTGTCTTTCCATTTACCCGGTGAGCAAAATGTCGTGTATGATGAAGGTGATGATCTTCGTGATGTTGTCCGTGCACATGAGGAAAGCATGACAAAATTTCAGGCGTGGATGCACTGTAATTCTCATGATGACTTCGCTAGAACCTTGACATATATTCAGTTCCCTGAGCATTTTGTTTGGAATAGACAACTCAAGATATGGACCCGTCGTCGTAGAGGACGGAGTATAGGACGATTGTACTTTGTTCACCCAACTGCAGGAGAGAAATTCTACCTGCGCATGCTTCTCAATGTTGTGAAAGGTCCAAGATCATATGATGAAATTTGTACTGTAAATGGAGTCTTGTATCCAACATATCGAGAAGCATGTTTTGCACTTGGTCTTTTAGAAGGTGATGGCGAATGGCATCAGTGCTTACGTGAGGCTGCTAACTGGGCATCAGGAGGTCAATTGCGTCAGTTATTCATGACCTTCTTATTGTTTTGTCGCGTTGATGATCCACTACAATTATGGACACGTAATGCTTCTATCTTATCTGAGGATATCTTATATCAGCAGCGGAGGTTGTTAAAAAATTCTCAGCTAATTATGACGGATGATGAGCAGCAAAATCACGCACTGTATCAGATTGAACAGGCCATGAATAGGGTTGGAAGAAGTTTGCGTGAATTTCCATTATTGCCATTCCCACAGGTTGACAGTAGGATGTTGGAACAGAACTCTCTCTTGATAGAAGAACTCAACTATGATAGGCCGGCTTTAGCTGCTGAACATGGTTATTTGGTGCGTCACCTTAATGATGGGCAACGCCATGCCTATTCGTCACTGCTCCGTGCTGTTCAATCACGCGAAGGTGGTTTTTTCTTTGTTCACGGTAGTGGAGGTACTGGAAAAACTTACCTATGGCGCACTATAATTTCTAAGCTACGATCATCTGGCCAAATTGTCCTTGCAGTTGCAACTTCTGGAATTGCATCACTCTTACTACCTGGAGGAATGACAGCGCATTCTAGGTTTAAGATTCCTATCCCTGCAGATAATACATCCATTTGCAACATTAAAAGGTCAACCCCTATGGCGGAGCTTCTTTGTAATACGAGTTTGGTTATATGGGATGAAGCTCCAATGGCACATCGTTACACTTTTGAGGCTGTGGATCGAACCTTCCGTGATATCCTCTCTGTTGTTGACCCTGCTGCTACAACAAAAATATTTGGCGGTATCCCTTTTGCTATTGGTGGTGATTTTAGACAAATATTGCCTGTTATCCCTCATGGTGGTCGTGCTGATATAGTTCAAGCATCAATATTGTCTTCTACCCTATGGCCAGAATGCAAAGTATTGTACTTGACAGAAAACATGCGCCTACAGAGCTCCACAGCAGCTAATGTTGTTGCTTTTAATAACTGGATTATGAAGGTTGGGGATTCTACCTTACCAGCATGCCGATTATTCAGAGATGAGGATGAGCCTACATGGATTAACATTCCCACTGAATATTTAATCCCACGAACTGTTGACCCTATCAGTGATGTGATCACCTCCACTTACCCAGAATTGGTTCAGAGGTACGAAGACCTTAATTACTTGAAGGAAAGAGCAATTCTGTCATCTACTAATGAGATTGTGGATCAAGTGAACGATCGTATGATTTCAATGCTCCCTGGAGATATTCAAACATTTCTGAGTGCGGATAAAGTTTCACCTGTCTCTGATAACTTTGAAGCACATTCAATGTTATATCCCACGGAATATCTCAACACATTCAAGTTTTCTGGGTTCCCTAACCATGAATTAAGACTGAAGGTTGGTGTCCCAGTTATGTTGATGCGAAATCTAAACCAATCTCTTGGCCTATGTAATGGAACGCGCATGGTTGTTACACGGTTGGCGCATAGAGTGATTGAAGTTGAAATTATCACTGGTCTGAATTCTGGTCGTCGATATTTCATTCCACGAGTAGAAATGGTACCTTCTGATAGTGACTTGCCTTTCTTATTCTGTCGACGGCAATTCCCACTTAAGGTCTGTTTCGCTATGACTATCAACAAAAGCCAGGGACAGACTTTCAACCGTGTTGGCCTATATCTTCCACAACCTGTTTTTAGCCATGGCCAATTGTATGTTGCTGCATCTCGTGTTACCAGTCCGGCCGGTTTTCGTGTGCTTCTCGAGATGGATGAGCCTAACGAGTCATTAACAAGGAACATTGTCTATCGTGAAGTCTTTCAACGACTTCACTGATATTCCTTCTACCTTTATACTTCATTGTGTGACTAACACTCTTCTCAATATATCTTATTCTGCCCTTTCCTGTACATTAATATTTAATATGATTGTTTTTTTTTATTGGTAACAGGTGAATATGAGACAACAAATTACACATCTCAATCAATTGACACCACTGACGTATAGATGGACAATCAGGGTACGACTCACCCGTCTATGGGAGGCTATTAATGTTAACAATAATAACCCATTTGGCATTTCCATGATATTCCTTGATGAGCAGGTATTATTACTACTGTTCCTTAAACTAACACTTTATCTTCAAATTCTTAATTATTTTGGGTCCAAATTTTGTCATATTATAACCCCCTATTGTTTATTATCCATTTTTAATGTCTTACCTTTCTCCCTTAGAATGATCATATTCATGCGATGGCGTCAAACTTCATTGCCCCAAAATTCAAATCTATACTGCAAGAAGGGGAGGTCTACATGATTTCAAATTTTAGTGTGTTCAGAGCTGATCGACGATATAGACCTGTCACTAATGAACACATAATTCGCTTCACTGCGTCTACAAAGGTCACATTCGTCTCTATCCCTGTTCCAAATATCAGGCGTTACAAGTTTGAATTTGTTCCTTTCCAACAAATTCATTTGCGTCATCCTGACAATATGCAACTATGTGGTATGACTTTAAATAGTGACCATTTCACATTTAAACTTTGATTATGGTTTCCAATCTAATATTATTGCTTCTTCCATTATAGATGTTGTTGGCAAGCTTATAGAACTTGGTGATGCATCTGAAACTACACGATCTGATGGATTACATACCATCAAGCGTAATTTAAGACTCACAGATTTAAGGTACTGTTCTACACATAATAGATGCACTTTATTCGTACTGTTTATTGATCCGATTACAATGCATCATTCTTACATACCACTATTGTATTATAGCGGATCAACTATGGATTTAACTTTTTGGGGAGATCAAGCCAACTCCCTTGACTACAGGTCCTTGAAGAACTCATCTACAAATATAATCCTGGTTGTTACGTCGACTTTTGTTAAGTTATGTGAAGGTATTTTATTCAATAATATATGCTTACTGCTTCAATTAAACTTTTTCCACAGTTTTCACCTATCTACTATTATTATGTTTTCTCAGGGCAATATAATTTGTCATCAACATCGGGAACAAAGGTTTATGTCAATATTGAGATTGATGAAGTATACCAGTTTCTTCATTCGTATGACGCTCTTAACTCATCTCTAACATTTCTTTCCTAATCATCATTTTTTACTTTACATAGTTTGTTATTAACATAACCTTCTAAACAACATTACACCCTCCATTTAGGCAATCTACTGGAATGGATGTTGTGCGAGATTATGTACCGAATCCAGCTACACGTCGGCCAGAGTTAAGATTGTTATATGGGCATTGAAGGACTATTGTAGAGATTACCGAGCTGTTAACCCGTGGGGCTTTACATGTGAGTTACTTTGTTCTTAATTCTTTACTTATTTGATAGTACTACTTATTCAAATTCCTTTTTCACTGTCAACTTAAATTCCTATTTTAGTGCAACAACTACACATGTCGTGCAACTATAACACAACTTCTTACTGAGAGAGGATGGTGGTATTACGCATGTAAAAAATGTTGCAGGAAAGTTAATCCCATAGGGTTAACTTTCTTCTGTCCTGTATGCAACATAGTGAACTGGTCGCCACCAATTTGGTATACATTTCTTCTTATTTTGATCACAACCACTGTATTATCCTATTTCCTATGAATTTTATACTAAAAAAAACTTACATATCTCGCATGACTAACTTTACAGGTATAAAGCAGTTGTGAAGGTAGTTGACTTTACTGGAACTACTTTATTTACCATGCTTGACTCTGTTGCTTGCAAGTTTTTTTGTTCCTCTGCTGGATCTCTTCGCTCCCTTGAACAATTGGTTCATTTTTTTTTTTACCAATTTTTTCATTTTCACTTTCAATTGCTTTCCAACTTATACATTTATTTTATCCTTCCATTTTAACCTACTAATTCCCTTTCTGAATATTTTAACTTTATCTATAGGAAAATGGTTCCGCGAAACTTCAGGCACGATTACAAGAATCACTTAATCGAGAGCTTATTCTCGAGGTCGAGCTTAGTTCCTTTAACTTCCAAAACCATTCCTCACCATTGACTCTTAAGAGGTTTTTCCCAATAAATCATGAGGAGGAAGCTCTCGCATTCCAACTGAAGGAACAGATTGTATGGTTTTCTGTTTTATGCTAGTAATACTTTTTTCCCCATTTATTTTTAATTTAAACTTGTACATTATTATCGTTCTACAGGCACCAAGCCAGTCAACACCGAATTCTTCTATACTGTCCTCCACTTGCCAGCCCTACATACCTCCGCCATTTGTCCTTCCCATACAACCGATGCATTTGTATACTATTGTTCTTCTTCATCTCACCTATGCCATTACTTTAACATTCATTGTTATTATGACGCACTATTCTTTGTATTGCAGGGAACCAACTACTTCAACTTATGCATATGCTCCAGCATCGACGTTTGCTGTCCCATCGACCACCGAACTTGAAGTTGCTTCGATTTTGTACATCCTTCGTCAAAATAATCTTCCTTTACCCTGACATCATATAATTCAAGCTTACTTTTCAAACCTAACATTTTCACAGATTGGACCTTCAAAAAAGTGCTCCACCCTCTCCCGTTTTAACTCTAGGCCTCCAATTCGCTTTTCACATCATTGCAGCACATGAATGGTAAAAGCTATCCCTCTACACATACTATCACTTTCAGTACGTATATATTGTAAATCTAAACTTCTCTTAACATCTTAAATGATGCATTTTTAATTGACACTCCCACTTTTTTACAGGTTACAACTTTTAGAAGACTGCGATGTTCTTGCTGAATTTTCACAAATAAATCCTCACTAGATATAAGTTCATATTATCTTCCAGACTTCATAATTTTGAAACAGTTGTTTTTGTTATTGTGATTTATTGCCCATTATTGTTTTTATCTTGTCAATTACTACTTCATATTTAATATGAATTTCTATCCCGTCCGATAGACGGGTTATGAAACTAGTTTGTGTATACAAAGTGAAGGCAACTCGGGGCGTGCCAAGTGCCAACTCTAGGAATGTCGGATCCTTTCTATGACAAATGCCTTACCACCCTCGATGGGATCCAACTTGCCAAGAGCTTGGGTGTGGACGACTTGCTCTTGCGGTATATGCTTTGCAAGTAGTGCAGGTTCTCAACTCAAATGCTTATGGTTTATTAGATGCCTTTATGTGCATCTTTGACATTTGGGAGATGCCGAAGAGTTTTCAGGCCTTTCAAGTTTCACATGTGAGAATGGAGAAGTAAATAATATTCTCTTTGTCCCAAATTTTTTGTACCATTCACTTTTCAGCAATTAATCTATAATTTTTTATTTTTAATATTTTAGTATATAAATGAAAAACTTTTATATAAGAATGATAACAAATCAAGACACATAATTTCTAAATATATTTTTTTAAAATTTTTTCTAATAAATACTAATATAGATAAATTTAAATTAAATTATGTGAAAAAGTCAAATGATGTAAAGAATATAGGAGAAAGGTAATATTACTCCTAGCCTAGCAAGGGAGCCTAACATTGGAGACTCCTTGGGTCTGGTGGGAGGACTTGCCTCACGATGATAGTGGCTGTAATTCTTAAAGTTTTGTGATATGAATCATTAATATGATATACAAAAAAAAAATCTCCAGATATTTTTTTTTTCTTGAATGAGATCTCAATTTCAGCAACGGTTTCATTAGACATCTTACTACTAAAATCCCTCTCTTTTTTTTCCGATCCATTTTCTCCACCACCGCGAACTGAGTTGGATTCGGGCCCTGATCTACATCCCATACCAAAGCAATTGAGTTCTTTGCCCTCTGTTCAAAAGGTAAAGCCCTATCTCCTCTTACCAGACCTAAAACTTAATTTTGATGATTCTTGAAACAACCCTCTTCATTAAGTTGGGGCTAGGGGTCTGATAAGAGATCATAAAGGAAACTTTGTTATTGCTTTTGTCAAGACGCAAGGCAATACCACCCCTTTAATATCAGAATTTCTGGGTCCTTCTGGAGGATCTTAAATGGCCAACCTTATGAGTGGCTCTTGATTCGTGATTGAACCTGATTGCAAAGAGTTTTGTACTATGTTATCTTCCAATTCCGTTTCTCATCCTTTCTTACAAACTATTTTTTATGAGTGCAAGTTGCTAATGCAACTACTTCAAGTGCAGAAGGTACAACACATCTACATGGGAATCCAATCGGGCTGCTGATAATCTTGCTAATTTGCCTCCACCATGCAGACTAACTCTATGTATTTTGACCACTGCCGTCGTTAATTCTGAACATTGTTCATGACGAGCAGGCCGCTGCTAAACATTGTAGTACTTGTGGTTTTTGTCTTGAGAGCAACTGTTCTACTAGCTCTCTAGGTTCTAGGATTCAAGCTCCTGTCGTTAACTTCCATGCCATCTCTATGGCTAAGGGAAAAGGCCCTCTGTTGAAAGTTCCCTTATTTGTTATAAAAGCTCCTTTTCACCGAAACAAAAAAGGAGGATCGATGATGGTGTCCGGCGTACCTTTCAAGAAAAAAAAAAATGCTCGACTAGCGAGGAGTCAGGGCTCAGGACGGCCCATACTTCAGCGTGGTGGATGGATTTGTCGTAGAGCCCAAAACTAGTAAACCCATAGAAGTAGCATTTTTGTGAATTTCTTGTGAAATGTCCTAGTTACTGATTTTAGAACAACTCTTATAGTTTGAACATAGTTTTAACTGAGAAGCGCATAACTGACGTTAATCAATTTTTTTTTTCTTCTGAAGAACATTGAACAACCTATTTAATTTACAATCAATTTAAATAGTGATTTTTCATTATTAGATTGACAGTCTTAACTTCATGTGTCACTTGTCATATATATCACTCAAAACAGAAAACTTTGGCTAGTAATTATGTTTTTCATAAAATTTTTCTACATTTTTTAGTAAAAAAAGTCTTGCCATATGTGTATTTGATTGAGATTTTTGTAGAAAATGATTTTTTTATATATGGTGATTATTTTCTCAAATTATATACTAGTTGAAAATGTACAAAAATCATTTTTTAAAACATTTTTTAGTTAAAGATAAATAATTTTATTAATTTTTTTCTTTTAAACACAAAAAGATTATAAAAATCAAATACTTTATAAAAGAATATTGTTCATGTGATTGTTTTGGTAAATAAAGCATGCTTTGGTTATTATGAAAAAAGGGGAAATGAAACCGGAGAAAATCAGTTTCTGAAAATTGGGGAAGAAAATAAAGCCAAATCGCTTCTGCTCGTCCCCGGGCAGCTGGCAAAGTAGCATGGTTCTCGTTTTTTTTTTAACTCTATAAAATATCATTTAGTCTAATTTGATTGTTTTTTTTATTAATTCCAAATAATTTGACATTCTCCCCTTAAATACCACTATAAACCAATTACTTCTCAGTACCAAAAAGGAAAAATTGTTTCTGTTCCCAGTTGAAATTGCGTCGACCAACACAAATAAATGTCACAAGGCACAGTACTTATATCGCAATATTTATGAGTCTGCACTTAATTGTCAAAAATATACAAAATTTTAGGACTTGCCAAAACTTTGTCCGTTTCCCTTTGTTTTTAGCAGTCGCCGACTCAACTGGTTGCCCTTCTGGCGAAAAATTTTCCTCTCAATTCTGGAGCATATCAAATCGGAGGTGCGGACAGAAAAACGAAGTCAAAATTAGGGAACCAGAAGGCGGGAATGGGTGTGGTGTTGGAGTTTCATGATTTCCTTCTCCGAGCGAGAGTTTTCAAACTGTACAGGCAAGCCCTTCGCATCGCTCGCCGAGCTCCTCTCCATTCTCGAGGTAAAGCCCCAACTGGTTCCTGCCTCTACTTTCTTTTGCTTTTCATATCTTATTAGATCCATAACAGCGGAGGAGTGCTATATTACCTGAATTTTGGAATCTTAATTACCAAATTTCCCTTGGGAGGCGCCAATGTATTTTCTGCACTTTCACTTTGTATGAACAAATACTAGATGGGTTATTTTAGTTTACAAGCTTTTGCTTTCTCATATTCAGTTTGGTGACAAACCTTTATGAGTAAGCAATTTCTTGGTTTTCCATTCTGTATTTGCCTGGAAGATTGCGGCTTTCGTTACAATTCTCTCTTGGTAACAGCAAAACAAGTCGCTTAGCATATTGGGATTGAGGAATGGTTTCTTTCACCTGTAGACCCTGTAATCCTGTTTCTGCTGAATGCTTCAGCAGTTTCTCTTTTTATATTTTTATGCTAATTCCAATATGCTTTTGGTCTCGCAGCGGAATTGCAGCAGATGATAAGGCAAGAGATGGAAACCAATCGCAGCTGTAAGGACGGGCAAAGGATTAGGTTCCTGATTAGTGAAGGGTTAGAGAGATTGAAAGGTCTGGACGAGATGCTTGATATGCAAGGCCACTGAGAACAGGTTTGCAACACTTGTTCTTGTTCATGTCGACTGACGACAAGTTGCCTTTGCTGCACACACGGTTCATCCATCCGCGACCTACAACTACTTTCATGTCTCTGCAACTTCAACCGATCCTTTAACAGAAAACAAAACATGCAGTTCCGGGAGTGTTTTCTCTTTCAACATCATCCTTGTTTTCAGGAGTTGTACAAGTCTTGTTTTGTCGGTTCTGTCTTATCAAACAACTCCCTTAGCCATAAAGATCTCTGGTGTTGACATGTTAAAATTAAATCCTGATTTTATAAAGAGAGTTGCTTTCCGTTTTGAACCCACGTCAAAAGCATCAAACTCAGAATAATAAATAAAGTGTGAGAAGAACCAAGAAAAAAAGAGGCACGGTCCTTGAAAATACAGCTCTGCAATGCTCTAGCGCCTTCCCAAAACCTGCAACATTTACTGATCTAAGAGTGCCAAGTAAAACCAAGAGGGCATGTGAAGTGACCATCTTGTGGACAATTTATTGAGGGGAGCTAAACTTGATTAATTTAGTGTAGACAAATTCATTCACCCAAGGCAAAAATGAACTAGCAGCGCTACTACAGTCATAGGAAGTTAAAACAATCAAAGGAAACTGCTATGTGGTCAAAACTAATCCACTGTTCTGCTCCTGCCGACTCTGAGACCCCTTGTACAAGGCGTGTCCAAATTGAACAGTTTGCATGTCCAAAAAGTGTTGGCAGTAGTGCGGTGCCATCAGATGCCCTGCACAAGGGAAGAAACTGATACCTCTTTGACAAGAAAAAGTCCAGCTGGATTTTTCTTCCATTCTCCACAGCATAAAACATCCCCCTCTAGTAGGCATGTCATCGTAACCAAGTCAATTTCCATCTTGAAGCAGAAACCTGCTTTTGCCATTCCAAGCCCAGCACAAGGCAAAGCATTCCTGGGTCACCTTAAATGTCCAAGAGTAAGGTTTGCGTTGCCACAAGAATTGTACAGAAAGAATCCCAAAGCCAGAACGATGTGATTAAGGGTGAAATTGGCCAGCTATAGAGAGACACGCAACTTGATTTTCCATTCAAAGTTGGTATGCAGAACTCTATATCTGTTATTCCAAGCTTAGCAGAAGCCAAATACTTGGGCCATCACATGTGTCAAGGAGGGTATGCTTTGCCACAATGATTCTGCAGAATAATTCCATCAAATGGGTGATTTGGTCAATGATATGCTTAGCCAGTTGAGGAGACACAACTGAACCGTCTTTGTGAAACTTGTTATGTGAGCTTGGATCATTGAACCAGTGACCATATCTGGTAGGAAGACATACAGTGTACAACATTTACTATAAAGGCCGTGTAGCAAATCCTCTCTCTACCATCTTTTCCACTAATTCTTCATGTTTCTTCAACTGTCCTGCCTTCCTCAGCTGCTGCAGTACCATTTCATACAATTGCAAACTTGGCTTTAAGCATTTCTCCTCAATCATCTCTTTAAAGAACTTGTAGGCATTGTTCCAGTGGCCCATTCCACAATACATTCTGATCAATACCTGGTAACTGTTCACATTAGGCTCAATTTCATTCTCATCCATCTCTTTCTTCAGCTTCACCACCATGTCAATTGATTTTGACTCCGCAAACATACGCATCAATATATTGTAGGTCACTGCATTGGGCAAACATTTCAACTCCTTCATTTTTCCATACATTCGGTGTGCAGCATTGACATCCCCTAACTTCGCAATGCTCCTGAATATCATATTGAAAGTAGATGCATTCGGCCTGCAACCTTTTCCAACCATCACAGTAAGCACCTTAGTGGCCTTATCAAGATCATCGTCCTTACAATGAGTCTCGACAAGAAAATTATAGGTAATTGTATCTGCTGGACAATTAAGTCTCTTCATCTGATTATAAACCTGCAAAACCTTCTCTGTCCTACCGGCCTTCACATGAACCCTCATTAGACTATTAAAAGTTATTGAATTCGGTTCACAACCAATGTCAAGCATCTCCGAAAAAACATCATGGGCACGAGTAATCTGGCCAGACCTACACAATGCATCGATCACAATACTATAACTGTATACATTAGGCTTAATCCCTGCCATTTTCATTTCCCTAAAGACCCTCTCTGCCTCGGATATGTTACCTGAACGACACCATCCATGAACCAAACTAGTATAAACAACAACATCAGGCTCAAACTTATGCTTTAAGCTATCGAAAAATGACTGCGCCTCACTAGCTCTTCTTTTTCTACATAAAATACTAATGACAATCGAAAATGCAATCTTATCTGGAACGCAGCCGTAGTCCTCCATCCGATTAAATGCGTGCACAGCCTCAGAAGCCAATCCAGACCTGACATAACGCCTGATGAGAATCGAGAAAGTCTCGATCGAAACCCCGACATTCCTTGATTTCATCAAATTGATAATATGCCAAGCCAAGTCGAAATGCCTCAACTTTCCTGCTAGATCGATCATTTCGTTGTAAGGGTCGGGTGAGTGTGTGAAATCAGGTCGTGTGGTCGCCCAGTTGAAAAACGCCAGAGCTTGGAGAAACGGGATACCATGGCGGACAGAGCCACACCTTTCTACGACATAGCGAACGATGGTGGGGGAGACTGAGGGGCCGCTGGATATCTTGGAGAAGCCGAGGGAGAGAGAAGGGATTGTGAAGTCGGCACTTGGAGGGGCCGGGTTAGGCTCTGGCACAGGGTTTTTACGGTGGTGGTCTTTAATCAGAGAGTGGAACTTTTCGGCGATTAGAGTTTCTTCAGGGGATGGTGAGGCCGCCGGCGCGGCGGACTCCGTATCTTGGTTTGAATCGGCCCCTTCAGCTACAAGTGAAGCTGAAGAAGAAGAGAATTGGAAGATAGGACAATAAAAGCGAGGGATTGAAGACGCTATTCGAAGTTTTGAATTTGCTAACAAACCCATGGCTGAGAGCTCTTTTCCCCCAACTTCGATCCTCCGAAAGCTGCAGAGAGAAGAACGCACGATGACAAAGCGTTTGACGAGGGTTTAACAAAACCTTAGCGGTGGTGCATTTGCCTGGGCCAGGGCTCCAACTCCAAGCCCAAAACCTTAAGAGTAGTATCTTTTGTTTTTTTAATTCTTAGCACTTAGAAGCACTTTACAGTTTAAAGGCGAACGTAGGAGTACTAGTAGTTTGTTCGGAAATGTAGGAGGTTGGAGGTAAATTGTCGTTTCTGAGAACTTGAAGGGTCTCTCAGCCATAATAGTAATTGTGGGTTTTTCACTGAGGGCAAGTTCTAACTAGGGCCACTTACGTTATGCTAGATCAACAAGGACTTAGACTAGTGTTTGAGATTCATTTGTGACGATACTGCTGTTGACATCAAAATATAATTAATATTTTTATTCTATAAATCACAATTATTTTGAAATGAACCACATCATGGTTAGAATAATTATTAAACTGAATGATTTTAAATTCGATTCCCTTCTGAAAAAAGCTTTTTTTCTAGTTTGACTTATTTTTTTTTCCTAAAGCCTATTTCATTCAAAAACTAATATTTTATCTTCCTAGAGAACCATTTCTATTAGTAATTTTTAGTAATTTTTTTTTTCATTTTCTAGATTGAAAAATAAATTTTTTTTGAAAGGTTATTGGATTTTAAAAACATTTAAAAAGTGTTTTTTGTCCTATTGAAATGTTGCATTCAGATACTAAGTGTTTTAAATTCAATCCTGCATTTACTGAAAAGATTAATGACTTTCTATGCACATTGGTCAATCACGATGGAAAAGTGTATATAGTGCATTTCACCTACATCAGCTCCTAAGATAAAGTATATACACCATAAACAAAAATATATACTTTCCTACATAAATGGAACTAAAAGCTACAAGCAAGGACATAAAAGGGCAAGAGGAGATCATAACAAATCCTTGATTTATCACTCCCCTCAAGTTTGAATTGAATGTTAATGTTTCTAAACTTTGCCAAAAAGAGTCAAGAATTAAGAACTTAGAGGTTTTGTGAAAATATCTATCAATTGACTTAATGTAGGTACATGAGCCATGTTTATCATTCCTTCTTCAACTTTTTCACATACAAGATGATGATCAATTTCTATACGTTTTGCCTGCTTATGATAAACTGAGTTTGAAGCAATATGTACTATTGTTTGGTTGTCACAGTATAAGTTAACTAGATGTGAATGTCTAGTACCCAAATCTTGTAAAACTAACTTTAACTAGGTAAAACTAAGTAATCCCACAATAAGTTGCAATTATAGATCAACATTCTACTTTAGCACTGGACTAGAATACCACTGTTTCCTTTTTAGTCCTCCAAGAGATCAACAATGACCCCCAAAGTCTGTAATATTCAATAATTAACTTTTGGGCATCAAGACATCTAGTCCAATCTGCATCAGCATCAGAGAAGGCATTGAACTGATAGACTATCAATATGTAGAAGTATTCTTTGTTGCACTATTTTTTTTACATAATGTAAGTCATGATGGGCTGCTTCCAAATATGGTACTTATGGTTCCATGAATTGGCATAACACATGGACTACATATGTCAAGTTAGTTTGTGTTATAATCAAATAAATTAATATCTCAACAAGCTTTCAATAAGAAGATTTGTCACTTATGCATTAGCCTCCAAATTTACTTAGAGAGATTTTGCTCCATAGAAAATGGTGAAGGCTTTACAGGAAGATATTCCACATCCTCAAGAATTTCAAGAGCATATTTTCTTTGTGAGAGAATAATGCATTTGTTGGACAGTGCAACTTCTATACTTAGGAAATATTTTAATTTTCCTAGATCCTACAGTTTGAATTAAGTTTTCAAGAACTGCTTTGTGCCAACAATTTCTTGTAGGTTATTTCATGTTAGGGTAATGTAGTCTAAAAAAATAATAAGATTTATGAATTTGCCATTATGGGATCATATGTACAAAGAATAATCAACTTTGGATTGCTTGAAGTTAGCTCTTTTAAGAGCAGCAAAAAGCTTAACGAACCATTAAGGTGAAGCTTGTTTTAAACCTATAATAATTGGTGAAGTTTCCAAATGTGTGTCTCCTTATTTCATCTGAAACCAGTAGGTAAATTTGTGTAAACATCTTCATCAGGGTAAACTCCACCTATTGTCTCTAAACTATATCCAATGTTACTTAATCATCTTGAAACTATAAAATGTTGCTTAATCATCTTTAAACTATATGTAATGTTGCTTAATTGTCCTATCATCCATCACAGCCATTACAAATGAATGGAAAAATGAAATGATTGCTAATGTGGCATGTAAAAATGAGGTGGCTATTGATATGGCATTACTTTTCTATCTTTCCTTAATAGTGTGACAGATGGTAGGATGAGAAATCAAAAATTAAATAGTTTAAATATGATTGATGCAACACTTGATAGTTTTAGGATGATTAAACAATATAAGATATAGTTTATGGACAATAGGTGGAGTTTACCCTCTTCATCAATATCTCCATGTAAGAAGTCATTGTTGATATCAAGTTGGTGAATATCCCAATTTTGAGTTAAAGCCATGACAAGAATAATGTAGATAGTTGCAAGCTTGGCAACAATGTCTTAATAATCTAACCCATTGATTTGGTTGCATCCTTTTGCAATAAACTTGGCTTTGTAGCAGTCTACTATTCCTTCAAAGTGTAATTTTACCTCGTATACCCATTTACAACTGTTTGCTTTCTCCGCAAAAGGTAATGATTGTAAGGACCATTTGTTTTTATCTTTAAGTGCATTAAGCTCTTGCTTTACAGCTAGATGTCATTTAGAGTCACAAATTGCTTCTATAAATAAAAATGATTTTTTTTTTGCTAAAAGATATATAAATGGTAAAAGCATGGTGTTTGGGAGATAATCCATCAAATGAATTGACATTGAATAAAGGGTAAGTAACAAATGTAACTTTAATCAAGACTAAGTTAGATGTTAAGATGCTCTATAAAAGTATAGGCATACTAACATGATAGCCACAAATATAACCAAGAACCTTTAAGGGCGACGTCGATCACAATCATGGAATTTGTGAATCTAAAGGCAATGTTGCAATAGCTAGATCATTAAGTGGAGAAAGGGAAAATAATGGCATATTAGGTGACAATAAAAAGGCTTATTTGGCTACCGCATCTTCATGTGAACTCCTTTGCAATGTTTCACGTCTTTCTGTCATTGTCCTCTCACAGCCATATTCCTTCTCTATAAACAACCCCAAAACATTATAAGCATATACCACCCTTTTAGCCAAAGTGACATCATTTTACTTAATGAGGTAAGGCATTTTACTTAATGAGGTAAGGCTTCTACGATAGGACATGAAATGATAATATTTCATGAGTTATGTGTCATATTCTAATTTCCCCTTATGCCCTTCAAAATGTGTTTTAGATTTTAGATTGCAAATTTGATTTGTAAAGCAACTTAGCTATAGTATTAGTACAGTTATATGCTGCCAAATCCTTAATTCACCCTTGAAATCGAGCAAAATGGACATATAACCTCTCAAACTCAGTGAACTCGAATGAGTAAGCCATTCTATTAGCCATTGTTAGTCACATGCGAGACTTCCATGACAAGCCTCATGCTTTCTAAACTTTTTGTGATGTTTGGTACTAAAATGTCAATAATGTTTAGGTGGAACGATCTTTAGAACATTTTAATAGTAATTCAAAATTCATGATTGACTTTCCTCTTTTGATGATTAGTGTCACTGGATAATGGTTATAGTTGGAAATGATAGAAAGGTAGGAAGTGAAACTGTAAGGAAGTGTTGCAACTGTCAAAGATGTTGTAGGCAGTGGTAGGTGAAAGCCAAACCGTCAACCTAATGTTTGGTAAAGGCAAGGATGTAGTTGGAAATTTTTAGGCAACAAGGCAAGTTTGAACCTTTTTTTAGAGTTCAAATTTTCAGCGAACTTTCAACATATTTAAGATAAATTTATTAAAAAATAAAAGATAAATTTATAGATTTTCATATCCTAAAAATATTTATGCCTTGAATATATCAAAAAAATGGCTGGAAACTCGAACTCCTAAGCTCCTAATAAAAAAAAAAGTAACATTAAAGCACAACCCAAACAACTGAAAATGTTTCAACATTGTCTCAAAGCCCTGAAACTTGCAACGACACCCTTGCCTTCACCAAGCTCTAAGTCCATGTTGTCTTCCACCAGCCACCACCTACAGTAACCCTAATAACTGCTATACATCCCTATCGTTCTGCCCATTTTTTTACCTCATATCCTTGCATCACCAATTGTTGATGACTGGATGAATCCAATTATTAAAGTTGATACAAATTTTAGAAAGTTTCTATTAAAATGTTCTAGAGATCATCCATTTAAAGGTTATTGTCATTTTGGTCCCCAACATCATAAAAATATCAAAAAGTCTGAGGCTCGTTATGTAATTTTCTCAAGTGCTTACACGTAACTAACAATGGCTTAAGGAGGCTTAAGTGTCCGGTTTTGATTGAGTTGGAGGAGTTATATGTATCAATTCGACATTTCAGGGGTTATGTATCCATCTCACTCGAGTTCAAGAGTGGATCATGGATTTTGGCCGGCTATGTGGTGTTCACCATTCTAATTAGTAACATGTTTTGCCAAGAAAAAATGATGGGAAAAAAAGGGAGAAAATTGGGACATGTGGAACATTTTTGGAGGCTGGGGACAAAGAATATAGGAAAACTAGAAATTAGGAATCATTGGAACATGGGTTGTTTTTTAATGGGGAAAGGGCATTTTTTGTCCTCTAATTTTGCTAATTTTACCATTTCAATAAAGTATTATAATGTTTATTTTGTAAGCACTGTTAGTAGTATAACTCGCGAAATTGCTACATGTTTAATGGAATGGCTGGATGACATTTAACGTCGTTTGACCCAGATACTTTATATTCATATCTAATATTTCATTTATTTCATTTGGGTATATAATTTTCTCAAAATGATTACCTAAGATTAACACAAACCGTTTTAAGAGATGAGGTGCACGAACTAGTTCCTAGCAAATCTTTTAAGAGTCGCTCTTTGTTTCAGGAGTTTTTCAAAAGTCAATCACCGCTTATTCACCCCGTTGAACACCAATGTTCACCCGCCGACCACAGCATGTTCACGCTATCAACCTGTATTCTTTACCCCGTTGATCACCTTTGTTTCACCTCGTCAACCACCACATGTTTTCCCTGCCAAACATCCTTGTTTCGCCGCCCTCGTTTAAACCGCAAACCCGCCTTGACAATCAACTAGCGGGACATACCTAGCCTCGAATCGATCAATCCAAGTGCACTGAAGGCATACCCAGCCTTGAATCGTTTGATGCATCAAACATCATTACCAAACAAATCTTTTCTGCCTCCTCCATGGAACCTAATAGCTGACGGCGATTTAGATTATCTTCGAAGATTCGACTAGTCAAAGGAGATTCAGATGACCCACTTAATCTGCTTTAGACAATGAGGAAAGGCCAGCTTCGCGATTGATCGTGGGTGAAATAATTAAGCTATTGTGGCTCATTGCATCCGCCACTAATAACGATCAAAGCAAGTTTGGCCAATTATTGATTGAGCTTAAAATAGAGGTTGGCTGTTGTAGAAGAGGTTCATCAACATTAATGTTGCTACCTCATGATCCTCATCTTCTTCACCCGCCACTACCATAAGTCCCCGTTGGCCACTGCACACTTGACGAGCTGCGATGAAGAAGAACATGTGTGAACCAGCTAGGCTAAAGCTGGGCCCCACATCACCACCTCACTTTTTATGTGTTATGAGTTAAATGGCTTCTAGATGTACTATGGATACGGTGAGCATATGTCTAATTAGACATAGAAGGTGCTTTTCCAAAATTACCCCTCACCCTAAATCATGTTTTTGTTTGCCTAACTTATGGTACTCTTTCCTGATGGCGCCACTAGAAGCAAGGCGAAGGAGATGCGAGGCACTGCCGGGGGCGACGAGAAGGGTGGCCAGGGGTGATGTGAGGCGTGACCAAGGGTGAGGTGAAGCGCGAAGCGACGCAAGGCGTGGTGAAGGGTAAGGTGAAGCATGGGCAAAGGTGAGGTGAGGTGTGGCCAGGCGCGAGGCGAAGCATGGCTAGGGTTAAGGCGAAACGCGGCCAAAGGCGAGGCAAAGCGCGAGGCGATGTGAGGCATGCCAAAGGGGAAGCGAGGCGCGGCTAGGGGCAAAGAGCCACTTTTTCCAGCAACGGGAAGATCTGCACTGTGCTATTAATGAAAGGCCGAACGACACCGCCAAGAAGCAGTGATACGATGAAGCCACGAATGCTAAGGAACCATGAACGGCGAGGACAAGATCTGGAAAGTGAATGGCGTTACAAGATCCGAAAACGAATGGCCAAGGGTAAGGCGAGGGTATTTTGTAAATGATTATTTAGACACTTTTAAATTTCTATTTAGATACTTCTTTTATTATTTCGTATACATTTTTTTATCATGAAAACAAATTGTTTGAATATTGCTTTAGATATTTTGCCACTTTTCTTTAAACACTTTTACACATTCATTCAGACACATTTTTATTGTTTCAATTAGTTATTTTTGAAGAGAGTAAATTGTCTAGGTATTGATCAGACACTTTTAAATATTTCTTTAGACACTTTTACACATTCATTCAGACACTCTTTTATTATTTCAATTAGTTATTTTTGAAAAGAGTAAATTGTTTACGTATTTGTTAGACATTTTTAAATATTTCTTTAGACACTTTTCGGCATCCATTCAGACACTTTTCATTTTTTCGAACATGACATATAATGTATACGGCGAGATCATGATGTATGACAGTTTGGTTGCGGCACCGGTGCTAGCGGCAAACTAATGTTTTTCGTAGAAAAGAATATTTTAACTAAGAGTATTTTTATCAAATTTTTTGATGATTTATGCCTTATATATAAAAGATTAAGGGATGGGTTAGTATGTCTAATTAGACATAGGTGCATAATAAAAGAACTAGTCTAGCTCTTCCGTCGGATACATGACAATTTTGCAAGTTATAGACTAATAGTGCTTATGGAATGAACATTAGAGAACTCCATTGGCAACTATAGTAATTTCAGGACTGAAGTGGCAAAATTAACCAAATTAGAGGACCAAAAACGCCCTTTCCCCTTTTTAAATTTTCTTTGCTTGCTGGTCGCTGGTCACTCGCTTCTTGATTAAACCGCTCAAAGCAAAATTGCGGGGAGAAAGATGACTACAAAATTGCAAAAATGGCGAAATCTCTCTACGCAGGCCAGGGTCATTTTTCAAGATGGATTGTTCCCCGTCCGGCGGCTCCTGCACAACGGCCCCGATACCGTTGAGGAGCTTCTGGATCGACACGTGGTGAAGAGGGAGAAATCCCTAGACGATGACGAAGAAGGAAGGCTGAATCGGCAGCGGCTCACAAGCACTCGCAGAGAGGCGCTGAGTCTGTACCGAGACATCATTCGGGCGAGCCGATTTTTCGTGTGGCCTGATTCAAGGGGCGTTCTTTGGAGGGACATATTGAGGGAGAACGCCCGAAAGGAATTTGAAGAGTCCCGGTTCGAGAAGGATCCAGAAATCGTGACCCGATTGCTGATTGGCGGCCGTGATGCGGTACAATCCGCTCTGGAGAAGCTCGCCGAGAAGCAGAGGCAACAGATTGAGAAGGAATGCAGCGGTGGAGATGGACGCCATTGATTGTCACTTGAGTTTGCTGGAAAACAAGTATGTACCTGAAATTTCACGTAAAAATTTCTTTTGACCGAATCGATGAGCAACTGTGAAATTATAACCTGTGCATATGTATTTTCACCGGTTTTGTGTGGTTGCTGAGAAAGTAGGAGAACAAGTTTAAAGAAATATCATTCTGCCTTCTGCTATAAATTGAATTGCAGGTGCCCTTGTACTATCTTAATAGTGGATTCGGGTTTATTAGATTTTCTACTGGGACATTTGACTTTTGGACAAGTGATTGAGTTTTCGCTACTTACTGATGCATAATCCTGAAACATGTTTGGTGATTTTTATTTCTCCTTGTTCAGAGGTCATGCAGTAACAATTCCATTTCCTGTGAAATTGGAGCTGGTAGCTTAACATTGACATGGTTATATGGGAGTACCTGGCTGTAAATCATGAGGTAAAAATTAATCCTGCTCCTCTTCGCATTAATGTACCTTCATATTGGAAAATTTGCAGCATAGAAGTATGAAAGCTCTGTTTTGCTAAAACAGTATGCTAAAGTGAAAGCAGTGGGCAGTTAATAATGTTTGAGGGTGGGAGAGGAATGGGAAACTCAACATTCTAAATGTTGATGGCAGATTTACATTCTGCCAAACTTTCCTGGGTAATTCAATATGATTTTTAATAGTTAATTGTCATTGTGCTTGTGAACTTAATATGTTTGGGTAAACGTAATTGAGATTAATTTGTAGTATGAGAATGAGGATGATATCTGTGTTACTACTACTTGCGTGGAAGTTAACAGCCTGCTCAATTTGTCACCTTCACTGCACCTGCATGAATCATCTATGGGATGTTACCTTACACACCTGGGATTTCATCAGTCCCAGCAAGTTGGGTCAGAGAAGATAGCTAACCAGCTTAGATCAGTAAAAATGGAGAGGTGAGATCTGCAGTGTGAACGTTCCAGTTCAGTTTAAGTTGATGAAGTTAGATGAGTTTCGCCATGTTTCAGACTCGTTCGTTTGTGCCATTATTCTTCATGCTGGGCAAACGTTCCTGGAGTATGCTTAATAGCTCTGCCGTGAAGTTTATGTTGTTTTACTCTGCAGTGTCCTTTGGAAAACCTGAAAGTTATCTGAGAACAACAGGGCAAACATAGGGCCATATGCCCTTGGAGCGTAAAACTGGTCTTTTGACTGGCTTTTCCTGGATATGCACCCATATTTTTTAGTGTTCTAAAATCCGAAGAATCTTAAGTTCTTAACCAAATGTTGTGATTAGAATGGACAAATGAGAATCGCTGAGGCTATTTGTTCATTGCAGTCGACAACTTTTGTATGTAACAGCAATCTAGGTAGGCACATTATATTCTAGACGTGTAGCTTACGACTAGAATTCTTCAATGCTAAACTAGCATCATATATTTGGGGAGTTTGAAAATGGGAAAATCTCTCATTTAAATTCTAGACTCTTGTGACTAAGAGCAAAGAAGGGTAAAATCTGGAAGCCTCATGAGATTTCAGCGAAAATACAATTGGTATCCTTCTATTATAAACTAAATAATTTGCTCCCAAAATATGATTACTTTTTTCTTTAATAGTGATTGTTAATTGCCGACATTGACTTTTGTCGAATATAATTTAAACCATACCGTGCCTGTTTAGTAAATTATTAACTTCCTAATAACAATTTGACATTTTAAATGATCATTTTTTCTTTTATTCAAAATTTTTAATATTAAATTTTTCGTTGATATCAATGGCATACAGCTGGAAAAAGTGAAACGTAAATTTCTAAAATAAGGCAAGTAAACTATATTTCCACTCAAATCTTATGGAGTTTTCGAAATTTAGGACGAGTTTGTTTTGGATTATATTTAATCTATTATAGTGCATTAGTTTTATATAAAGTGATTGTTGATTCAAGTTGATAATTCATCAAAAATCTAAAATTTTAAACATTTTAAAAATAACTGTAAGATATTTTTTGGTGTTATTTAGTTATTTTATTTATTTTTTTAAATTATTAAAAATAAATTTTAATTTTAAAAATCAATAAAATATTTATTTGTCATTAAAAATATTATAAATTTATATTTTAAAATTTTTTGAAGTGGATGATTTTGATAAATATTGATAATTTTATTAGTTAATTACTTTAAATAAAATAAAGGATTATTACAATTTGTCCCTTGAGGTTTTGGTGAAATTATAATTTGCCCCTCCTATTTTAGAAATATACACTTTGCCCCCTGCCTTTTTAATATAGTTTGACACCAATTTCTGAAATCTTAATTTAAACATTATGGTAGCTATCATCCAGTAATTTTAATTTGTATAATATTTTTTTTCAATTAATGGATATTTTAAATTATCAGTTTTTTCTTTATGTATTTTTTTCAGTTTTTAAAATTGTATTTTTTAAATATCAATTAATTATAAAAAAAATATTATATAGATTGAAATTATTTAAAGATAACAATCGTATAGTTTAAATTAAGATTTTAGAAGTTATTGTTGGAGTGTATTAAAAAGACATAGGCTAAAATGTATATATTTTAAATAAAATAGATAAAATATAATTTCACCTAAACCTCATATGGCAAATTGTAATTAACCCTAAAAATAATGCATAATACTCTGTTAAAATTAATTCATTGGAAAGTGCCGCAAGTGGTAGCTCTTGGAGTCCAGGCGTCCGGCGAGCTTCATACATTGAAGAAACAAAAACAAAACAAGAGAAATTTACAGTAGTCCCTTGCGATTCTATCTAATTTATATTTTACCCCTTTATTTTTTAAAATTTACATGTTATTCTCACTTTCTTTACACTATCCGATAATTTCTAAAATTTTAATTTGACCTAGCTAGTAATTATATTTCAGTAATTTTAAACTTTTTAATATTTTTTACATAGTTAATTGATATTTAAAAAATATTAATATATATTTATAAATAAAAAATGTATTTATAAGAAAAGATTTTTTTAAAAATAAAATTACTAAAATATGACTATTGTAAAGCCTAAACTAGAGTGTTAGAAATTGTTATCGTGTAAAAGAAGCATGCAAAGTATAAAATTTAAAAAATAAGAAGGATAAAAGCTAAGTTTGATCAAAATGGAGGGGGTTTATTATTGGAGGTTTCCCACCAAAACAAAGTCAAGCTTTTGGCGGTGTCAGGGCTGGACTTTTCACCTGATTCGGCAAACTCATTGTCATTACCGTGTGCACCCACAAATCACCCACAAAACGACCAAATCAAACCACTAGCAAATAGAATGACCATAATACCCAACATGAATATCCTTCTTTTGCTCTTAATTGGGAGCAATTCTGTCATTCTCCTTGCATCGTCAAAGAGTTGAAAGCTGAAGCTGTTTTTGCTGCTCTAATAAAGTACGCAAAGCTCTGAATTAAATGATACTGGCGGAGCGGTCTCTAATAGATTACGCCGAATCTGACATGTTAGGAAAAGAAATTGAAGAAGAAAGAAAGAATTTGAAAGAAAGTTCCTTTTCATATCCTCGAATTAGAGGACTCCATTTTTTAGGAAATTTTCGGGGTTTCTTCTAGTTTGTTTGCTGGATCTGTAGTTGCTAGAGCTCGATTACAATGGCGAAAGCAAGGCATTCGAGGCTACAGGCGAAGAAATGGCCGACTGCGAGGCTTGTTTTATCAATGCTCTTCATGTTAACAGTCGTTTTGTTGATGCTTCTGGGCATGGGAATTTTTTCTCTTCCGGTGAGCAGTGACGTTTCCCCTCCAAATGATCTCACTAGCTATCGCCGCATGGCTTCAGAAAGGTAATTAGTGATCTGATGGCTTCCTATTTATCTCTTTTTATCCCCTCAATCCCTGCTGTTATTTTGGGTTTTGATTTTCTTAGTAGTTGTCTGAATTTTGTTGCAGAGGAGATGGGTTGGGAACGAGACGAAATCAATGGACCGAAGTGCTTTCATGGGAGCCTAGAGCTTTCCTTTATCATAACTTTTTGGTAGTTTCCTTATTTCTGTTCTACGCGATAATTGAAGATGTTGTTAAAGACGGGAACTTTAATTTCATCTAGAGTTGTTCCTTGTTCTACCTAACTTTAGTGTTTATATTTTAACAAAATTCCATCTTTATGTTCTGGGCTAGCAGTCCAAGGAGGAATGTGAATACCTGATAAATCTGGCAAAGCCTCACATGGTGAAGTCAACAGTAGTTGATAGTGAAACTGGTCAGAGTAAAGATAGCAGGTCTGTGTTTCTCGTCCTCCCACCCCATCTTTTTTTTCTGTGCATTTGTGCTTGCCAACAATCGTTTTACAGGGAAATGGAAGAAAAAGCTGAAAGTGCTACTTGATACTGGTCTGAAACTCTTTAAATTCATCTATCTTCAGGGTTCGTACTAGCTCGGGTATGTTTATCAGGAGAGGACAAGATAAGATCATTAGGACTATAGAGAAACGGATAGCTGACTTCACTTTCATTCCCATAGGTATGGGATTTTCTGATGCTACACAAAGCCTCCGACTCCAGTGATTAGAGTTTTATAATCAACCTTATAATATTGTTGCCTGTTTTTAGTTGTTGGACTCTAGGTTCATATCTAATCATCTGTTGTCTTTTATGTCTATGTATCTACGGCTTGTCCACCAAGCTTCAAACTTTTCATAGTAACTGATCTGAGTTTCTAGGCTGAATCTGGGTTTAAGCCACTCCAATTATGCATAGCTGATGCGCTTTACCCTGCTTTTCTATCTCAACCCTTTTCCACTATAATCTTGAATCTGCATAACATTCAAGGCTGTGCGATTGATTTACCTTCAATTTGCAGAGCATGGAGAAGGACTCCAGGTTCTCCATTATGAAGTTGGACAGAAATATGAGCCTCACTTTGATTACTTCCTTGACGAGTTCAATACAAAAAATGGAGGTCAGCGAATGGCCACTCTGCTTATGTATTTGTAAGTAATTGGCCCATCAATCAATGTTAGTGGATGTAATACTTGCCTAATTCTGCATTTGAAGTTTAGAGATGCATTAGCATGGCATAGAAAACTTCGCCTAAATCTTTGTGCTGCTGAGTGATGCAGGTCAGATGTTGAAGAAGGGGGTGAGACTGTGTTCCCAGCTGCCACAGGAAATTCCAGCGAAGTACCATGGTGGAATGAATTGTCTGAATGTGGTAAAAAGGGCCTCTCCGTGAAGGCAAAGATGGGTGACGCATTACTATTCTGGAGCATGAGACCAGATGCCACATTAGACCCTTCAAGTTTGCATGGTTAGAATTGTTTTTAGTTATATAATTTGCTTTTCAACAAAATGAAAGAAACTCAGCATTGTTTCATCTGCTTATGGTATATTCAGAATTGTTCAGTTTTTAAGTTGTCAAAGTTCGACTCAAAGTTGAAGCTCCCCTTTGTGGTTGAGTCCAGGTGGTTGTCCAGTAATTAGGGGGAACAAGTGGTCCTCTACAAAGTGGATGCATGTGGAAGAGTACAAGGTTTAGGCTGTTGCGTTCAAGGTAAGGAAAAAAATGCAAATGGGTAATTTTCTAATTTTTTATGGTTATTGAAAATTAACTGTGTTAATTGCATATTAGATGGTCATAGCGGAATTTGGCTAGGTTTCCTATTGAGTAATTAATCTGTTGAACCAGTAAGATTCCCTACACCTTCAAACTGCTAGCCTGGTGTTGTTTCTATCAATCTAAGTAATAGATTAAATCATAGCCAGGTATCGATTTGGGTAATAACTAGACAGGAAAACTACCATTAGTATCTGTTTTCTTTGCATAGTTTGCTAGATATATCAGCTTGATAGATTAGTTTCCTATGTATGAACGGTATTCCAGAAATAAATGAGCGAATTATGATATTGTCTCAGTTTGTTTTTGGTAGATACAAAGCAGAAGGCGCGCGGGATTTTGCGTGCCTATGCTTTCAGAGGGGAGCTTGTAGAGATGCTGCACTGCAATGCATTGTATTCCCAACATGCAACACTACTCGCATTCAGTTCATTACTTTGTTTTGTTGTCTATATTGAAAATACTGGCACACGATAAGCGTATCCCACTTGAAGCAGAAGAAGTCTCTAACATCAGGAAAGTTGAAAGAAGAGCCAACACATTTACTTCATCAGTGTAACCTTGGCTAATGGATCGGAAGTTTAGTTTTGCCTCAAAATTAGAATGAATATTATTCATATTATGTAAGATGTTGCTCGGCAGATTATAGAACATGTGCACAATTCACATAACAATAAATTGTGAGTGAGGACAATTGGTTTTGTTAGCGACAGCAGCAATAGAACTTCGTGACCTACAAACTGCAGTAAACTAGACATCCAATAATCCAACTTATCAGGCCATCGAATGATGAGTTTGCAGATTTCCTGTGGAAGTGTAGTTAAGGCATCGCCGCTCTCAGTGGCTGCCGAAACATGTAAAAGACCTCAGAAGGCGGTACTCTTTTGTTTCGGTGATAACCTCGCAAACTTCCCGAGGAACTGCACACAAGGTGTCAGTACCATGCGGAAACCTCTCTTCATATTTTCTGGGAATGCTCAGGTTCCCAATAAGTCTGGGGATCCTTCAGCACTCAACATCTATTTGATCTCCACACTACCTTTGAATCATGGTTGTCTGGAGTTCTGGCGAACCGCTCCCAGTGGCAGTTTGAATGGTTCATTTTCGTTGTCTTTATGCTCTAGCTAATTTGGTTAGGTAGGAATGAATGCGTGTTTCAACATGCAACATTTCATGCCCAATTGATTATAGCAAGACAAAATGACCTATACCAGCAGACCTTAGCAGCCTGAGAAATTCGAACCAAGCACCTAAATTTCATCTTCAACACTCCACGCCCGCTCTGCCAATCTTGGGGGTTTACAGCACATCAGCCATTGACCCACACTCCATAGGCTTTTATTATAGACAGAGCATGGAGACATGCGCTTGAAATAGGGGCCATGGCTTGGGTATAGAAAGGAGTTAGTGGTAGACCAAAATCTAAACAAGAAGTAAGGTTACATTGTTGCTCTTCTGCTTAAGAAGCTGATCGTTGCTCCTGTTCAAGAAGCCGAACTCCATGGCCTTAGAGAAGCTAGTTCAACAGCTTATACCTTTTGATTACCGAACACAACTTTTGTGTCAGATTGCGTTCAGGTCTTGTAGGCTCTTTGAGGTTATCTTCCCTTAGTACCAGGGGTGTTAGTGAACCAAGTTTTTATTAAGTTATTCAAGTTCGAGCTCAAAATTAGTGTTAATGAATGAAGCCTTTTGAACTTTGAATACGAGCTCAAGGCTATTTTACTATTCATACCACTTATCGAATTGAGCCTGAATATTCTAGTGTTTGGTTTAAAAGGTTTTTGAGCCTATCAAACCTTACATAATAATAATAATAATAATACTATAAATATTAAGAAAATATTATTAATAATTAAAAATAAGTAAAAGGTGAAACCTAATTACAATTATACTCAGCCTCACTCATGTGGCAAACACAAAAGAACAAAGCTTGTGTTCAATCTCCATCCGCCTTATCTTTGACAGTGTGCACTGAAGCAGTTCGCCGCAATAAGCCTCTGATCTCCGACTTCTTCACTAGACTTCTCCTCTGTCGCAACTCGTGACTTGCGCAGTCACTTGCTCCTCCACAAATTGTATGTTCGCATCGTCATTGCGTGATACGCACAATCACTCGCACCTCCGAGTCCAACCACCAACTTCTCCTCCGCATGTCTCCTCTATTGCGCGATTCTCCTCTGCCACTCACACTTTCAAGTCTCCGATCACTTGCTCTCCCCCAATAGATTGACCACCTACTCTCCCCCAATCTCCTCTGCAACTGGCCTACCACTTAGACACAGGGAACCATCCTAAACCTTTAACAGGTTTTTCAAACATTTCAAACGTTCGAATTGAGCTTGGGCTCCATCCCGAGCTGACCTCAAACACCATTTTCCCGAGCTCATCGAACCTGAGCGCGAACACGAGCACCTCTTAAAGTAAAACGAGCCGAGCTCGAGCTCAAAGGGTTCAAGCTCGGCCCTGCTCAGCTTGATAACACCCCTACTTGGTACCACGAATCCATCAACTCACCTAGCAAATAAGATCGATCCTAAAGGCTCTCCCCAAATGCTCGTTGGTTACATTTCAAAGAGATCGAGTAGTTGAGGCTCACCAACTTGCTGCTTCTTTATTACCCTAATCCTTGTTCTTCCCCTATTTCTTTAGTTTCCTATATTCTGATTACCAAAAAAACACTAACAACAACAACCAATCTACTAACAAGTTCTAGGTAACAACTAGCAGGTTGGGTTGGCTCTGTAATGGGGCTAGGAGCTTGATTCAACAGCATCAGACCTCCAGCATAGTAGTTCGGGCAAAATATCAACCACAGGAAGAAACGCACAAGAAAGGTAATTGGGACAAAAAACTGACTCCTGAGAGCCCAAAACAAGAAACATTGGAGATTTGAGGCAGCCCTTGGGCGAAGCCCATCATCGCTGAGAACAAAGGAGATGAGAAATCATAAGTGAACGATGATAGCAGAGAAGAAGAGAGATCTAAAGTGAAAGATGAGAACGAAGCTGATTCAGTAGATCAGTAAATGAAAGCCTCATTTGACATTAATATTAGTGCTAACATCAAAGTTCTAAAAAAGCTATTTAAGGATAGCTTTTAACTTCAATAGTTTCATCTTAATCATTAATAAATTATTCAAAACTTTAAAGTTGATCATAAAAATTGTTCTCAAACAAGCCGACAAATTGAGTGTAATATGGCAAAAGGATTGTAAAAACGTTGTTATAAATAGAACGGTAGAAACGTTTTGAGACAGCCCTAAACTACAAACAACTTGGGATGGAGGGAAAATAAAATAAGAACTATTACTTGATTAATCTATATATAAAACAAACTCGACCTTAAACATCTCAAACTACTTGTCCAAAAACAACTACGCCAAAACTTAGTTGCCACGGGATAGATTATTAGTTGGCCAGAATATAAGCTGCTTTGTGTTACCTCTTCTCTGGCTCATGATCGTAATCATCACATCCTGAAAGTGGTCTCTTCGAAACTTGAATCTATTTCTGGAGCATTCATACCAACTAAACTGAATTCAAGGAGCACAGGTGTGTTGACAGGCGTTCAATTCACTAGACAAGCCACAAGGTGCAGGACTTTTACAAGAACACAATAACAGAAATAACAGAACTATATAGCTAACCTGTCAATGGGGTTTCATCAATTAACTCTTCCCTGCTTCATAGATAGAACTTTCTCCAATTATAGTCATAATCTGTGACTCAATACGCATAAAGCACAGTAAGTGACTAGAATAAAATTGTAAATGTAATGATGTTATTCCGTTAATATATCACCTCTGGAACTAAAGATATCCAGGTCAAAATCTTGACAGTTTTATCCATCATTCATATATCTATTGTGACTGCTGAACCAAATCTGGATACCCTAAAAGGAGGCTGCAAATAAAACATATATTAATTAGAGAAACAAAGTTCCAAATTCTTCAGATTCACAAAAATCTGCAAGCATTAATAACTGAAGATATTTACAGCAGCAGCTCACAACATCATACAGAGTTTAGAGAAGCATGCAAGTGTTTCTAGCAATTTGCAACATTCATTTGTTATCATTTCTACACTTGCTTCAGGGCAAGATTTCTGATGAGTGAGTCCTTAGATTCTATATAAACAGGAGCTTTGCTGTAGCTAAAGTAGATGCTTTTTATTTCTCCCACTGTTCTAATCTTCCATCAAAATAGTCCAGAAGGTGGGGACAAGTTGCTAATAGGATCTTGAACCAGTTCTACCAAGCAAAGATCAACGAGAGATGAGAAGGCTAAGAAAGTAAGATCAGACATGACATTGTTCTGGGAACTAATCAGAACATTTAGATGTAGCTTTTATGGAACTGGTAGCTTAATCTAACCAGCTCAGATCATTTAGCGATTGCCAAAAGATTTTGATAATCTCCAACTAGAATGCACATATATATATATTACGAAAACATTGTTTAAAAGAATACCTTCTCATTGCCAAGTGAATGAAGCTGACTCAAGATCGAAGTAAAGTCTGAAGGAGGTGGGCATGAAAAATGAATCTTCTCACCTGTGTGTGGATGCTGAAAACTGCACAAGAATGTGAGCTAAATATTCGCTTCAAAATTCTCACACATAAGGAAAAATAGTTCTAGCGGTACATCATCTTACCCAAGAGTAAAAGCATGAAGGCAAGGCCTCTCTATTCCAGAAATCAATGTTGTGAGCGGGCCATGGGATTTGGGTGGAGTGGTTGGTCGAAGCAATGATAAGGCCATGCTCTTTGTTCCTCCATATACGTCATCACCCAGTAAAGGAATTCCCACAAATTTTGCATGTGCACGGATCTAAACAATGACAGTCCACATCCATAAGTTCCATAGAAGGAACAATGTTCAAATTTATGATAAGGAAACACATCAATTAACCATACATATTATAGGAATGCATTGATTCATTTAAAATCACATGCAGTGGACACCTGATGAGTTCGTCCAGTTTCTAATCTCCATTCAACAAGTGCAGAACCACCACCAGCCAATATTTCAATTACTTCGTACCTGAAAAAAATTTCCAAACTATTACTCAAACGCTAATAGAGGCCTCCTGCGGAAACCAAAAGTAAAAAAGAAAAAAAGAAAAGGAAGCAAACGAAAATGTCAATATCATAATTAAATATTCTGAGTTGGAAGATTACAAATCACCTACTGGCAGCATAACGTGCCCTTCCATGACTGTTTAGTCCAGGTGCAGCAACCATGCGAATCCTATTATTCGGATCACGACCTATTGGAACCTCTACACGTCCAGAAGATGGTGAAGGCACCCCACAAGTAAGACTAATATATACTCTCTCCACAGAATGTTGTTTGAATTGTTCAGCTAGATGGGCATGAGAATATTCATCCTGCCATGAGCAGCATATAGTAAGATCTTGGAGAGCACTTGAACGATGTTGCTGCACTTTCTCAATTAAGTCTGACATCCACAGAAGATAATGCTAAAGTAACTCCTACTTTCTGCCTCTTTCGTCAGCAGCGACCAAAAGGAAAAGAGGAAATTACCTTTGCCACAACAAGCAAGCCACTAGTCCCCTTGTCTAATCTGTGGACGATTCCAGGGCGAACAGATGCCCTGTTTATGTTGGAAGAAAAATCTTCATCACCTGAAACATCCTCCAATTCTGAAAGAACTTCCTCATCAGCTTCCACAACAGTTGGTAGACTACAATGATGGAGAATGCCATTGACAAGTGTGCCAGTAGGATTTCCGGGTGCTGGATGAACCACCTTAACAGCATAACAATACGATAGACAGCATCGGCGTCACAAAGCAAGACAAAAAATTAGCGTATATCATTTGTTCTGGACTTATATCATCAATGATGAACTCACAGAAGCCTATATGCTTGGTCATCATTACTTTTTCTAGCACTCATGATCAGAGAAAATTAAACAGCCCAGCAAGGTGATTACCATGTGCGGAGGTTTATTGACAACTAGAACATGCTCGTCCTCATATACGATGTCCAAAGGTATATCTTCCGGGTCAGCCGTCAATGGCTGCAACTCTGAGATTTCACAGCTGACTTTATCTCCATCCCTCAGGCCATAAGAAACCTGCGTCGCCGGTCAAGATTTTGTAACTCCAAAAATGAAAATCCTTGCAAGGATTAGCACGGAGACAGAAAAGTTCTCAAACCTTGCGTATGACGTGGCCATTGACGGAAACGAGGCCTGACTTGATGCTGGACTGAACCCGAGCTCTGCTGATGCCTTGGATGCGAGAAGATATCCAGGAATCGAGCCGAGTCTTACCTAGCTTTACGTCGTCGACGACCTCCTCCAGCTTAATACCGGCACAGTTGGTTGTGATCGGCCCGTGATGATGGGCGGAATCGGAAGTGGCTCTGAAAAATTTGAAAACATTAGAGGGAAAGGAATTAAGTTTTCGAGGGAGGATGGAGGGAACTGAAAGTGAAGAGTGCAAGGCCTTTGCGGATGAAACCCGGGAAGCAGCAGCTGATTGAAGCAACACCATTGATTCCGACTGGCTTCCCCTCTTCCCGTCCTCACTTCTTCTTAGGACATTTTTCACTATTTTTGTTATGGCCCAAAGGCCCACATCTATAAGACCTGCAGTTAGTGCCAGGTGACCAGATGTTCAATTGCCCGCTTTTCTATTGGCCTCTCTTCCACCTACGAAAAAGGGACAAATTATTGAGGACCAAATTAGTATAAGTAACCATTTTAATTTTAATATGATGGGCGAAGCCCAATAAAAATAACAGTATCATTTTTAATTACGTCAATAATTTTATAAATGAATAAGTAGTTTTTCCAAGATAACAATTAGAAACTAATAAAAAAACTAGAAATTGAGCTAAAAAAACAAATAGCGACTAATAAAAGAACAAACAACTAATTTATTTAAAAAATCTATAGAAAATAATAAAATAAAAAATAGCTATTTTTAAAAGAAAAAATAGCTACTAACCAAGAAACAAAAACCTAGTTTGTTTCAAATAACAAGCAAAAACAAATAAAAGAACCCACAACCCCAACTAATTTCACCACCACAGCATGCTAAATGCTTCGCCAAATGCAAAAGTGGTAATTTGTTGAAATTGGATGTGTTTGTAGGGCGGTGACAATGGTAATTTGCTAGAATTTGCAATTAAGTTGTTTGTTTGTTATGTTTTATAGTTTAGGATGTGCCTAATATTATAGGAGAGTGACTTATGGCATAAGCCACACTTTACGTAAGTATATGCTCTGTGTTGACAACACATATAATAGGGTTATCAATATTATCAAAGACCTTGGTGTCTTGGGCAGACCTCTTGTAAATCTCATTTATTTAAGTATCATTATTTTGGGTAATTTGCTGAACTATAAAGAGTGTCTTTTGATTGATGCTTACATATTATTCTTTTCATTAATGATTGACTTAAAAAGTTTAAGATGGAAGTTAGTTATAGAAAAAAAAATTATTTTTTATTTTAATTTTTTTGCAATAAAATTTGAGACACACACACACACACACATCCAGTAGTCAGAACGGGGGTAAAAAGAATGACGTTAAGCATCTCATATGATTCGATGGAGATTTTGACTTGCTGCGCAAGATTGCACTGAAATGGTGTAATTTAACCGGCCCTTAGTTAGAGCCATGAAAGGTAATTAAGCATTTTTTTGTCGGTAAATTTATTCTGGTGGAAGGGCAGATTTTATGCTGTAGGCAACCATCAAGTGTAAGCTGGGAGAAATTCTATTTGTAGTTTGGATTTGGAACTTGATTGCCTCAACGGTGACGCTTTATTTATTTATTTACTCATGAACTTAGAGATAAGGAAGACTCTCCATGCATCTCTTATTAGGGAGAGTTGGGGACAGTTTTATTCACGTGGAAGGGAAGACGCGACGGGGATATGAATTATGTACAATACGCTGCACAATTATAAAGACGGGAGCTGGGGCTGCAGCCAACTGGTGAGCTGGTGAAGCAATTCCAAGAAGCTCTACCTGGTGATGATAGTTACTTAATCAACACGCAACTTAGGTTGGTGGCCATCTGGATCCAGCGTTCCTTTTCTCATCATGGCAACAAATTCCTCATAATTGATTCTACCATCCTGTAGGGCAAAATGGCGTGCCAGATTTGATTGAGAAGAATGGATGGATTTGGACTGAACCAATTGGAAACAACTAACAATTACCTTGTCAGTATCAACATCATTGATAATCTCATCTATTGTAGCCTCGTCGCCCATGCCATACTTTGTCATGGCTTGTCTCAGTTCATCTCTAGTAATAAACCTGACCAGTGATCAAACACAGTGAAGTCAGCCAGGTTAATGTTGAACAAGGAAGTAGGAAGACAAAAGCTTACCCGCTATTGTCCGTGTCAAAAAACTGGAAAGCCTTGAACAGGTTTTCTTCCCTCTCAAGCCTATGCCGATGCATTGTTGCTGTAATGAACTCAATGTAGTCAATAGTCCCACTTTTGTCAACATCAGCCTGATCATGAGCATTGAATTAGTTTAAATTCACGTAGCAGTAACTAATCAATCCATGGCCTCAACATGTTGTCAGCAATACTTTAAAGGAAATTAAGGATGCTTGAAGAATGCTTACAGCCTCCATCAGCTGCTTTATTTCTCCCTCATTTAACTTGGATCCAAGTCTTGCCAATCCATCTTTCAGCTCCTCCAATGTAATTGTGCCACTTCTGTCTGTGTCAATGTTGTTGAACATTTGCTTCAACCCCTTGATCTCTTCTTCTGAAAGGTTCTCTGCTATTACCTTCAAGAAATTAATATCTGGGATTAGACATAGCTAGTTTTGTCTAGTTAGCTAGTCAATGGAAGGAAGAAAAGCACGGATGCATCCACTGCTAAACCTTTGAGAGGTCACCTTGTGTCACATAGTTGGGACCGATAAGGAAATAGTGGTTCAAGAAATTATCTATAGATGATATACCCAAAAATATTGAGTAAATTTCATGAATGGTCCCTAGACTTTAGTCATTGTTTCCTTTTAGTCCCTAACCTATTAAATGTTCTGTTTTAGTCCTAAACCTATTAAAACGTTTCATTTTAGTCCTAAATCTATTGAAAATATTTCATTTTAGTCCCAATTTGATGAAATTTTTTAACTCAAAGTATTTGTCTATTAACAACTTTTTAGATCATAATTTAAACTATCCGGTAACTGTTTTACAATAAATTTAATCTGTATAATAATTTTTTTTAGTTAATAGAAAATTCAAATCAACTTTTTTTTTCTCTCTATAAATTGAACGTATTTCATTCAAAAAGAAAAAAAAAATACTAATTTAGATTGTCTATTTATTGTAAAAAAAATATTAAACTAATCAAATTTACTGGAAGGCAATTGCCGAATATTTAAATTAGAATTTTAAAATTTTTAGTCAGACAATTATTCTGTGTTAATGAATTTCATTTGATAAGGGACCAAAATGAAACAATTTTAATAGATTTAGGACCAAAACAGAACATTCAATAGGTTAGGAACTAAAAGGAAACAATGGCTAAAGGTTAGGGACCATTTATGCAATTCACTCCAAAAAAATCAGTTTTGCAAGAGCAAAAAGTAGCAGGAACCTTCATGGCAAGTTTCTTGAGCTTGTTCGTTGCTCTGAACTGCTTCATTCTGATCAAAACGGCACTATCAATTGGTTTGTCTGAAGCTGCGCCATCCTCCTTCATCCATGGATGGACTGGTTTGAAGATGTAAAAATGGATGAGTCAATGCTTTCCTGTTGTTTAACTAAAACAGTGTTCGTCTTACCAAGGGCCTGTGCAGCAGTTATTCGTTTCCTAGGATCCTTGGCTAACATCTTTCGGATGAGATCCTTTGCAGCTTCTGATATGGATGGCCAGGGTGAGCTTTGTAAGTCCAGGTTATCTCTTAAAATTGCTTCAAATATACCTTTTTCAGTCTCTACAAGGACCAAAGCATGAAATCATTATTTTTCAGAGGCAGAGCTATAAAATAGACAAATATGAAGCAACAAATTTCTCTACTCCAGAGTAAGTTACAGGTAAGCCGTGCCATTATAGTCACTTTCACTCTTACAAATTCCAAACTGGAAAAGGCCAAACAATAGAAGCGGACTAAAGATATCTAATGCATCAGTAGATAACACAATAATGTTACAACAGAATTCAAAGCCTAACATTCGGAATCATCATAGAGATATTCAAGCATAAGAGATGCCAGTCTTTGCAAGAAAACTCTCCACCACATATCACCTGAATTAGTTACCTCTATCAGTTCAAGAATAAATGTACTGGAAATTCATACATACCAGCCCAAAATGGAGGCACTCCACTTAGCAGAATATACAGAATCACCCCAGCACTCCAAACATCTATCTCCTTCCCGTAGTTTCGCCGCAGCACCTCTGGAGCAACATAGTATGCACTCCCAACAATATCTTTATACACTTTACCTGAACAGGTTACACAAAAAAAAAATATATATGTATAGTATGGTTTTCAGCAAGTAGCAAGCTAGTGCAACATTGACCTTTTCATACAAGAAAAGCACTATGGGTTCAAATTTAATACAATTCTTCCTTTCCAATTTTTATCTCATGGTTGATCTGGATAACGTTGCTGCCTTTATACAGAATCATGTTTTTCTCAAATTTATCCACAAAGTTTGTATGGTTTAGTTTAATCTTTAACAACTAAATCAAGAGCCTGGGTACGGGGATCCTTCTGCATCTTCTCCATTACTCACATTTATGTCAGCCAGAAATCCAAAGTTTAGATGGAAACTTGCACTCCCATCCCCCGTCTCACATTTTTTGAAACATTTATTTTTTTGGGTTGTTCAAATTTTTTCACATTTCCATATTTAGTAAATTAATTTACCATATCACCTTACAAACTACCATTTCAAAAATTTTACTTTTCCTGCTTTTTGTAAACAAATAAAATTTTTTTTTTTTTGGATCCGAAGACAATAATTTATCTGCTTTTCTTGATTTGTGTGTATAAAGTGAATGACAAAAGTAGAAATATCAAATAAATTTTTTCTCTTTCTTAATATTCATGTCAAACCTAAAAATTTCAAATAATTTGGAACAAATATAGTATTATCAGCATTAGTATGAACAGCAGCACCTAACATTAGTATGAACACCAGCTGATTGATTACTCAAGTGGTGGAACTGGATGGATAATCATGTCCAAAGGGACAGAGTCGCCCACTCCATTTGAAACTCACGAAAGTATGATCCAAGTAGCACACTTGTTTCTTTACTTGTTTATCAATTTTCCCTTTACCAAACGTAATCGTTGACCTGGTTGACCTGTCCCTTTCTTGGTAGACTTGGCCTTCGGCACCCGTAATTGTCTCTTTATCTTACTTTCTCTTTCTTTAAAAGAAAATTAACGTTGTTAATCATGATAATTGATGCCAGATTCAGACAATGTAAGGAAAGAGACATCAACTTTAGCATAAGATTAGGAATGAAATTTTCCAACTTTTTTTTTGTTTACTCCCACCCTGGATGTTCAAATGTCTCTTCTTGGGACTTTCTCTTCTTTTTGGATTCAAAACTCAAGGATCATTGTCAATACGAAGTAGCAATGTATTGGCCCCAGAAGAAAGATAAAAGCAAAAGGATATTTTCAAACAAACAACGTGCACCCAAAACAAATGCGCATTAAGACTTGATCTCTCCGTAACCTTAACCTTTGCTTTCAACGTTTTGTTTGCAGTATACAAAAATAATTTAAAACATTAATTGGTGGATGTGGAAGATTGTAACAAGGCTCAACATGAATCTAACCCCCAAAAAAAAAATCATACCTATATGTGATAGTGGAATAAGAAAAAATCAATTTTCAGAATTCAGGCAGGAAGAATAGAAACGGTACTGTATAAGTCTATCAGAGTATGATGGGGGTGATGTCCATTCTACGGAAAGCATGGAGATTTTCTAAATTTTGGGAGTATAAGGGAATATATATATATATATATATATCTCGTTTCGAAGGCATCAGAAGTCCCTTTCGCCACCGAACAAAAATTCAGTCATGAACGGTAGCAGAGGCTCACAACCAAACACATGATGAACTGTGTCTGAAATAGAGTCCAGAAATAATTAAGCAAGGAAGAGCTAACTAACCTTCCTCAATGAAAACGGAGAGGCCAAAATCAGTGGCTTTGATCGGAGAAATTTTCTCTTTGCTAGCAAGCAGGAAATTCTCCGGCTTCAAATCCCTGTGCATAACCCCCATGAAGTGGCACACATGAACCACATTCACGATCTGGCGACAAATGGAAGCAGCCTCCCGCTCGGAGTAGCTCCCTTTGGCAATAATCCGGTCGAAAAGCTCGCCGCCAGAGCACAGCTCCATCACCAAATGCAGATTATCCCGGTCCTCGTAAGCCCCTTTGAATTCCACGATATTCGGTTGCCCCGTGAGGTGCTGGAGAATCAAAATCTCCCGCCGGACATCGTCGACGTCCTTGTCGCTCACCAGCTTCCGCCTCGAAATCGACTTGCAGGCGTATTTTCTTCCGGTGGATCTCTCGGTGCAGAGATAAGTGATTCCAAACTGGCCCCTCCCCAGCTCTCTGTCGAGGTGGTAAAGAGAGCCCATGTCTACGTAGGGCTGGCCGAGAATGAGTCCTACTCCTACATGGGAGGAGGAGGAGGAAGTGGGTCTGGGCGGCGGTTTTGATGAAACCGGGCTTAAGTGCTGCTGGGTTTTGCGGAGCGACGGAGGACGCGAATCGTCGGAGGAAGAAGAGATGTGGATATCGTGGGTGTGGGACTTAGTGAAACAGATACCCATCCTTTCTTCTGCTCTCGTCTTGTGTCGACAATTAAAATGTACAACCCCGTTAATGATCTATTAACGGTGAGCAAGTTACTGCTACTACTTTATTTGGTTCTTTGCTTGTCCTCGTTGGTTGGTCCTGCGAATTATTCCTCTGCCAAGCTTGCTTTTGTTTACTTTGTGAGCTAGAGCTAGAGCTAACTTTTCGGAGACGATGTGATGGTTCTTAGAAAACCCACCATGTTTTGGATGTTCAATTTATATTAGGCGTCTAATTTGGTTCGGCGGGTTGCTGTAATGCCAAATCAGCCCACTTACGGAAAGACGTCCGTTCTGTCGTGTTGGGTCGCTGACATAGACACGTGATGGTGTTGACTATGACTCATCCTATCCCCCGAACCCAAAGGCACGCTAATAGATCCTTACCTGTGGGGTAAATTGAATGATTAGACCCTAATCTTTAATTATTGTTTCGGTTTTAACCCCAACCTCCAAATTGCACGTTTCAACTCCCTGACCTTGTCAAAATGTTTCATTTTGGACTCTTATTGGATGGGAACTATTATCTTGGATGGAAAATATCACATTAGCATATAATCATAGGATAAATATTATTCTTAACCCTTGAAAATTTCCATTCGTCAAAAAAATATTGAAATTTTAAAATCAAATGATCCAACCATCGCCTCTTCACCACCACCTCCTTCACAGCCCTTTCCCTCCCTCCAAGCCTCCCTTTGCAGCCAACCCAATTAGCCTCCCTCTCCTCACTGTCATTTCTCTCCTTTCCCTCCCTCTCAGCCGTCACACTCCTTTTATTGATTCATGCATTTGAACTCACATCCCTCTCCTTACTGACGTCACTCTCCTTTTTCCCAATTTGCACATCTGAACCCCTAGCCCCACTGTCATGATACCTATTTTTCAAGTAAATCTATCTTTGTTCTTGTTTTTGTACCTTGTTTTATCGCTTTGATGATCCAATGGAGCATTGGTGTTAGATATATAACTTGTAGGATATTAAAAACAAGATTAATAATGTCTAAGGTCATAGGAGTAAGATGAAAAAAATCTAGGGACCAAAATTATCATTTTCCACTAAGATTAACAGTCCAAATGATGGAAAGGAGCCTGTCAGGACGCGCTATTATAAGTTAAAGGAGCTCGTTAAGACAAAAAAGAGTTATGTGATCTAAATATGACAAGAAAAAAAGTTAAGGGGCATATTGTAGATTTTACTCCAAATTAAAATTTATAGAAAGATAGTTGCCATACAATTGAAATATTATATTTGTGGTTTAATTACTTCCTCGAACCTTCAATTTTTTTTTAAAAAAAACAGTTTAGTCATATAGGATAAATATTACAACATTATCACCAAATTTCAAGATGACAATACAACATTTATAGCTTTTGATGGTGAATATACAACATAGGCGTTAGTATAAGGATGATCTGTGTCATTTACATTTTTTCGTTTTTAGGTAATGACGTTGCGTTAGATGCTTTATTTAGGAAGAACTTTGTTATTGATGTTATAACTTTTGAATAATTTATTAATGATAAAAATCAAACCACTAAAGTTAAAAGTTAAAAACTATCTTTATGTAACTACTTTAAATCTCTACTACTAGTTTTCACCACTAACATTTGCTTTTGTGATAAACGTGAAAAAAATGGAGAAAATGCAAATTTCAATTTTAAGTTTTCTCTATCTAAAACACTAGCCCTTCATTTATGAATCTATCATTTTTCACCATAGTTTTCACCATTTCATTCTTTTCCTCATGGATGGGTGTGTCTAGTTTCCCTGGATTTATGGGGTTGATAATCAATTGGCAAAGTTGACAAGATCATCGCTACTTTGTTCGAGTCATTAGTAGGAGGGTTTCAAATATAAGGTTGAGGAAGATGAAGAGGACAGTGATGACGAGTGTGGCAATAGTAGGCATGGAGAAGAAGACTAGGTTGGCTACAAGTGACTAAAGCCAAAAGGACATAAGCTAGATTCGCATGGGGAGGCCTTGGCTTAGTTGAAATCATACGCATTGGAGAAAAAGGTCAAAACATGAAATTCGCAAAGTTTGGTACTAAGAGCTAATGACTCAATTTTTAGAGGCTAATTTAAGAGTTTCCTCACATAAATCTTAGGGGGCTAGTTTAAGAGTTTTCTCAATTTGTTAGTTGTTAATGTGGTGCTTACATGTTGTTGATATGGCATGGAATGTTCCTATTGTTAGGTGCTTGATGCTAGTTTTTTTTTTTTTTTGGCAATTTTGATGGTAAATTTACTCCAACAAGTAACATTAGTGACAAATTTGTGCAAAAAAATATATTATTGGCAAAATCAATTCATCAGCTTCTCATAAGTGGTAATTCTGCACCCTTTCGCTTTAGATAATTTCATTTTATCAAATGAATTTTCTAGAATTTAGGGAGTAGAGCTTTTCACATTCTTAAACAAGTCATCCATTTAAACTTTTTATCAAAATGAATTGGCCTAAATCACTTTTACTCACTTAAATATGGTTGGGTCACGCATATTTTGCCTCAGTTTGGGCACTGATGCAACTCAATCCACCTACTATATACAATAGAATATTTTGCCTTTTTAACTTGGTTAACTTATCGTCAACTTTGTCAGATTTCTAATAGTTTAGTGAGCTAATGTTAGAATTTAATGTGTCAATCATTAATTATAAAAACATATAACTTGAAGCACTTAATGAGAATCATACGATAAAAGATAAAAAGTAAACAATACTATATTCTTCTCAAGTAATAATATAATCAATTGCAAAACCAATATTGGTTTTTTAAAGTCAATGTCATTTAAAAATTAATAATATATTTTATAGTCACTTCAATCGCTTCAATCAATTTTATTTTCTTTTCCATTTTCCATTTGAAATGGTTAAAAAGAAACTAATATCAATGAAACAAAAAATTGAAAACAAAACTTTTTGATTAACTAGGGTTTTTTTCGTAATGTTTCTATTATTTTGTTGCCAAATTTCTGTCTTCATAAATTTATTTTTATTTTACTTTCATGTTCATAAATTTAAAAACATTTTAGTGAAATTGAAAAGAAAAGACTTGTAATTGAAAAACATGTTTTGCATTTGTTGAGAATTATTAAAACACGTTTGTCCAAGAAATTCTCAAATTCAAGTCTGCCACTTTTCTCTTCCTCCCACTTCATCTCTTCACTCACTTGGAACACTTTGGTCTACTCTACCTTTATCTTTAGCACCTCCCTCCTGAGCCCTGGCATATTCAGGCTCCAACATGATCATGTGCCCCTCCAATGTCTCTTTCTAGTTCTAATGACGATGTAATCCTTCTACCTTTACTTGTGTGAAGCTCATTTCCCCAGTCCCCAACCACGGTGGGGCAATGTTCTTAAAACCGGCCGGACCGGATGGGTCAACTTGTTCAATTGTGAACCACAATCTTATGTGGTCCGATTCCGGTTCAAACAAGATAAGGTCAAGAACCAGTCAGACCCAGTGAAAACCACTGGAACTGTCAATCGGAAAATTGTTTAAAACCGGCGATAAAAAAAAAGATTGGTCTAACCATGCATAAATTAGAGAAGAATAACCATGTTATTGGATTTTTTTCTTTTCTTCTTCCTTGGTAATGCAACAAAGCTCATCTTGAAACTACTGGTTTCAAAAAAAATAAAATCACTGATAACAATTTTGATGGACTGGAAAAACGAACATGGGGAGGGAACAAAAAAAAAAACATAGATTAGAGAAAATGTAAGAAGGTCTTATACATTTTTTATTAAGGGATAATTACAATTTGTCTCTTGAGATTTAGGTAAAATACACTTTGACCCTCCTATTTCAAAAATGAGCAAATATTTTCAGTTGTCCCTAAAACTATGCCCATGTTGCTTAATTATCCTTAAACTATCAAGTGTTGCAACACTTATCCTGAAACCATTTAATTGTTGCTATTTCGTCTTGCCGTTAATTAAACAGTTAAATATGAACGGAAAAATGACATGACCACTGATGTGGCATGGAAATATGATGTGGCTGCTAATGTGACATAACTTTTCCGTCTATATTTAACGTTTTAGTTGACGGCAGAACAAAATAGCAACAATTAAATAGTTTTAGGACGAGTGGTGTAACACATGATAGTTTGGGGACGATTAAGCAACATGAGAATAGTTTATGGACAACTGAAGATATTTACCCTTCAAAAATCTACACTTTGCCCCTTTCTTTTCAATACAATTTCACAGTAATTTTGAAAATTTTAATTTAGATATTACGATAACCACCTTTCAGTAATTTCAATCTACATTGTATTTTTTTTTGTTTTTTACAGTTAATAAACATTTTAAATTATCAAAATTTTTCTGTATTTCTTTCAATTTTTTAAATATCAATTAATTCTAAAAAAAGTACTATACAGATTAAAATTTCTTGAAGATAATAATCGTATAATTTAAATTAAGATTTCAGAAATTATGGTTGAAAGGTGTTAAAAATACAGGTGTGTATATTTTTTAGTAGGAGGGTACAAGGTATAATTTCACTTATTGTAATTAACTCTTTAATCAATTATCTCGATCAAAAGAAAATATAGAAGATTCGAAGAGAGTAGAAAGAAATAAAAAGAAAGAATGAAGTCAACCAGACAGGGCACAAAGGGAAGACGCCCCTGCTGGTGTGCGGAGCCGGAGGGGAGTTAGTGTGAAATTAGGGTCCAGTAAAAAGTTATATATAGAGGTTGGCAAAATATGCACTCAGTCCTTACATTATGTGTATATTTTCATTTTAGTCCTACCCTTTTCATGTATATAATAGTCACTCAACTATCATAAAATGCAAATTCAAACATGTAATGAACCGACGGTTTAATCGGTTGAACTAGTTGAACCATGAACCAAAGAATTTAACAGTTTGAAGCACGGTTCAGTTTTAAAAACACTGCATATTAGAGATAGGGAAGAAGATGAGTTGGGACAGGGCATAAGTGGTAAATGGTTAAAACGAAAGAATACAAAGAGAAAAAATAAGGAGCTGTGTGGCCCTGTGTCTGGAGTCTTGGCCCGGGAAGGCCCCGCCTGCTGCAGAAGGTATCATCCACCATCTACAACGTTTTCAGCATCATGATGATCTTGGTTACCTCAATATTTTCATATGTCAACCATCATTTTTACAAATGGCATCAAGTTGATGGTCAAATTACTAAGGAGAATGGATTGGCCAGGACCTTTAACTGGTTAATCTGAATGAAATAGGACCTATAAGCCTACAATAAAAAAAAACATGAAAGCCCTAAAGCATATCTCTAGAAAAATGATCTTATGGTTAAATTAGCTCCTAAAACAACGAGCGAATGAGCTATAAATTTAGAGTAATATGGCGTGCATATAGGGGAAACTCAAACTGTCGTGAGAGTCTCCTTTTATACATAGGGGCACCAAATCATGTAGTGTCGTTAATGGGAAATTCCCTTAATCCTATAAATCTTCTCCTATTAAGTTCCTCCCTTAGTTAGAACTGTTCTTTAATTAGGATTATTCATGGATCGCTCTCTTATGTAGGCCGAATCTAGGTACCGATCCTAAAGAACCAGGTCTAACATTGTACAGATGGGGATAGAATTATTCATTACGTTGTTAAACAGGGATAAATTATCCTAAAAAGTTGTTGTGCTTATAAATGGAAGGAAATAATGAAGAAGAAGAAGAAGAGAGTAAATCAGAGAGAAAATTCTGGGATTGGAAGAGCAAATGGGAGGCACCGGGAAGGGAGAAAAAGGAAAAATTCCATTTGAATTAAATGAGGCTGTTGCGGTCATTTAGAACATTCAACTTAATTGTTTCTGTTGAAGGAAACAAAATGATTCTTACCCTATATCGTACGGGCACAGGTTAGATTAATTGCAACCCTGATTGGGGCATAGATTAGTACATGCTCAAAGTACTAATCCAATGTATATGGCATGATGGTTTAGAAGTTAGCTTAGTGATAGGCACTATAGATGAAGAGGACAGCTAACGTAGCCTTTCATTCCACACTTGGGTTGACTCGAACTCGAAGGTCTTCCCCTCTTTTGTATACCCTCTCATCCCACAGGAGTCTTGCCTCTGATTTTCTTTTTCTCCTCCACAACTAAATTAACATCGCATCACCAATACCACATGGCTCAGAACGCGTATTTAATTGCAGTTTCAGCAGTCATCGGGAGACTGTTCTACCTCATCTCCCTCTCCTTCTCCGCGATAGGTTTCAACTTCTTCCCCATGTCCGGACCTCTGCGAGTGGTCCCCTCAACAAATTTTGTTTTTTATTGCAATTTCAGCCAGCAGTAAGATGCAGGGTTTGATTTGGTTTGCATGTGTGCAGTTGGAGCAACAATGGGAGCTATGCTCGGCTTCTTGGTTGGGCTAAAGAAAAAGACCGGCTGTGTTCGAGGAGCCGCCGGCGGATCCATTGACGGCTGTCTCTTCGCCATTAATGCAACTAAATTGTTGTTCTTCATCTGTTCCTCCGATGATAGTTCCCTCAAATGTCTCCTTCAGTCGGTAATCGCAGCACTAACTTTATATCTCTGGTCCTGTTTTTTATCCTAACTGGTTCTCATTCGCTTCACTGGTTGATTCTTTTGCGCAATACGAGTGGAGCACGTTCACACTTCACTCGATTAGCCATTGTCAGCATTACGCTTACGTCGCATATTAGTAATGCCAGTCCGAACGTATTGAAGATATTAATTACTCGAATTTGTTTGTTGTTAGATTTATACAATTTGGAAGGTAGAAAACAAAATAGGATTCAATTTCAAATCAAGGGACTCGGACACGAGCGTTCCGAAGATGAGAATAACGGAGGCGAAAAACGTGGCAGGGGATAAAAGTTGCTGTCCAATTTGCCTTGAGGTTGTTTCGGGCAGCAGTGTCTTTGTTTAGATTGCGAAACAAACATGAATGAACAGACTTATTGAATTAGTTTGTTACTTGGACAGGATCTCGTACGGGACGAACTGGTCTATGGCTTGGCTTGCTGTCCTTACGCCTTCCACTTGGAATGTCTGGAGGAGTGGCTTGTCGGACACAGATCTTGCCCTTTGTGCAGGAGAAATCTCCACTGAATTTGGAGTTTCTTAACGGGTCCATATTGTTAGGGCTTAGTCTGACATCGCAACACATGTACGGCAAGTTATTGTCCAGGCAATTTCTACAAAGTCTTCTCCTTCTTAATTTCCCGATTCCTTTCAGCTGGGGAGCCTTTTTGAGACCCTTGTAGCAGTCCATGCAGTTGTCTGGCCCGATCCTTAGTGCTTTGGTCTACTACCTCAAAAATAGGGCTACAACGTACAAGAAGCTCTATTGGGCCTTTGTTACAATGGAAACGATTGAGGCATATATTGGGCCATAACTCTATTTTATTTTGTTAGACTGATTTTTTACCCTTTTTTGGTGGGGTGGGGAAAGGGGACAGAATCGAATTGGTGCAGTCTCCCTCTTGGTCAAAAGATGGAGCCGTTTGATTTGTCTCGTGAAAAGTGTGCTAAATCCTGCGGCTTACTTGGTTCTGATTCATCAATAACCTGCACATATTCAATTAGGAAGTCATTAGTTTAGTACTCCTTTACCAAGTGTAAGGCTACTTGAGAATTCATCTCCATGATTAGAGACTATAGTTATGGTGATTCCTTTTGTATTTCCCTTAATTAGCCAAAGAGTTGTACCAGTATTAATCAGGGGTATTGTACAACCTTAAAAGAAATATCATGGAAGTAAACAGATGAGGGACAAACTTTCCAATCTCTCGCTTTTTAGCTCCATCTTGCAATTGGCTAGCAAGGAATCAAGACGTGAAAGCTGAGAATTGAATCGCCATATCATGAAGGAAACTGATGAATACTCATAAGTGTATTGTTATTAAGGGTTTAAATCATCATTATATACTTTGAGTATGATTAATTTCTATATTCTGAGCATTTTTCCACCGGGTTACTATTCATGTATTTTTACTATTCACACACATTTTTACTATTCATAGTGACTATTCACTACGCTACTATTCATGCGCTTTACTATTAGCTGTCACTATTCACACATTTTTATTATTCATACGCGCGTTTTACTGTTCATGCACGTTTTCACTATTCATTAATATTAAATAATTATTTTTTTCCTAGGTAAAATCATTACTTGGCGATCCTTCACAAGAAAAATCATATTTAGAGTTATAGATGTCGGAACTGAGCAATTCTGAATTCATCTAAAATCCAACACATAGATCTTCAACTCTACCTCATTCCATGAGCTAATTTGATCGTTTTCATTGCCGAAATCTGATTATAGATGAGACCATTTGTTATTTTCGTATGTTGAAGAGCAGTTTCGGTAGAAAAATCATAACTTGAGCTACAGAGTTGCTGGCGCCTAGCTCACTCAATGCGGGGAAGAATACTCCCTAATTCAGCTTTTGTTCACTACTCGCAAAGGAAATTTTCCAACAGGCTATTCTAACTGTCAAACCGATGGAAATTCCCACGCACTAGGTCATTTGAAAGTACATTTTCTATGACTATCTCATGTTGAATGTTTCCTTTTTTATTATATTAAATTTATAATTTTTTAGATTAGTATTAATTTGAATAAATTATATTAATGTTTTTCATAAATGGAAAATGGAGAAGATAAGAGTTTTAAAGATAGATTTCCAGTGGCTTGAATGTTGCAAACTTGATATTTAAAGCAAGCAATGGTTCAAGCTAGCTCGCCATTCACTTTCTCTTCTTGACACATAGTCACAAGCACCAAAGCTCCAAAACAACCATTTTGAGGTTAACATTGACCACGGTTTGGCTCAAGCACGTGGCTTTACACAAATTAGTCCCAAAAAACAAGGTAAATTTGTTGATTTGGTTACTTAGTTTGGGTTTGTGTTTCCAAAATTTTCTAGATATATGAATTCGAGTGTTGATTGATTCTGACTTTTAATATGTTCATATAGTTGGAAGGCCTACCTAGTGGATTAGATGGTTTACTTTTTGATTTGGATTTAAGTTGTTCTTGTTTTCTTTTCTTTAGTATTTGATTTTAATTTTTTCCATTTTGCAAGAATTGAGAAAAAGTTGAAGGTCAATGATGATATATGAGATTATGGGTTTTTTATTGTTATTATTAGGAGTAGTTAATTTGCCCGAAAAGGATCTATGCCATTAGGTTGAGATTTTTTTTTAATTTAAAAAACTAAATGCGTATGAGTTCGTAATTTATTTGTTTATGCTGAATTATGGTCTAAAATCATCATTAGGAGGAACAATGTCAAGTTTTTAGGGGTAAGTTACGTTGACATTGTTGTTTAGAATTTGTAAAATTTGTTCAAGATGACGGTAAATTTACATATATACTAAGAAATTATTTTTTGTGATAATGAGCTTTTTATCTATTTAATTTGTTAAGCTTTAGGAGTTTATAATCTAGACAATAACTAACAATAGGTGAGTTGGAATTACTTTATTCATATTTAATTTAACTTACTTTTTTTTCAATAATTTTGGGAATTGATTTAAAAAAATCATTTGAAGTTGGAAGTTTTAATCATTGTGTAAAATAAGCTTTATTAGTCTAATTGGACCATTCTGAGTCCACTGGCCCAAAAAAAAGAAAGGCTTGTGATGGACTAAACACGATAAAAATGAAGGATACTTTCTCTTGTACTAGGTTTACGGTACAGCTGTTCACTGTTTTCTTCACTGCTTCTACCTGAGCAACTGGCTGGTTCAGCACGAAGAAGAATGTTCCATAATTCAGCTTGGCCTAACTACAGAATCAGTCCTCGAACTTGACTAACTCAAGCGAGTTGGTCCAAAACTCAGCAATCAGTGAACTTTGACCCCTAAGCTTTGAAAAGGTTAGCAATTTAGTCCATTATGCACAATCATTAATGCTTAGCATTTGGAAGTGCCTAAAGTGGCATTTAGTTGCTGAAGTGCACTTAATGGTGGGGCTACCTTGTTTTGCTAAGTGTTTAAAAGATGATGATCAACTCCAGATGCATCCCCAATTTTGTTAAACCCCGAAAACCCTACCATGTCATTCTTGTCGTTGAACCATGGCTGATTCGTCCAGTAGCGTAAAAACAACGTCAATTAAGAGTTTCAGCCAGCAGAAGGAAGAATAACAACAGTGTTTCTGCGGATTAAGGGCAAAAGTGTTTCCAGCATGGAAGGAAACGGATAACATCGAGCGAAGGTTTTATGGGTGTCCGAGATTTTATCAAAGTTTAATTGCTTGAACGGCTTTACTCGTACACAACACTATTTGTTTTCTGCTGCGGGACATGACTTCCTGCTGCTAGTTGCTTAAGTTTTTAGAGAGTCAAGAATTGGGGTAAAAAAAGTCCCTTCGCCATCCCTTTTTCCGGTCCATTGATGATGATGTGAGCCATGATAGAAATGTTTGTAGATCCTGGGATCTGAATGTCCTTAGCATAGCCATCCTGCAAGTTAGTCAATTCCATATATTGGTAGAAGAACTCAAATATAGGGCTATGGTTATCAGAACCATAGTAAAGCTCTTGTTTATCCTGATTCTATTTGGTCTCACGGTGATGATCTTTGTGTCCTAACCCTGCCCATTGACAAAAGGAACTTGCGTTTGTTGTGAAGTGGAGATGAGAAATGGGCAAAGATAGACAACCCAGTTGACTATAGTTTCGATGATATTGCAACTTGTGAGGACCAGTTTTTTACGGTTGATGCTACTAGTGTTGTTTTCTCAATTGATAGGTCCAATGGGTCGTTGGTTGGATGCAATTCTTTGATAGGTAGCAACAATAACATTAGCCTCAGGAAATAAAATCGATTGGTAATGGCTGGAAGAACTCTTTTTCTGGTTGAGACATTCTTTCAAGAATTTAGGGAAATAACAAGGAGACCAAGACGAAGGAGAAGAAAAAGAAGAAGAATTGAAGAATTGAAAAAATTGATTGGTTTTAAAATTAACAGATTGAGCAGAAAAACTGGTTGTCGGGTTGAGATGAATGACTTGGGCAGCCAAACATTGGTCTTAGTGGACTATGATTCCTTCTTTATCTCTACAAAGGATTTCATTGGGTGCAAAATGAATTGCATATATTATTAAAGTTTGATGTTTGTATCAGCTGATCAAGGAGGTCCAATGTTTTGGGATTCAATTTGCAGGTTTAATATTATAAATGGAACCATCTTCTGGCCAAAGTCCTTTGTGGATTCCCATCATTGTACTTGGCCTCCATTACCAATTTGGATCAGCGAGCTCACGTACCTCTCTTTTTGTTGGTTTCCGCCTTCTGTTGATTGCTTCAAATTCAATATAGATGCTATTCTCACATATGGGGGCATCCCAACACCGGTTGAAGCTGTGGCAGGCAGTGTCTTGAGGAATTGCAATAGTGATGTTATCACCACTTTCTGGAAGCATTTGGGAAATGGTGAATCTAAAGAATCAGCAAGGTTGTTGGTTGTGCTTGAAGCATTGCTGCAAGCCTCAAAATCTGATTGGAGGAAGAGCCATAAGCTAATTATAGAGACTGACACACAGATTTATGCTTCTTGGTTTTGCAATCCTGATACAAGACCATTAGAGCGGAAGGATGATTTTGTTGCAGCTAATGAAGTCATTCAACCCTTCTTGTTTTTGTCCAACAAAAAGCGAGTTCCCTTTTACATTAGGGTCAACAGCAGGCTATTACCCTTCTGTCATTTGTGTTGGCGGCACATTGCCAACCTTTTCGCGCCCATTCCACCTCACCAACACAAATTGTCACTTCAGTCACTCTCAAATGTAAATTGTTAATAACTATGCGTAATAGACTAAATTACTAACCTTTTTAAAGTTCAAGGGCCAAAGTTCACTGAGTGCTAAGTTTTGGACTAACTCGCTCGAGTTGGTCAAGTTCAAGGGCTGATCCTATAGTTTGGCCATTAAGCTTTGATGACTTTGCGCGTTTGCGTTGCATTTTCTTTGATTAGGTAGGAAACTAATACCTGCTTTCACGTATTAAGTAATTTCACTACTAGAAATAGTTCAATTTACGATGGCTTTAACAGTGCACTTGTAGTTGACTCAACATATATATGTTTTAGAAAAGGAATATTTTAAGCACAACGATGTCACCCTTTTAACTCTTCTTTCGAACATTTAATGAAAAAAGAGCTAAATCCTCAATAAATTCTTTTCTTTTTATAAGAGATCCTCAATAATTTCCTTTTAGAAAAAGTTAAATAATAACATAGTTTTTAGGATACCTCATACCATAGTTGTTCCCAATGATTTTTAGGGCTTAAAGCAATAGTCTGTGGTGTTTTCTTATCATCGATAAATGTTGAGAATTGCATTTTTTTTTCATACAGTTAGTAACCCCATTGGAAAAAAAATTCTATGATTGCCACAAAAAATTCAGATGACTAATCATTAAAATGTTAAGATGTTATCCGGAAGCTAGTTTCTTCTTATGGATAGCTAGTTGCTTCAAATATGCTTGAAATTTTTTTAAGATTGGCATTAGTTTTCATTTTCCATATTGAAATATGCTAAAAAATGGTGAAGAAGAAGGAAAAAAAAAAAGGTAATGTAGAATTGACAAAAAATGGAGAGGGATGAAAAGGATTTTATGAAAGAGAGGAAAAGATGATGTTTAGATAGAAGAGTAATGATTTTATAATGGTCGTAGGGAGGAGGAAAAATCTTTTGTTTCCGACAGTTAGTGTTGTGAGTTTTACACCACAACCGCAAGCATATGATGGACAGTGGAGTAAGGTAAGAAAAAGTATCGTTCTTACAATGATTGATTGAATTGTTTACCGAGTTCCACTACTCTAAGATAACTTTAGCTCAATAATCAAGAATGAATGATGAATTAAACAAGTTACTAAATTATCCTAATCTAAACTAGATGAAATGCCGTTATTCTAGAATATAGCAAATGCAAGTTAAGGTTCTTACCAAATTATTAAGGCACATTTCCTATAGATTCATTGCTTGGCTCAATTAGTTAATGAATTTAGGTTATTGACTTGGTTTTCATTGCTTGTTGGTGAAGTTTTTTAATTGAACCCTTACTCTCTCAAGTGAAAGAATTACTCTCTATAGCCTAAACCAAATAAGGATTCCTATCTGATTACTAGTTTAGGAAGAGGCATTAAAGCTTAATGTACCTCCACCTAATGACTTAGACTAATTTCCTAACAAGTTTATTGTCATTAAACCATTCTCTTAGGTTCAATCACTTTCTATTTTTTCAAGAGTTTAAAAACAATTTATAATACAACCAATTGTAGCCATCAATTAGCTAATACAACAATAAGCTCAAGAGAAAAATAAACAATCATTTGATAAAAAACCAACTTCATATAAACATAAATTCATCAAACATAATCAATCCAAGTAGTTATATCTATAAAAAGTGTCAAAGAATCTACTCCATAACTAAGCAAAACATAACTATGGAAATAAAATAAAGAGCATTCATGTTCAATACAAAGAGAATGAAGGAAAGAAGAAACCCAAAGTCTATAGATGCTTAATTCCTCAAGCTCCAAGAGGTCTTCAAATACTCTAAGTCTTCTCCAAGTAATGCCCAATAGTGTTGATGAATACTCATAAGTGTATTACTGTTAAGTGTTTAAATTATCATTATACACTTTGAATGTGATTAGTTTCTCTAATTTGAAGCACTTTTTATTCACTGATTTATTATTCATAGTTACTATTCATCAATTTACTATTCATGGTCACTATTCATCAACTTACTGTTCGTACGTGTATTTACAATTCATACACGATTTACTGTTCCTTAATATTAAAAAATATATATTAAATAATTTTTTTATGTAGGTAAAATCATCACTTGGTGACTCTTAACGAGAAAAATCATATATGGAGCTGTAGATGTCGGAACTGAGTGATTCCAAATTAATTTTAAAGCCAACACATAGATCTTTGATCCATCTTCATTTCGAGAGCTAGTTTGATCATTTTCATTACTGAAATCTGATTATAAATGAGATTCTTCGTTCTTTCATGTACTGAAAAATAGTTTCGGTACAAAAATCATAACTTGAGCTACAAATGTCCAATTTGAATAAATAAGCTATCATTTTGAAGAAAAAGAAGAGATATACAAGTTTCGTACTTTGAGGAAGAGCTTATGTGATGTGTACAGTAGTCAAAAAAATTAAAATAAGTTGTAACCCATGTTTATTGATTTGTATTTATCTATATTTTACTATTCTATTTTATAATTTCACCCATCCCAAAACTGTATAAATAGGCACCTTGGGGGGAGGATCAATTCATGTCATTTCTTAGGCCATTTTTATTTTCTTGTATCATCTTTAGCTTTTTTTCTTTGGTTTTATTCTTGTTTTCAATACCGAAGCTCTGTCAAAATGTTTTCTCATTCTTCTTCTTATTCTTCCTTTGATATTTCAATCCATGTTCATTTAATCTTTCTACATGTTATTTATTTTTATTATGGTTAACTAATCTTTTTTTTGCTAAGGTAAAAGGGTAAAGCTTTTGGTATAAAGGTTATGATTGAATTGAATGGATCACAATGTTAACGGTATTTTCTTTCTTAATCTATTTAACTTCTCTCCTTGTTAAGTGAGAGTCTTGATTCATCATAGTCAATCATTGACATAAAGGCTACTTGATTCTCTCTGTAGAACGTGACTTGCCGGCCATATTGAAATTTTGAGTTATTGTGGATAAAGGTTGGCATGATGGAGACTTAAGCCCATTAGTAAGTGTTGGTGTTTTAAGATAAATGAAAGTTAATGCTAACTAAATTTCCTAATTGGGACCTCCTCTATGTATGGATTCCAGTTGAGTGGCAAGATGGAAAAACCAGCATCATGATTGTCAGACAATTTCTAACGGCAAACATTGCCGGTGTATTTATGACAGCCCAATTGTAAAAAATGTCATCAAACCACTCTAATGGATAAGTTGCCAAAAAAATTTTGACCAGTGTATTCCAACAACTTATTGTTGAAACTTCCGACACCTTTAGGCCGCCAAAAAATAGTACATTAGAAATTGGGGTTCTTTTTTAGTAGTGTTTATTACCGGCATTAATCTTATTTTGAAGAATTTGGAATAGAAATTTTCACTAAATGAAAACAAATTTTCAATTATAATACTTAGAAAAATTGAAGTAAATTATAAACCAACTTTTGGTGCTTGTTGTGTGAAACTATCCATTATTGCGCACACCAATTAGACTTAAGTGCATTAGCAATCTTGGAAAAAAAAAAGGAAAATTGAATTTATGATTTTTGAATGAAAGGTTCATGGTGTTTATAAGTTACTATGCTCAAGTTGGTTAGGTAACAAAAGAAATAGATAGTGTGCTCGCGAGCACAAGATAGGCAAAAATAGTTAAACTAGCTCGATGTGCTTCTTCGTCATGCAAAGTATCATGAAGTCTAGTCCAAGTCGTGCTTTACCTTTTTTTTTCTTTGATTTTTCCCCTGATATGGAAAATCCATTTTTCATGTATTAATTTTAGTTGTACCCAACACTTGAAAAATCTTAACTAAGATTTTTTTGTATCTTCTCATAACTTCCTCCAATGTTACAATTAGCCCCCTTGTTACCTATAAATAGCCTTATGCTCCTCATTTGTCAATCATCTTCATCCCAACCCAAGCTCTCTCTTATCCCTCAAACCATTTAAGCTTTATGTCTTTGTTCGTTTTAAGTGTTTTTGTTGATTCCTGAGTATCTTAGTTGCGAGGTACATACAGTCCAGAAGAATCCATTGTATTCTTGGGGGTTTTAGCATACATGTTCTCATGCACTACTAGAAAGGCACGAGCTATAATCCTTATTAATAGTGTTTACATGCCTCAGGATTTGTGTTCTTGTGGTTCGTGGTTTTTTGCGTCAACATTTTCAACAATCTTAAGATTATACTATAGATCCAACTATGCTAATGGTGTTGTCGCAATGGAATCCACTAATCCTCTTGACATTGTCTGCCACGAACCCGCTAATATTGAAGCTATTGTTGCCAATTTTAAGGAAGTTATCATCGATACAATTGGTAATATCAACGATGAAAAGAATCTTGAACTTGGTGTTGTTGTGACAAGGTTTTGGCTGACACCAAACTCTAGATGAAAGGTGCTAGTACTGCCAAAACTATTGCTACTATACTATTGCCGCTGCCACCATCAACACTTGCCAAGCCATTGCCTGACATTTCACCATTATCAACATTTGCCAACTCTTGGAATGGCTTTGCAATGTCAAAGAATGGCTTGGCATAATAGTGACAGGAGTTTTGTCATCATGAGCACCTTTTATGTAGAGTTTAGTGTCAACCAGAAGCTTGTCACAAGCAGCAGCATATTCAAGATTCTTATGTCTATCGATATTAGCTATTGCACTAGCAAGGGCTTTCTCACAATTGGCAATAACAACTTCAATATAAGCAGGTTCATGGCAAACAATGTCAAGAGGATCAACGAATTCCTTTGAGGCCACATTATTAGCATGGGTAGAATCCATAGTATAATCTTTAAGATTGTTAAAAATGTTGAGGCGAGAGACCACAAACCACAAGCATAGAAATCCTGAGACATGCAAATATTGACCTTATAGATTATAGCTCGTGACTTTTCAGTAGTGCAAGAGAATAGGAATGTGAAAATCCCAAAGGCATAATTGATTCTTCTGGATTGCGTGTACTTGCAACTGGGATATTCATGAATCTTCAAAAACACCTGAACCAATAATGACAAAGATTAAAAATACTTTGAGGTAGAAGCGAGAAATCAAGTTGGTATAAGGAATAAGTGAACTAGGGGTTTGTATTCATAATATGTGAAGAGGGAGATATCCCTTTTATAAGCAATGTGGGATAAAATATCTATATGAAGTTAAGAAGGACATATGCTTTTTGTAAGTAAATGGGATAAAGTACCATCTTCAATTGCACATCACATGTAATAACGATTTGTCCAAAGTGAGATAAGTAAGCCTTTTGAAGTACACATTATATCTAACACGTCACAAACTCAAGACATTAAAGGTAAATCAAAAAATTTAAACTTTGAGTTATTCGAGGTATGGTTTCTATCGAAATCTGATCTCGTGATCAATCAATGATTATTTGGAAGTAGTAAAGGAAGAAGAAAATATAAAGAAGGGGTCTATCATTGAATTGTGATAAAATACATACTAGGAATTAACAGCGATATTCCAGAAAATGAGAGGCCTGACCCTGACCTGAGAAGAAAGAATGCCACCTGTGCTGAATTAATGGAAGGAAGATATGTGGTAGAGAGACAGAAAAATAAGGGAGAAGAAGTCATTATCGAGTCCAATAATTCAGGTAGATCTTGCTCACCCAGACTAAACCCCTCAAGTCCAGACCAGCCGCTGTGGACCACTCATCAAGAAGCAAAATCAAACTCACAACACATTGCATAGTATTACCGCCAATTAATAGTTGTAGCAAAATAATAACGTTACGTAACCAATAATTGGCTGGGGCGGGTCCATTCAATTCCCATCCTTCTTAGCTCTTCAATTCCCCAGTCCATACTTATCATATAATCCATATTGGAGCAAAATAAGTAAATTTAATGGAACAAAATTACAGACATGTCAATCATGTTTTGTCTCGAGGAGGTTGCACGTCATATTCCCTGTTCCCTGCTCTGGACTAGCTTCGTAAAATTGCATTGCCATGTCCTTTTCTGAAATGGCAATCCCCTGTTCGTGATAAACAACGGGATCTAAAAGAGAAGCCAAAGAGTCGCTTGCTAGCCAGGATATTATTTGCGAAGTAGGCAGACGAACTACTGCCTAACCAGCCGCGTTAAGTTAGAACGATTGCATACATGTTTTGGTTTTAACTTAAATTTAATATGTTATTATACATTACTTTAATTAAATAATACATTAAAGTTAATTTGAAAAGAAGCTAATGTCCAGATACCCGCATTCAAGTTCAACACCTTCTTGTATGTATGTACCAACTGATCATGATTCTTCTAAAATGGAATAAGTAGAATGAAGTAGGAAAAGAATTAGAGTCCTAGCTGGAATTCTCCTGAAACTAATAATAAACATCTTTTTGGTTGATATAGAATGAAGTGTGTGCTAGCTAAGATTATACTTATAGTAGGTCAAAACTTGGGGAGAAAGATTCCCGAAAAGAAACCTGGAAATAAGAAAAAGAAAAGATTAAAAAGAAAAAGGAAGAATGGGCATCTGAAAAGCGCGGGTGTGGCCGCTGCGTACATGTTGTGGGGCGGAACATGCATGCAGGCTTGGCACCGTTCGTTCCGTCTGGCCAGCCGTCAGCTATCGCGGCAGTGGAACGTTCTACGGACACGGTTGAGCGTTGGATAATCATGCGACACATCACGACCACCTTTTTTATTGGGGTGTAATTGAAGGTTTATTGCGGTGTAATTGAAGGGATGGTGCTCATAGTAATAGAGAGGTTAATTCAGAAAATTTATCATGCGACTTTGGACCAGAGATTAATATATGGCATCTAACTCAATATTTTCGTACGTGGACAACTGAGCAGTCTCCAGTTTAAATGAAACCCACTAAAGCTTTTATTTATTTTTTTTTTATTTTTTTATTTTGAAATCAAATAAGAATTCAAAATTTACTTTTACGCGAAAACTTGCAAAGTTCGGAAGCATGTGAATTCTAATGTGATGGTTCGGCCCAACATTGCTACTATTGTCAACCTTACTAGCTACTAATGGACAACTCAAGCTATGGATGTGCTGATAGAAAAACTAAAATTTTTTATTATTTAAAATGAGGCGTTTATTGTTTTTCTATTTATTTTATTAGTTGTTGTAATATATTTTATATCATAATTTTTATAAATTTTTAGTTTTGTGTATCTTCTGACATTAGTGTTAACAATTGGTATTAGAGTTTTGAAAAACTATTTAAAATTTTTTTTAAGGTTTTAACTTTAATGATTTGATCTGAAAATTGTCCCCTAAACAAAGTCTTCATCTATATATATATGTGCCACATTATATAAGCAACTTATACTGAAAGGAGTGCAACATATACACTCAATTTATTTCAACTTAAGTCAATTGACTTTAAAATAACTTATTTTTATTATTATATCTTTCTTATCATGAATTAATTTTAATTAAAAGCTAACGTTATGTACCTACAATAATCCATATAGCCGGGACTTAAGTTAAAACAACATCATATAACTTTACAACTAGCCATATGGCCAGGATTAAGAGACATCTCTTTTAACGTTTAATATATTTTAGGATTGAAATAGAAAAAAAAATACATAATACACTAAAATTATATAATCTTCCTTATTTTTGGTAAGGCTAAAATAACGTTAATTATTGCGTGGCATTACCGCGTTGACAATGCCTGCTGGCTTCCACCCTGGCGGCTGCCCGCATAATTAAACATGGATGGTTGAAACTTAGGGGCCTTAATGATGGCGAGTGAGTGAAGCTGCAAATTACTTGTAAAGCAAAGTAAATCTTTATCGGGGTGATTATTTGGTTTGTTCGGTTCAAATCTAATTCGAATTGTTTGGTTTATTTGATTTTCGGTTTTGGATATTAAGAAATTAAAATAATCGAATTAGTCCATAAAACCAAATTTAAATCGAACCAAAATATTTCGATTCGGTTCAGTTTAAACCGAATTAACTAAAAAATGGTAATTAAATTCTATAAGAGATGAAATGAGATAAAGATATTGTTTTTCTTTTCAAATTCCATTCAATATAAAAGATTCATTGTCTATGGAAAGAAAGAAAATAAGAATCCAAGCTAATTTGGGTTACTTTGTAGTATTATTGTTCATGAAACAAATAAAAACAATTTTGGTATAAAAAATTTCGGTTACCAAATTAACCGAATTTTAAAACTGAAACCGAACCAAAACTGAAATTTTTATTATTTGGTTTCAACTGAAATCAAACCGAATTACCAAATTAACCGAACCAAATTTTAAAATTTTTTTAATTTTTTAATTTTTTCAGTTTCAACCGAATACTGATCACCCTACTTCCTCCCTTGCTTGCGTTCCCTTCCCTTCCCTCACCTCTCACCTCTCACAATTGCTCTCCCCACCACCACCTACCTTAATGGGTCCTTTATTATTACTTGATTGGGGACACTCCAATCAATTTAGACCTCCATCGAAAAATATCTCCTAACCATAGTTAATGTGTACATGCACAACACCACCAGTACTACTTAGATATATGTATATATATACCTCTAATTTAATCATTTTGAAGATATATACTATACATTGTTGATTTTTTTTTTCATGGTTCCTGTCCAATTGATACTACTCGTGGTCTCTCATTTTCACCAGAAAAGTGACAATACTAGTGGCAGGTAATGATCAATTAATTAAGAGCGTTATGTATTGACGGTTCTGAAATTACTAAGATTTTTTTCCCATTAATTTTTCCACTGTCCGGTCACATCGTAATTACATTATTAGCAACAAATAGCGATGTTTACTGTGGTTAATTCCATACACCTCAAAATCTTTTCTGTTACCTTCCCTTTTGACGTGCTTGCTTGTCCGTGTATTTAACGTTACGTGTGGTTTGGACATCTCTCGGTCATCACGAAACCAATTTGTAACCTTCCACGCGTGTATAATTACACCCTCATCAGGAAAAGTACAAACTAAACAACTAGTACTACCATATAGAGCTTTCTGTTTATTGTCCCTGTCCCAGACTTAGAAAGTTGATAGAAATAGTGAAATCTCAATAGAAAAAAAAAAAAGGTTAAAGAAAGAAGGGAAAAACACCTTCCTTTGCATACGGTAAATATGTTAGATCCATCCTCAACACTTTACCTATGCTTCACTTAAAAATTACACCTTTCTCTTATTATTAGATTTTGGGTCAACAAAAATACAGGTGAATTAATAATTCACCCCTCATCTCACTTTAATGATTCTCTTCAGTTCTTCACTGGTTCAAAAATAAACGTTCTCATTTAGTGTTTTTACATCGAAACAAAAACTAATAGATTTAACATTTCAGGAAAACATATTGGAGCAGGTAACGCACCAACTCCTAATCTTGTTTAATTATGATTAACTTATAAGTTTTCCCGATCGCTGGTATTTATTTATTTTAGGACCAAGGTTAATAAATGCGGGTCATTATAACTTCCCGCTTTAATCCAGGACCATTAAATTTCTCATACATAATGATTTCTCTTTTATTTAAAGAGAAAATCGGATACTACTTTAATGAATCTTGTATAACATTATTTGAATTGTTATTCAGTCCCGTATTCTACATTTCTACTACTGTTGTTTCACCAAAACCACCCTGTGTCGTTAACTCCTTTCCCTATATCACTTTTCCTTTTACCAGTTTTCACATGCACCAACCGAAAAAGCTAGGAACAGCTTCTGAGTGAAGAACTCCCAACTTTGCCCAGCCAGAAGAACAAGAATCCACATTCAATGAAATCAAATTAAATAATTACAAACTCATCCCAACAAACATATGTAAGTACTAACCAACTGAGATTATAATCTAACTCTACATCTTCCAACCACCTGAAGAGACCCAATCTGCTCCTACCTCGTTTTCTTTCTTGTTCTTGTTCTTTGTGTTTTTTTTTCCTTTTTTTTTTTTCACAAATCCAGAGCCTCAACTTCACCCGGAGAAGAAAAATTGGAATCAGGACCAGTAATTCTGGTCATAAGATAATACTGAAAGCTCAAAGAAAGCTTCTTAATCTCTTCTTCTGATATGAGGCTCAAATCAGCAGGGGCTATCAACAGAGCCATTGAAGAGGTGATCAAGCTTGGCCCTGCAGACAGGGCAAACAGGGTGCTTCAGGAGCCAAGTGTCGGCGCATTGGAGATGGAACCCGTGGTTGCAACCCGGAACCACTCTAGCCGATTGGCATGCCTCGATCTCATCGAGGCAGACGGCGCACTCGTTCCCCATCACGAGCTCCTTCCCGGTCACCTTTGGTATCTTCTCCAGCTCCGACGCCGACAAGCCTTTTTCTGGCGCCGGCTTCCCCTCCTGCGGACGGTTGCTCGTGGCGTACCACAGGAGACAGATATAAATAGCAAACACGACGCTCATCCCGGCGCAGGGGAGGAAGAGCGCCATAATAACAGAGGCCAGCATTTTTGGTGGGTGGGAATCAGGGGCGACCGCAGGGTTTAGGGAGGCCGGTGGAGTGGCGAGGAGCGGCGGAGGCGAGTAGTGCCCACCATGGCGCATGAGAGAGGGCTGGGTGTGGGGGTGGGGTGTATCTAAGAGTTGGGCTTTTGCATTTATATCCGGGTCGTGGGGCGAGCGAAGGCAGGTTAGCTGCATTAGAATAAATTGCACTAAAAAGCATACAATTTTGTCCAGTATTTCAAATTCCCCCTGAACTATGAAAGCGACCTGTATCGGTATAACATACTAACATGCATCAAAATTCGTATCTACTACTCCAAAACCCCTCGGACTGCTTTCAGCCTTTCCTAGTGTTCTTTATTCCTGCCGAACTTCCACGTTCCCCTTGTATCTTTATCTATAATAATGTGACACCCTTAGACAAACTATGAATATTGCAACATCACATATAGTTTACAAACGATCTTGTCGTGATAAATTCATGAGGAGCAAAAGTGCAACACCAAATACAATTGTGTTGATTTAGGTGAAGTTTACCTGTTGTATTTACATGGAGGTTAATTTGGAAAGCGTAGAGACGACGCGTATCGTGGCGAGCAAGAATGAGGGAGAGAGAAAACCAAAAAAAAAGAGTACCCGAAACGGCACTTCTAATGCTCCCCACTTTGCTTTTTCTTCCTAATTAATTTTTGGGCTAAGGCTGTTTTATTTATTCGCTTTTCTTTTTTTAGGAAAGATTAAGGCATTTTTTTGGAACTTGATAATTCTGGATGGTGTTATTTATTCTGTTCTTTAACTCCAATTAAATTTCGTAGCATTTTATTTCATTTTTTTCGAAGAGTAGCATTTCATTTTTTTAACAATATACTGCTGTAGAATTTTTTGAATATTTGATACTAACCACCTGAGTGGATACTGGTAATTAATTCGAATGAAGGGCATAATTAGTACGGCAACATAAAGAGGGTAGGGGATTTGCTCAGGTGAGATATGGTTTGGCCCTATCAAATTATTAAACAGCTGGCTCTTTTTTTCAGTGAACAGCTGGCTCCTAAAGCGGCCGATTATGATAAGCATCCTAAGGTTATCATAAAAAAATACTTCCACCCCCCACAAATTTTTTGTTCCATTTTTTTTGGCAACTAATCCAGAATTTTTTATTTTTAACACTTTAATATATAAATAAAAAATTATATATAAATGATAAATTAAAACATGTAGTTTCTAAATATATTTTTTTAAATTTTTTTCTAACAAACAACAATATAAATAAATTTAAGTTAAAATACTAAAAAAAGTCAAATTGTGCAAGTTTTGAGATGGAAGAAGTATTTTTTATTTTTAAGAAGAAGGAAAAAAAAAACAAAGCGTAATAGAAATTCAAAACGAGCCGGATCTCCTGTCCCCAATTATTTGTGCCATTTGCAGTGGCGGAACCAGGATTTTTGGTTCGGGGGGCAAGCCCGGAGGAGAGTCGGCGGAGCTCGGAGGAGAGAGACGACGTCGCGGTTAGGTAAAGCTGTAAATTGGGACTAATTTACACTAATTCAAAGATCAAGGAGCAAATCGTATGAGTTGGAAACGTTTGAGGACTAATAGTGCATTTAGTCCATGTTAGAATATCCCTTAATGTAGAGGGAATAACTACTCACTGGGTCCCTACTTTCTTCAGAGCCTACCTTATTACCCCCCATCTTTATATTTTTCCACAATATTTGGGGGGACAAAATACACACCCTATCCTTAACTTTTGACAAAATCATCAAATTACTACCCTATATTTACGTTTTTTCAAAATTCCCGGGGGCACCCCCCCTCCCCAGCAAACCGTAGCTCCGCCACTGGCCATTTGTGTGTCCCAACCAAACATAAACGACATCTAGCCAATACAATGAAATGGAGCTGAGGCTGCTAAGAAACTAGAAACCATTTACTGGTTTACGAAAGGACTGAAACGAACGATTTGGCAATTTCAGATATATTTTCATCCCATCTGTTGTTGAGGTTTTTATGGTTTTCGTCAATGTTCTCTAATTCGTTTCAAATTAAATTTAATACATTATTGTATATTATTTTTATATAAAATAATTATTTATTTAAATTAATTTTTAACTGCTTAAAATGTAAGATTTCAAAAAATTAATAATTTAAATAAATAATCATTTTATTTAATGATAATGCATACTAATATTTTAAATTTAATTTGACGCAAATTCTCAACATGTAATAGAGGAAGCCTTCAAGAAAAGTTGGATTATAATGACTATTTATGATAACAAAATTTCCATGAAAAATATCTATTAATCTGATATTTTTAGATCTTAAATTGGCATGGGAAACAAAGTAGCAACATGGCCGGCCATGGAAGGACGCGAGCCTTTGTTCGATAACAGTTTTAGGTAAAGTTGGACTCTAATCTCTCCGTTACGAATTGTAAATGATCGTACACGTGTCAGTTTTTTTGTTTTTTGTTCTCCCCATGGCACGAGGTTTGGTACAGAGAACTGGGTGCAGTGGATTTACGTCAATAAGGTATAAACCCGTTTATATATGTGAAGATTTTTAGAGAAATTTATAAAAGTGAGTTTATAAAGTTGAGGCTAAATTGCAATACTGTTCTTCAAAGTATCTCTCATGTTGCAAAATTATTTTTGAAGTAGCGGTAAAGCAAATCTATTGTTAAAATAACATTCTGAGCTACCAACTGACAGGTGTAAGTAACTAAAATAATGTACAGATCTTTAAAAAAATATAAAAGAAAACTTAAGCTAATTAAATACAAAAATTTTGGAACTATTGATAACATAAAAGAAAACTTAATCTATTATCTGATGGCATATTTGCTCTCAAATTATAAATTCTTGCACCATCATTTTGGAAATATTGATAATATTGTATTATTCATCTTCCATAATTAGGTTGAATATCGGGAAATTTACAATTATCTTATTGAGATTTTTCCTTCTTACAGTTGACCTCATCCATTTTTAAAAACATACACTTTGCCTCCTATTTCTTTTGCACTATTCGGAAACTACTTCTAAAATTGTAATTTAAATTATTCGATAATTATCTTCTAATAATTTCAATCTCTTTGATATTTTTTTCAAGTTAATAGATATTGTAAATTATCAGTTTTTTCCTTTTGTAAATGTATTTTTATTTCTATAAATGTATATAAGTATTTTTTAAATGTTAGTTAGCTATAAAAAAATATCAAAAATCTTGAAATTGTTAAAGCATGAATATTAGCTAGTTTAAATTAGGGTTTCAAAAGTTGTTGTGAGACACTGTAAATGAATGAGGGGGTAAAGTGTGAGTTTTTTAAAATAGAGGGGGTAAAGTGTAGGTTAAATCAAACCACAATGAGTTTTTTTGTAATTTTCACTTGAATCTTTGAACAAAATTAAAGATTTGAGAAAGCAATTCGTACATAAATATAAAGTTAAGGTTGACAAAAATTACTTGATTTCTTTCAAAAATAAAGATTGTCTTGCATATATAGGGAGAAAAAGTTGATAAATCAAACTGTTTATTAATTATCAAAAAATTTATTAACAATTTAAATTTATTGAGAGCCAATTTTCAGACAATTTAAATTTTACATTTGCAGTTGAATTACTTCCTTATACCTTAAATTTAAAGATTTGACAAATCAATTCGAACATAAATATAAGGTTAAGGTTGATAAAAATTACTTGATATCTTTCAAAGATAAAGATCGTCTTGCATTTATAGAGAAAAAAATTGATAAACCAAACTGTTTATCAATTATTAACTTTTTTTTTAATAATTTAGATTTATTGAGAGCTAGTTTTCAAACAGTTTAAATTTTACATTTGTAATTGAATTACTTCCTTATATCTTCAATTTAGTTTAAATGTTTAGTTTAGCCTCAAAGGATGTATATTGCAATATTATCAATAATACCAAGATGAATATGCAACATATGTAATAGTTTAGTGACGATATGTACTGCTACACTCTAGCAGTTGTAACCCAAGTGTAGATTGTCGCAAGTAATAAAATATCAAGAGTCCAAGTATCAAAGCATAGGGAAGTGAATTAAGAAATAAAAATTACAAAAGTAAAGAAAGATTTGACAAAAAGTGTGAACAATTTTGTTTAAAAACTTAATTTCAAGAAAATAACTAAAGTTAGTGGATCTACTTTTAGTATATCAGTTATGATTAATTTTAGCCCATCTTACCACTCAACTGGGATCCACACATAGAGGAGGTTCCAATCAAGGAATTTAGCTAACATTAGCTTTCATTGATCTTATAACGCAAACATTTGTAAATGGGTTCAAATATCCATCATGTCAATCTTTATCCACCGTAACTCAAGATTTTAATATAACCGGTTTAGCCACGTTCTACAAAGAAAATCAAGTAGCTTTTGTGTCAATGATTTAACTATGATGAATCAAGACTCTCATTTAACAAGGAGGGTGGTTAAAATGATTTAGAAAGTAAATACCATTTACTTTGAAATCTGTTTAAATCAATCATAACTTTTATATCAAAATTTTCACCATTCCACCTTAGCAAAAGGATGATTAGTTAGATATGATAAAAGTAAACAACATGTTAAAAGATAAAATAAATATAGATTGAAAATCAAAGGAAGAACAAGAAGAAAACACTTAGACAGAGCTTTGGAATTGAGAATAAGAACAAAACTAAAGAAAAAAAGCTAAAGATGATACAATAACATAAAAATGACCTAAGAAATAGCATGAATTCGTCCTCTCCTCAAGGTGCCTATTTATAGAGTTTGGGGGTGGGTGAAATAGTAAAATGTAGGTAAATACAAATCAACAAAGGCGGACTGTAACTTCTTTTAATTTTTTTACCATTGTATACATCGAATCAGCTCTTCCTCAAGGAACAAAACTTTTAGATCTCTTCTTTATCTTCAAAACAATAGCTTACTTATTCAAATCGGACATTTGTAGCTCAAGTTATGATTTTTCTACCGAAATTGCTTTTTAGTAAGAAATGATATCATCTATAATCAGATTTCGGCAACAAAAATGATCAAACTAGCTCTAAGAATGAATATGGGCCGAAGATTTATGTGTTGGCTTCCGGATGAATTTGAAATCAATCGATTCCAACATCTACAATTCCAAATATGATTTTTCTCGTGAAGGGTCGCAAAGTGATGATTTTACTTATATAAAAAAGATAATTATTTAATAAATATATTTTAATATTAATGAAAGTAAACTGCGTATGTATAGTGAAAATATGTACGAACAGTGAAACAAGTGTATGAAAAGTAATTTTGTAAATAGTGATTGTGAATAGTAAATTGGTAGACAGTAACACAATAAAAAAAATGCTTCAAATTTGAAAAATTAATCATACTCAAAGTATATAATAATGATTTAAATCCTTAACAGCAATACACTTAAGAGTATTTATCATGTATCAATTACCCTAATTTATTAGTAAAGCTCAAATATGAAATTTTATATCTATGTTATGGATGGGAAAGGAAGAAGATGGAATAACCACTTATACGAATGGTTACTTCTAGCCCATGATGACAAGTATAAGTCATCACGAGCTATTGATCAGCATCCACATGGGTTACAAATTGATTGGCCATTCATGATCACCTAAAATCATTATCACAGAATGTTGGAATAGGTTATTCCTTACTTTGAAGATAAATTTGTTTTATTCTTCAAGTTAGGATTAACTTTTTTACACAATATTGCATACTTTAGGGATTAGTAATAGTACATAGCCTTAGAATTTAGGCACACTGGAATAATGTATTAGACTATGGGTGGTTTTGCTTAGTTTTAGGGTAAAGTACACCAAATAGTTTTTTTTTTCCCGCTTATTTCTACAATAACATGGAGCAAATTTTAATGAAAATTTAGGAGTCTTTTGGTAACATTTCATGTTTAGTTTTCTGAAGAACATGTGTTTAATAATCGTTTTTGTTTTCCATTTTAAAAATTGGAAGTAAAATTTTGGGGAAAAATTTTGAAGTATGAAAGCATTGTTTTAAATGTTTCTCAAAAAATAATTTAAAACTGTAAAACATATTACTTATACTAGTTTCCACAATTTAAAATTTTAACAAAAACACATTGCATTCTAATTTTGGAAACATAATAATAAAACAAAAAATAAATTTTCATAAAAAAGGGCCACAAAATAGACAATAAAAATAGAAGAACAACATAGCCCATTGTAGGAAAGGGTGAAAAATTAACGAATAGTTTAAGTTCAGCTCGGTTTAAAACTCATTCATAAATCATTTAAACTGTTATCAAGCGATGTTTGAATGAAATTTCAAGCTTGATATATAATTCAACAAAGCTTGATTTGCTTATTACTCTACTCGGCTTGGCTTAATTTTAGTTCTTTCTCTTGATTCAAGTGAACAACTTAAGTTCAATTGACCTATAACTCATTCATAACTTGTCCATATTTTTTAATCTAAATATGAGCAAAATATCAACAACACTAAAAAAAATCCTTTTTTCCAATAGTCCATTTTCTAACGAGAAATTTCTAACGTGCAAGGGCGTTGGAAACTATGAAAAAAGTTGTTAGTTGTGAAAAAAATCTCCAACGGCTAAGTCATTGAAAGTATGCAAAAATTTCCAACGGCCAAATCCATTGAAAAATATGTAAGTTAAATGGTGCGTTTTAGTATTTATTTTTTTCAACAGCCTAGGCCATTGAAAAACATTTAATTAATTTAGGCTGTTGGAAATGAAAAATTTAAATATATTGATATATATATATCTCACACACACACAAACACACATACACATACCTTTTTTTATCAATTATTTTCTAATTAAATGATTAAAATTGATAATTATCATTATAATTATTTCTTAAGATAAATATAATATATAATTAAATGATAATTGTCACACGTGGTTTTATTGAACTAAATCACCACATCTCTACACCTAGAAATTAATAATAATAATATGCATATTTATATTACATTAATATTTATATTATATATATATATTTATATAATATATCATAATATATATTTACCATTATACATACATATTAATATGTATATATATCTTACACATTATTATTATATTTATACATAGTATATTTTTATACATATTATAATACATATCCTATTTTACACATATCATAATAACATGTGTGTGTGTGTGTGTGTGTGTTTGTGTCATATATCATAATACTGTATCATAATAACAATAATACTAATAATAATCATATATATTATAATAATTTTAGAAAGTTATGTGATATCTTTAAAGCATTTTTTTACAAATAATAACTATAAGTATAAGTATAATATATATTATATATAATAAGCATAATTATAAACTATATAATATATAGCATATATATATTATATATATATATATATATATAGATATATTTATTTTAAAATTTTAGAAAGTGAATTTGTATTTTGAAAATATTTTTGTTAATAATAATAATAATAAGAGTATATCTAAATATATATAAATATTTACATATATCATATACATCATATTTATATATCTTTATATAATGTATATATATTCATATTTTTGTAGCATGTATGCATGTACGTATATTATATATGAAATATTTATCATATTTATTTTAAAATTTATCACACACACACACACACAGATATATATATATATATATATAAATCAGAAAAATCAATAAAAGCCGTTGGTAATTTTTTTCCAATGGAGTGTTTTCCAACTGTCATGTTTCCAACAGCCTCACATTGAAAAACCTGATTTTTCCAATGCGAGGCCGTTGGAAAAGGCTGTTGGAAAAGTGCCCTTTTTTAGAACCGCAAGTTAGATAGGTATTTCAAACTTAACATGATCATTAAAAAAAAAGTGAAGAAAAGTAAAAAGAAAAACGGCAACATTACGGAAAACGACGACCCCTTAACTTTGCAAGATCTTTACAGGGGTAAGAGGCTAAGAGCTTCTGTTGGATGGCTGATGGAAGCGCAAGTGCACTGCAGCTAATAATATTTATAGGAAGCAATGAAAAAAAATGGAAGGATGAATAGTAATTAAAAAGGTTATCATCTTATCGTTATCGGCGTAAAGGAGAGTTAGACGGATATGATTTGGTTCGAGCACGAGCAGGAGTCCACTAACGCCTCCGATAAACAAAATTAAGAAGAAAACAATAATGGAGTCTCAGAAGTGACACAACAAAGTAATTGTCTTCTCCTCCTTTTTATACTCCTGCTTCCACCTTTTGTACCAAGAGCTAAAAAGTCACGAGCACAAGAAGACAACTAAATAGGTAAAGGGAAACAAACTTAATGTTATGTTGCAAACTGATCTCAAATCACGAAAAGGGTGAGAGCTGTGGGCATGTTTTGTTTTTGTTTTGATATTACTTACTTTATTTACCGGAAATCATGAAATTGTGCTTCAGCCTCCACGACGGCGTGTTTTTCTCCCTCCAATCGAAAAAGAAACGAAGAGAGAGAGGAAGAAGCTAGGCTGCAGGGATATGGTACATGTTTTTCTCTTTGATTCGAAACTCTCTCCAGGAACACAAACTTCTGTTGCAGATGTACTAGAAAAAAGTGGAGATGATGAAGCAGAAAAGAGGAGTTGAGGATAATAATATTTTTGTGTATTCCTTATTAAATAAATCTGTCGTAATCTAGACATGGGTAGTTACATACATATAAAATTCAACTGAAGTTGTTGAGCATTTTGTCGAGATAAGTCTAACGTGCACCGTATCTCTTCTATTTATATATATTTGTATTTTAATATTATCCTTTATAGCATAAAATAAGTGTGATTATATTAAATTCTGTATCTCCTAAAATTGAAGATATGTACAAATCAAATATCATATATATACAAACTCGATATATAAAAAAAGTGAGAGAATATGTAAAAATAATGAATGACATATGTACAAATGAGATTATAGATATGTTTTTAGTAATATGGATGAATTCAACCTCCCATACGAAAATATGTGTGAATGTGTTAAGTTTCCCTTCTTGACAAAATTAAATATATGTACAAATCAAATAATAAATATGTATGAAATACGATGTATAAAATAAATGATAGATATACAAAACATATGACAAATATGTACAAATAAGATTTCAAAACTGTTACTGATATATTATTTTGTCTCTAAACAATTTTTTTAACTTCTTCCACATTATTTTTTACATGTGTACCTATGATTAAAAATTTTAGCATAAAAATAAAGTTGGGGGTAAATTTAGGTAAAAAAGATAAAAAATTGAGGGCTGAAATCAAATTAGCTAAAAAAAATTCTAAAATCGCATCCTCCGCGAAACAACCCGAAACTGTGCCAAAGCTCGTTTGATTCGACGATGGCACAGCGAAATGAGGGTGGCGGCGGTTGGGCCCCAACTCCGGCGACCCAAACAGCTTTCAAGCAGGGGCTGATGACGAACGGGGATGTTGGATTGTGCAGGATCGAAAACAGGACGCGACGACGTAGAGGGCCTCCTATCCGCTGTTCCTCCTTGATTTGGCCTGATCGATGACTGGAGATGCGGGAGAACATGGTGCAGGACAAAGTCGGACAGCGGAGATGAACTTCTTACGGTTGCGGCGTGTCAGACGTATGGGAATCGACGGGCATGAGCAAGCGAGAGGAGGGAGACTAAGGTAGGAAGGATATGACTGAAATTGTAAGATTTTAACAAGGAAAGTTTGAAAATTTTACAGGTAAGGAGCACAAAGGTCGGGAGTAAATCAGATCATTCATTTTGTCCATTACTAAAATGACTAAGAGACTGAACTCCGCAAAATAGAAAATAATTCCATTTTAAATTAACAAGAATTAAATAACCGTGAAACTTCATATTACTACATCCAACAAGATAAATGGACATGACAAATAATAATTAATAATGAATTTGATGATGAATGATTCTACTCGACATGAGTGACCTGGGTCTTGAGTTTGTCGGCCAAGTCATTAATTCTTACATAGGCCGGTTTCTAGGCTTAAAAAATTGGCAAATGTAGTTGGTACGTGAGAAAACTCTAATTAATGCGTGAAGACTGTGGGAGCAGGTTACCTCAATTTTTCCTATAAATAGGCAACTTCAGGACCAGCCAATGCATCCCAAAATATCCCACCTCTCAACCTCATTAGAGCATTCTTACAGAGATTAGAGAATTTAGTTGTTACTCTTAATTTAAGAGAAGTTATCATTGCTTCTTCTTAAATTAAGTAGATTGTAATTTCTATTTTTTTTATATTGAAGTTCTTCTATTTGAGTCTATGATTTTTTTTTCCTGACAGGTTTTATACCTAAAATCTGCGTTTTCAAATCTTCTCTATCATGCACTTTCAAATTTATTAGTTGCAACTTGTTTTACTCAACATCCCATTTTATAACAGATTTATGTGCACGTGAGAGAGCTGGGGTGAGTATTTGCAAAAGATGCTCCAATACTCAAGTAAGTATACTAATGAGGCGTGTAAAAATTAAGAATGTGATCTCAAACTCAAATAAATATTAATGACTTTTATATATACAAGCATTTGGGAGTTGTGCCATATAGATTTAAAATCGTTGGATAAGGTGGTTGTCTCTCCGCAACGTATGAGCATAGGGCACATGTACTTACTTTGATACTTATCTCTCGAATAGCAAGTCATGTGGGTCATCAAGAAAGTTGAATTAGGTAAATAGTTTTGGATAAACTAGACTAGGCCATACATGCCCACACTTGCGCATGCTATGTTTAATAGCATATGGAAACTATGCCCCTGATTTGGATATTACCAGAACCAATCATGCATGATTATGGTAATCCCCCAACTAGTTGTGGTCAAGTTCCTCACCAGATCTCACACCCAACAGCTATATGGTGTTTAATCAAGCAAGCACCTTAATGCATGCTAGATCAGAGCTCACTCTTCGGGTATCAATGGACATGAAATTGTGGGAAGATGACATGGACAAGGTTGTAATCTAGTTCTAGTACTGGCAACAAACCAATCATGGGAGGATCGAGTTTGAAACTGCACGAAAATGCCAATAGGGAATCGAGAGCTGCATCTTCAACCTCATACAACACCCTGTAATTGATCAATCATGTAACTGTGCTAAATCATAGTACTAAAACTATTAAACAGTACATGTGACAAAACTGAAGTTTCACATATACGAATAAGATGAGCACTGCTCGTCTAGATTTTTAGGAATACTATATCACATGAAATGGAAATCAAACTTTTATAATTAATTGAATATTAGCTCTTAGCCCTAAACAGACTAAAACTCAATTTAGAGAAAAAAAAAATTGATAGTTTAAATTGTCCATAAATTGTTAAATAATTATGGCACATTTTGAACTTATTTGAAGACACATGGCAAATGGTTTAAATTTGTTAACTTTTACGAACTATCTGACATCAAATTTTAGATTATAATTTCAAGGATCCGGCAACTATTCTTGTTTTCATAAGTTTAAACTACGCTATAATTATTTTATAATTAATATATTATCTAAACTGTCAGTTTTTCACCTTTATAAATAGGAATTTTGTGTTTGTTTGATATCAAGAACCAATATTCAATGATGTAATAAAATAAAGATTCAGAATCAACTTTTTTTTTTTTTGTTTCTAAATCAGATATACAAGTATAGAGATTAAAAAATATAAGTAATAAAGGAAATATCTACTTTTTCAAAATCTAAATGTAACTGAACTAGTATTTTAATAGTATAATTTGAAAATTTTGAAGAGCAGGGAGTAGAAGTCGAACCCTAACCTTAACAATGGTAGATGCCCCTGCGATCAGCTATGCTAGGGGTGGCGGATGCTCAATTGCATGGTTCAGAATCAATTTATATTGAGAATTAAAGCTGGTTAGTGTTTTCTACCGATGGAAAATAACTTTCTTTTCCCGTCATCATTGCGAGGTTGTGATCGGGACTCCGTACCTTGACATTGACACTAGAAATGTTTAATAACCATGCTGGGTAATAACTTCATCATGTCCATTGTGCTAATTGCTATTGTTTTCCTCAACATCTTCAACTAGGCTAACGATACCAGGATGATTGAAGCAAAGGCGAGTAGCCTTCGCTAAGGTGTCGCTTCCCAAGACCCAAAAAGAGCAGAAGTCACAGTTTTTTTGCCCATGGGTTAAATCAAAATTAAGTCATAATTAATTGAAAAGTTTTAAAAAAATTGAAATATTTCAAAATTATTAGTTGCTAATTTGATAAATAAAAACATATGATATAAAAAATATAGTGATTTTATTATTTTAGCGCAAATTGGGGTGTTGGTTATAACTCATGGAAGTTCATGGACTGTGAAGGATAAAAGCAAAAACGTTATAACATCTTTGGTGCTTATTGGTATAATCGCAAAAATGTCTGATTTGAAAGTATCAAGGCAAAATGATATCATCACATGGAAATGAGGGCTATTCTGCGATTTTCTCTTTTTCAAGGTTTGACGTCTTCATGACCTAAAGGGAAACGTAAAAAAGGCTAAGGCCCAAAAATTTGTATTGTACCAGGAGCTAATGAACAGTAATAAAACTATATATAATGTGATGTCCATTTCAATCTGGGCAATATGGGCGGTATGTATGGGCCACGTTCGTGTCATGACGAGCCTAGCCCAGCCTTCCGATATAATGAATTGTTTCTGTTGGTTTCCTGTAAGGCTGTAACTCTTTTAATAATTTTTCTCAAAAATTTTATCTTTAATGAAACTTATTGATTGCTTTGTTTAATCTGTAAAACTTATAGGCAGTTACGTTTACGTTTAGAAAATTACCTTTGGTACAATTTGGATGATCCTACAATCATGTCCGCAGACTGTGAATTAAAGATTTGAGTATTGGTTGATACTTGATAAGCCGAACGTGCTTTAGCCTTCAGGCCGATTGTGAGTGAAAAAAATTGGACGAGTTTAGGCCCAATAGTTATTTGGGAGCTTGGCATCTCGAGATCCATAATTGACTGGTCTGTTTTCATTTATTTGTTTTGACAAACAAGGGGAGTTCTTCTTCTTCTTCTGCTTCCCTCCTTCTGACATTGGTATTCCAGATTCTGAAATAAATTACAGCAATATTTACACAGGAAAAAGTCCTCTTTTGGCCCCTAAACATTTACGTTTCTGCCCACATGGCGTTTGAAAGTTGTTGTGTGCCCCATAACTTTGCCCAACTAGCTGTTTAAGTGCTCAATTTGTGAGAGATTAAATAATAAATTATTTAATGCATTATGCCTAGTTTTTTTGATTTTTCAAATAACTTATATGCAAATTGAAACTCTATAATTTAAAAGCTTAGCAAGTTTTTATTTTTGTTTAAAATTAAATATTTTTTATTAAATTTTCTTCTTGTAACTTGGGTATGAAAATAAATTCATAAAAATCAATTACTTTCTAAAATTTTTATTCTATTCATTATTAGATAGACAGAGTTTAATAAAATTTTTGTTCTATTCATTATTAGATAGACAGAGTTTAAGTTTCAAATGGAATTGACCATACATAAAAAAGTAAAAAAAAAATTAAAAATGAATTGTTAAAGAGCTTGAACCAATTTCGATCATCATGATTTCATGCTTGAGATCAATTATAAATAGTTTAATAGTGACCAATAAGGTTGAAAAACTTTGTTGCCAATTATTTGTCGCCCCTAGCTATGGTTTCCTTAGTTAAAATTTTAGGTAGTAGTATTACAAGTGCCAAATTTCATATTAGCAACTCCCAATACTAAAAAAATAATAATATTACATTGCTCTCGCATCATCGAGTGGTTCTCTCCTAGGGTTTTTAGGACTTTGGCTACGGTGCTAGCTATTGTGCTTCTGTTTGATTTGGACTCAATTGAAGGCTATCGGTCGAGTCTAGGCTAGTGTGTGCCTCTGCATGCGTAGTTTCTGTTTCATCTGCTTGGAGTGCACCATCGTGTGTATGGTTTTCTTGTAGGTTTGCTTAGTGCGATTTTGCCGTTTCAGCTTGAAATGGATTCTCTCTTTGCGAAGTTAGGTGGACTAAGTCTCACATCATATGAGCAAGCCAAGTTGACAACAGATGATGAGTTTCCGGTGGAGCAGCGAGCAGACCATAAAATTCTACTTAGAGTGAAAGTTTTATCTACTTGACCTATTAAAATTGATTTTCTCAAGGATTCTTTTTAGTTTCATAGGGCAACAAGATTGACTTTCGTATCCGACAAGCTTCCCCAAACCAAAGAATGAATATCTTCTTATTGGAATTCACTTCACATGGATGCTAAAAAACGGACCATGGAGTTTTAACAACAAGTTGTTCGTTCTTTGTCGTATACATTTGGGGGATTGGCCTTCCTTTCTGTTGTTTAATCATACTGTGTTTTGGGTCCATGTTTTGGATACTCCTTACTCTTGGATAAGCAGTAAAATAAGGGAAACACTGAGTGATCTTATAGAAGTTGTGTCAAAAGTGGATCTTTTGGGGCCCTCACTTCATATCTGGGGTGGTTATGGATGTGATGAAACCTATTTGACATGGTGTGTTAGTTGAGATGAGTTTAGGACAAGATTGGTTTAAGCTCTAGTATGAAAGACATCCAGATTTCTGCTATGCTTGTGGCCTCTGGGATCATACAGAGAAAGATTGCATGGAAGGAGTAGCGAGTAATGATAGGGGCATTAAATAATATGGGGCATGGTTCAAATATGACTCTTTCACTACCAAACAACGTAACGCTCATTTTAACTGGAACCAAACCAAGCTCCAAAAATCACATTCTCCATCTGTGTCAAATCGGGTAGATACAGAGTTTTTCCTTCCTGTGGGCCTGAGAAAAACCAAGATAAGGATTGACCTACAAAAAAGATTTCAAGTAGATAGGTTCCAAACTTTAACAGGACAAGTGCATAGGCAATGGAACTTGTTATTGTCCAAGTGGAGTTCAGAGATGATACATCAAAATCTTTACCAAGGGTATGAGTGAGTTTCGAGGTAACGGAAGTTGGGCAGAAGGCTTTCTAGGTTAGTTCAGGCTTCAATAGAGAATGGATTGGAAGGGGTTGACGCAAGGTAGGAAGGGGACATGATGCTTTGCATGGGGCAAATTATAGCATTGTAGATGGTCAAATTGGTTCAAAAAGGCCTATGAATGAACGGGCCCTAGTTCTCTTGACTCCTAACAAGAAACAAAAATCCATGTTTGTGCGATTTATGATGGGGTTGGGCGATGTCCCACCCTACCTACCCCAATGAAGATTTTAAGTCTGAACTGTCAGGGAGCGAAAACAACTTGGACTGTTTAGGCCCTGCAAAGAGCAATCTCAAGGTATTCCCCGTCAGTGTTTTTTTTTTATCAAACCCAAAAGAGTTTTGATGAGATGGCTCAGCTTTCATGCACTCTCATTATTTCCTTCTTTTTATGGTATCAAGTATTGGTCAGAGTAGGGGTATCACACTTTTGTGGTAGTCGGATGTGATAATCAAAGTGCACTCGTCCTCTTTAACTCATATTAATTGTCTTGTAAAATCTTAATAGGGTGCTTACAAGATTACAGGATTATAAGGAAACCCAGTTACTAATCAACAAGATGCTTCGTGGGCTCTCCTTCGATCTCTGGTAACTAATGTCTATGAGCCACGGTTAGTGATGAATGATTTTAACAAAATGTTATGGCCTTGGGAGAAGTATGAAGTAAATAATTAGCAGGATGCTTAGATGGTGGAGTTTAGAGAAGTATTATTCGAGTGCTGGTTAAAGGATTTAGGTTATCAAGGATCAGTATTCACTTGGAATAAAGTCTGTCATGGAGGAGTGTGAGTACATGAACGTTTCGATTGCACAGTGGCTAATTTGGCCTGGAGGGTCATGTTTCTGGAGGTCACTGTCATGCATTTCCGATTCATCTATTATGACCATATAGGGTTAGACAATGCTTGCTTGGCTTTGCTTGCCACTCCCCCTATGGTTTTGTAGTGATTTGAATTTTTATGGACATTAGATCCTAAGTGTGAAGAATTAATCACAGAAGGTTGGCAACCAGGGAAAACGTTGCATATGCTTGAACGTATTTGGGAGTGCATGTTTTTTTTCTACTGCTAGCACTCAATGACCTTCAACAAAATCCATTCAGAAATTTTGGCCAAGGAGAAATAACTATAAAAAATGTACAGCCAACAAGTGTCTGAGGATGTCGTGAAGACAAGGCTAACTCTAGAAGCAAAGCTATATGAGCTGTGTGCTAAAGATGAAACCTACTGGCAACAATGGGCAAAACGAAATTGGCTTTAGCTAGGTGATAGAAACTCTAGGTTCTTCCATCAGCCGGCAAATGGTTGACGAAGGAAGAATCACATCACTTCTATCAAATATTCTACAAGCACTTCCCTAACTTCCGTTGATATACAGGAGGAGGCAGTTCAGAACTTTTTTTTATCTTTTTTGCTCGCTAGTTGATATTCAAGCCTTATTGAAGTTTTTTGCTATTGCAACTCGTGTTATTGATGTAATGAATGATTGACGGCTTTAACCATTCACCTTAGATAAGATTACAACTTCTTTGTTCGCCATGTCTCTTACTAAATCAATGAACCCGAATGGGTTTCCCCCATTATTTTTCTAAAAAAACTAGCATATTTTGAATAAAGATGTTTTTTATTATATAGTGGGAATTCTCAATGTAGGAAAAGTTCTTCAGGAGCTCAATTACACTTACATTGTTCTAATTTTGAAGGTGCAACACCTAAAATTTCTCACTGTATTTCATCCGATAAGCTTATGCAATGTGTTGTATAAGCTAATTGTAACGGTCCTAGTGAATCATATGAAGCCACTGCTAAACTCCATTATTTTATCGAACTAAATTGCTTTTGTTCCAGGTCAACTACTTTTTGATAATGATTTGGTAACCTTGGAAACATGTTACCATGTGAATAATATTGTCAAGTGACTGTACTTGCGACGGACAATGACTCTATTGGGGTTTCATTTGAAATGAATTAACCTTATTATGAGTTGTGTCACCTCAGCTTGTTTCCCAGTATTAATTAATGGTGAACCGCCGCACAGCTTTGCTCTAATAAGAGGAATTAGATAGGGGTGCCCTTTTTTTGCCATATTTATTTCTTTTTTGTGTAGATGGTATCTCCTATTTACTTCAACAAGTAGAAGCTCGAGGCTCTGTTCATGGCATAACTATCAGTTGGCTAAGTTTTCTAGTGTTGCATCTTTTGTTTACTAACAATAGTTTACTCTTTCTTCATGCATTCGGTAAAGAGGTTTGATGTCTATTTGGTATCATACAGAATTACCGTCAATTTGAGGTAGATGGTTAATTTGCATAAATCTTCTACTTTTTTTAGTCCCAACACCCTGGTTAATATACGTTCAGAAATACATGAAATGTTGAGGACAAATTGGACCATACTTGTAGATACATTTTTAGGCTTTCCTTGATTACTGTGGTAGCAGAAAGTGAATCAATATGATTGTTTGATAAAGCGTGCTACCAGTAAATTATCTGCTTGGAAGGCATCGTTATTATTGTAGGCGGGACGCCTTGTGCTAATTAAATCAATAATTCAAGCAATACCGAGTCATTTAATGAGTTGTTTGTTATTGTCCACTCAGGTATGTGACAAATTATGCCATCTTGTGATTCGATTCTTTTACTCTTCTTCCTATGACAAGTGCCCTACGGCATGGTGTGCGTGAGATTAATTATGTTCATCAAATGATGCTTGTGGTTTGGGATTGAGAGATTTTAAGGTTTTTAACCATGCCTATCTGGCAAAGCAGGGATAGAGGCTTATGCATAACCTAACTTCACTGACCTACAGTGTATTACATGGGAAATATTTTCCAACATTGAATTTTCTAAATGTGAGAGATAAGCCATATTCTCTAGTTTCTCTATTCTGGAAAGGTTTAATGGTGGGATGCAAAGTCCTGTGTGGTAGGGGGATATGAAAAGTCAGTCGGGGTGTTTCAGTCAATGTGTGGTCACATAATTGGCTTTCTTTTGGTACCTTACCTCGTTCCGCCATAACGGTGATACTAAGGCTGGAGAATATGATAGTTTCCTAGTTGATATCGGATTACAGTTCTACATGGCGAGTATCATTACTAGAGTCCTTTTTTCATCCAAATAATGTCACCAGTATTTTACAAATCCCACTTTCAGCTGCCTGCAGGTCTGAATTATTCACTTGGGGGATGACCTCATCGAGTCAGTTCATAGTTAAGACAGAATATCATGTGGAATTTGCATTACTCAAGAGTTGTCCCCCGTGGGAAGGTAACCAAAAATGGAAATCTTTCTAGCATCATTGCGCATCTCCCAAGCCCTAGCTTTTCTAGTGGCGAACCATCGCTAATGTTTTTCCCACACAATCAAATCTGTAAGCAACAGGCATACATGTCCGGTATGTGGGAATGAGGCGGAAACGGTCTCACATCTTTTGCTATCATGCCCTTCTGCGGTTAAGTTAAGAGATTGTCTTAAATGTTCAGACACCTTATAGCCCTAATTTATCCATGTTCTAGTGGTTTTTGATATGTGTCTCTCAATGGCCTATATATTCACTATTATGGGTTAAAATCTTTGTTGGAATTGGAACAAGGTTGTTCACGAAGCATAATGTTATATCCTTAAGCGTTTGGCAGAATTGATAAAGGTTTGGATTGCCAACTGGGAGGCTTCATTTCCTTTTGTACATACACCTTTGGCCCCGTCTGTTCATTTTTAATTAGCTCTTCCACCCAACGAGTTCATGCAAGTAAATGTTGATACGGCCACCTCTTCCCTCTAGTGACACAACACTGTTGGTATGGTATTTTAAGATCCCATGGCTTTTTTTTTTTTAATTTATCTCATCTATTTGTTTTGAGAAGTGGAACTATCAATCCTCTTTGATAGAGTCTATAACCATTATTTTCGGCATAAAAGAGGCAAAAGCTCAGGGACACCAAAGACTCATAATAGAATTAGATGCCCAAGTGTTAATCTGAGAGCTATAGAATCTTGGAAGTTTTTCACTGCAACCATTTGGTGTGATTATTAATGATATTAGATAGCTTACTTTGTCTTTTCATTCTATTTCTTTTGTTTATGTTCTACATACTTTAAACTCCGCTGTTCATTCTGTTGCCCGCATAAGGCTCTCTGCTATTGGCCTTCTTTGTTGGCCTTTTCCATACTCGTTATGGTTGAATTCTCCACTTCATGATTAATCAATGAAAGTCTCATATTAAAAAAAAAGTATTAATCATGTACTATTGGGTGGTTTGACCTAACCTACATTTCGTTTTATTTATTTTTAAAACCCTAAACTTTAAAGCTCTGTTTCCTTTACACTATCCGACAATAGTTTTTAAAATCATAATTTAAACTTTATTATAATTATGTTCTAAAAATTTGAAAGTTTTAATTTTTTTTTTTTACAGTTTACTAACATTTAGAAAATATTGATTTGAATTTACAACGAAGAAAATAAAATTTACAGAGAATAAAAATTGGTAATTTAAATTGTCTATTAACTGTTAAAAAATATTGGAGAGTTTAAAACTTTTTGAAGATAACTATCATATAGTTTTGTATAATTTAAAATATGATTTCAAAAGTTGTTGTTGAACAGTATAAAAGAAACAGAGAGTAAAGTGTAGATTTTCAAAAATAAGAATAGCAAATTATAAGCATGACCAAGCCATAGAGAGATTATTGTAAGTTCTTATATTATAAATTTGCTAAGGTTCGCTTTTGTTAATTCTTGTTTAATTCAACTCCTCGATTGAGTCACTACAAGTACAGGTGTTATCATGCATGTTTAAAGATTTGAAGGGCCAGATGTGCATAGTAAAAGTCTAGGGGCTTATTGGGTTGAAACATAAATGTTTAGGATTGGGCTGAAAAACATTAATGTTTAGTAGAGGGAATTTTCATTCAAATACCACTAAGAATAAATTATTTTGTTACTACACTGTAAACTATTAGAAAATTCACAAATACCAAATTATAGAGTTTAGACCAAATATTGATCTTACCAGCGGTACAAAAATAAATGATTCTTTAATATTATAAAATATGTATATATTATAGAGTAAAATAGGTAGAAAATTAGAAAAATATTACTGATATACCAATAATATGTTGAGATAAGTTGTGGCTTGTGGGTATAGCCATTTTTTTTTAGAGATTTTTTGTTATACTGGTAAAGCAGCTTCGGTCAAATCCACCAGAGCCAATTCAGATATTTTTATAAAGGTGAGGCTAAAATAAATATTTTTTTAAACTATAGTCATTGTAAGAAAATTTGAATAATTTTAAGGAGATATCAGAATGTATTTACTTTTAAATTTTGAAAAAAATTATATATATTTTAAATTTTTAGAAGGGGGGATAGGCCCTACTAATCTCCTTTAGTTCTGCTCCTGCACTCTACCCTTAGATAAAACAACCCAACAATTTTATTATAGCTCCACATATATATTTAATATTGTGGAGTAAAACTTCCTACATACTTTTTTTTATATAATATTATATCTTGTGATACATAGAGAAAAGAGAATGTTTTTGTTTACTATATTACTTGCACAGAAACACGAGAGGGATTGCGCGCGCACTCATTCGAGACATCGACAATCTTTATGGCTCAAATGTGAAGATCTGTTACAGAAACCTGGTCATTATGTTCACTGTTCATATTCCAAATTTGCTCTGGACCGTAGAAATAAAATCCTTAAAGACAAAAGCCCACGGACAAGGCGTCCGATAGGTTCGAAAAAGACAGCTTCCTACAAACGGAGATGTCGTCCAGAAAAAATTTGCTAAATGTAATTAAACTTCTACAAAAATTTGTATGAAATTTTAATTTGCAGAAATCGTTAAGATCCGTAAAAACTAATAAGTTTCATTTACTTTTTTAACCATTGCTACTACTACTAATCAAATCGTAATTTTTAAAATTTAATAGAATTACTACAAAACTTTTAATACGCACTACTCTGTTTCAAGAAGAACCCGCTTCCAAGGAAAGGTCCGAGCAAGTGCGTCTGATGTAGGGGTCAACCGTCTCGGCTTTATTAACACTCCGTTCCTGCGGAGCGATAGAGCATCGACCAGAAACGACAATGGAATTGTGGGGAGCCAAGTTTTTGTCACTGCTATTATCTCTAACTTTCCTATTCTTCTTGTGGGCCGTAGCAAGAGCTCAGCCGATTCCGCCGGCGAGGCACGACGGATTCGTCTACACCAACTACCCACTCAAATCGGATACCATCTTAATTGAAGCGTTTCTGGACCCCGTCTGCCCCGACAGCAGAGACTCCTGGCCTCCTCTCAAGCAAGTCGTCGATCACTACGGCTCCCGCGTTTGGGTCGTCGTTTCCCTCCTACCTTTACCGTTCGTAGTTTAATTCCCCTTTGTCTATTTAAATCTCCGTGATTTTGGGTTTAAGTTTGAATTCTCTGTGAATTGCAGCTACCATGACAACGCCTTTGCTGCTTCTCGTGCTCTGCATATTGTGAACTCGCTCAACTCTGGTTCAACTTTCGGATTGTTGGAGGCCTTCTTCAAACACCAGGTGCGGATTTTTTCTTTTTCCTTCCTTAAAAATTGATCCTTTCCATTTGTAGGCATCAGAATAGAGAGCCTAACTGATTGTTATGGTTGTCAGGCAGTAGTTTTCCTGATGAATGCCTTTCACTTTCCCCGCCATCTCCAAATTCCAGTTTATCATCATTCGCTAAGAGACATATACTCTTTTCATGGTTCTTTGAACTGAACATGCATAGATTATTTGTCGTCGTTGGATCGTGAGAAAGGTTTGGTATTAACGATCTGTGTACTGCGACTGAAGGCTAATTGATTGCGCCCCTCTCAAGTGTTCTGTGAAGTACTCTCATGTAGCACATCAGTTTGCAGCCATTGCTCTTTCACTTTCAGTTCCTGCCTTATGCCTTCTCGTGACTGATAATTATATTGCAGACTCCGGTCCGGAGTTCTACAAGGAATTTGCAGCATTTGGGTTCGTTATTCGAATGTTCCAATCCTGCAGCTTGACCTTGCTCTAAGAAACACCTTTCAGTTTCTATATATCGATCTGAGTTCTTTATGACAGTAAAATCGTTGCATCTGTTAGATGACAAGCCTGCCGGGAACTGAAGTTTGGTAGTACTTGAATTGATTACTTTGTAACAGGAGAGGTTCTACAATGATATGACAAACAATATGTCAAGGGCAGCGGTTGACAGTGACATAATCAAGTTCGCGACGGAACAGGTTGGAAACAAATACCACGAAGCAATTGAAGCTGGGTTTAGTGACCTGTCGACCAATCTGAAGACAAGGGTTTCTTTCAAGGTAAGGCAGCTTCTTGCTCCATCTCTCTTGTTTTCATTTCTGTGCTATGTTCCGCTGTTCTGCTACGCTTCGCCAACGCTTCACATTGAATTGTGTTAATGTTTTGCAGTATAGTAGTTCAAAAGGGGTTTATGCAACGCCATTTTTCTATCTTAATGGATTTGCGTTGCCTGGTGCTGGCTCCCCTATAGACTACAAAGGATGGACAAACTTCATTGATCCTCTGCTCTCCAGCCAGCACAAGTAGAAGGGCTGCTGCTCCCATCCCCCGAGTTTATTCTTCTCATAAATGGATTTTGCTTTGCCTTAAAGCATTGGATGTGTTCACTTGGTCAGTCAGATTGATATTATTTAGTTCTATTGTTTCTTCAAAGAGACAAAATAAACAAAACTAAATGCTCTTATCAAGTACACGAAATACGACTTAACTCGTGTACTGCTCGGTATATGATAGTGCGGTACATAAATTTCGCTATTTACCACGTTCTTGTGTCAAATATCATGGAATTTTACGTATGCTTGTTTATGTACTCTTTGATTTTTGTTGGTTTGCCGTAGTATGCTTGTTATATACCACGCACATACATTTATAAAATGGGAAAATATAATTCATTCACATATTTTGACATATATACCAAATACCCGACTTGTTCCTAGCTTTGCTAATTGCTAGTCTATAAGTAAGAAAATTATACCAGCATTAACCTCCGTCCCTCTCCAACTTAACCATAACCAGTAAATTAAGGAAAACTGTATCTTAGCCCACCCTGAGAAACCGTAAACCAACCCTTGTTCAATTGGTTCCAGAACATGTTTGCCACCCAGAATTTATTGATTTGGTATGGAAATTGGTACAGATTGAAGCTTTGGTGATGTGGTGGCTATGGAGGTTCGAAGAGGAGAGAGGGAAGACGGAGGCTTCGGGTGGGATGAGGAAATAAGTGTGAGTAGCTACCTAACCCTCTTAAGAGTCACATGTAGCTCCTAGGTGTCCTCTCACATTTCACGCCATTTTTTTCTACATTTTAGAAGGCCGCCCCACTCTCTTCACAATCTCAGTTACAACCTTACAACTTTAGTGCACAAGTTTCATGGCCCGTGCAATCAAGCCCCCAAGCTATCATGAGTAACACGTAAACCACTCCTCAAGGGTTAAAACAGTTCCATTTATCTCACAAACAACAGCGGATAAGCCCATTGAGAATTGAGAAAGATCACTTTTGATATTATTTTAATATTCTACACCATCTATGAGTTAAAATTTTCTCTAATTAAAATTACCAAAATACCCCTAGGCCCAATTTTGACTAAATGACCAACTTGCCCAAAATAAGCTACTATACCCTTCTAAAACCAATATCTAGCTTGCAATTAATATTCCAAACATCATTAATTACTAGAATAACACTGTTACCTTAGTGGAAGGGCCTTCACATTGACAGTATGATATCTCCTTCAATTTCTAGAATTTGGTATAGAAATCGGCCAATGTGGCCTAGAATCGATTCCAATAGTTACAAATGTTTTTGAATAAGATTAAACAGTGGATACGGTACTGCAAGATAATCACCAACCTTTATTGTAGTGGAGCAACGAAGACAATAGCCTACCTAGATTCGGTGCAGATGTTTGCAGACAATGGTGGTAGCAAGAAAATAAGAAGGGTCGGGATCCAAGGTGGCAACGTTTGCAATTTGGAGAAGATGAAGAATCCAAACACATAAATATGTCAACTTCTATAGTGCGATGATAGCGTTGTTGCTAGAAACATCATTAAAGGTAGAGGTGGGATGCAAGCTGACCCGACCCAGGATCGGCCGGGCCTGGGCTTGGGTCGAGGAGGACCAGGAACAACCCGGTACCAGGCAAGGTGGTCCCAAGCCGGTCCTGGGGTGGGTTCGGGGTGAAGCGAGGTGGGTTTGACATTTTTTTTGTGCAAAAAAAATTAGAAACATAATTAATTGTATATGTAATAAATATTTTTAAGAAAAAAACACCACATTTGGTGTAAGTTTTATTAAGGTAAAAAGCCAAACGGCACTTACAAATAATCGAAATGGGTCTTACATTTTGAAATGGGAAAACGTTCCGAAAATGATGAAAAATAAAAACATATGATCTGTGTTTAACAACATAATCAGATCAAATACAAACTACATGTATGACTGGAAAAAAAAATGCCAAGTCTGGGTATCGAATATTACCTCTTCATCTGAACTCTTTTGGTCTTGCTACTGAAGTGCTGCGATGCCCCAATCTTGGTTGTACACGTATACTTCTACCGCCTCGGGTGTCAATCTTGATTGTTTCACCAATATCACCCATTTTCCTGCATTAAACGCTATCTCGGATGATACGGTGAAGACTGAAATGACAATAATCTTCTGTTCGATTATTGACAAGATCGGAAACCTTGATTTCTTTTATTTCCACTACTTCAATATGTCAACATCGCTTGCCTCAAATGATGTATTGAGATAGTCATCAACCTCAGCTAATCCCGATGTTGTTGGTCGGGGTCGTTTGAGCATTTGAAGGGTCAGGCTGAATCTTGATGAGATTGATCTCCTTGAAGGCTCGGTTTGAAGAGATTTGAATCTTACATTTTCCAAATGGCACTCACAATATAACTTGTATAAAAAATGTAAATACTCAGAAGCAGGACATAGCTAAAACATTTATATGAGACATTTCGAAATAAGTATGAAAAATTCCTTCAAGTAATGTTGTTGTGCCGGTTAATTCAACATATGGGTCAAGCAAAGAAGTAACTAAAAAGATAGGTGAAATGTTTTCAAAATACTGAAGCCACTTAGCCTGTATGGCTTCGACAGTTGGTTTTAACAACACATCATCTTTAAACTGATATAAAGTATATGTAATGTTCACTAAATGAAGCAAAACTTGATAAATAGTTGGGTAGTAAACACCAAAGAAAAATTCAGTAGCCTTGTAAAAAAACTTTAGCAATTCACCGGTTTTGGAATATTTTTTGCAAACTTCAGTCGTAAGAAATTCACAACCCATTTTTAAGTTCATGAAATGTGTCAACAAATTTGCATATGGGAAAGCATCTTGCAACATCAAATATGTGGAGTTCTAGCAAGTTGGGCAATCCAATTTAAATCGTTTCCAAGAAAACTCTTTTTGAGTTTCAAAACAAAAGCTTTTAAATTCACGAAACACAGCAGGTATTGATTTCAAATATGTTAATGAGTTCCGAATAGACAGAATTTCATTTTGGAGAACTTTTAAACTCTTTTCCACACAAAGGTTTAAAATATGACATATGTATCTAACGTGAAAGAATGCACCGTTGAGAGGTGGTTTCAATGTTTGACTCAAAAGGTGAGCAACAACATCATTGTTTAAAGCATTATCAAATGAAATGCGCAAAACTTTATCAGCACAAAAATAATCGCGTAAAGTTTCTAAGATGCAATTGAATATGTGATAACCACTATGATCCGTTTCAATGACCCTAAATGACAAAATTCATTTTTGCATAATTCAATCAGAATCAATCCAATGAGAAGTAACACAATAAAAATGATTGACCTATAGGTGATGTCCACATATCAGAAGTGAGTGCCACACAATGATCAAAAGCAGAAAAATAAGCTTGTAAATCTGACTTTCTGGCTTCAAATAATCTAAAGTTTTCTTTCCTAGCAGTTTTCATAGACATTTTTTTAAATGCCGGATTTAATTGTGATTTCATCCAAGATTCTAGATGCACATCTTTAGCTTGTGAAAAAAGTTTTTCGGTAAGCATTATCCAATTTACCATACATTTTCCATAAGATTGTTGGTTAAAACAAAAAATACCTAGCCTGCCGGTGTCGATTGTAGACCCAAGTTGTGTTTATCCTCCAGAACTAGTTCCGGCATTGGGGACAACATTAGAATGTTGATTTTCAATATATTGCTTCAGCATTCTAGTGTCGGAATTCTTCTTATGCATCAATTTTTTACCGCAATGTTTGCATTTCCTGTATCTTGACTCCCCTTCGTGTATGAGCTCATAATGCTCCAAAACCCAAGCAGTTAGTCTCGAGGATTTACCTTGTCCTTAGGTTTCCTCTACAACGGGTCCATGACTTGTCGGTATCGGTTGTGTTGATGAATTCCCCGCCGCTATTGCATCTAATTCTTCAACTTCATCATCCGATAATTGATCATCAAGTCCCAAATCATAATTCATCATATCGACTCTGACATTATCGTTGTGCAACTTTTCAATTGATATGCCTTTATTGACAGGGTAAGAACGGCAACGGAACAAGCGTCGGAGGTCGGTGGTGGGGGAAGATCAACTCTATGTCGCCTTGCCTTTTCCTCTTGAAGCCATGAGTCACGAACTAAAAGTGGTGATTAATTCAAAATTAAAAGGAGATTATGAAGATATTATGGGGAGATTAGCAAGACATTTGGAAGTGATTAAGAAAAAAGGTCAAATGCTTGAGAGAATGTAGTAGAGGAATAAGAGAGATTGAGTGGTCGTGTGAGGGTAGAGTGAAAATGACATTGGTATTTATAGGGGAGGGTCAAAAAATATTTGGACAAAAAAGTCCTCAAATTTTAGTTGTTGGGAAGGGTGAAAATGGAAGTTTGGGGGCTAAAATGTAGTAGAAAACCGTTGAAGGGCCTATATTGTAATTAACCCATCTTTTGAATTTTTTTTTTAGCAAGTTGTTGTTTCTGACTGTTGTATCCCAGGCCCGGACCGGATCGGCCGGTCCTAGGCTGGGCTCTGGCCGGGGCTGTTTTCAGGGCCGGGCTGTCCATGTCACGAGTTGGGTCGGGTTTGATTCTAGGCCGGGGCGAGATATTTTGCACCATTCTCCTTTTTCAGGCCTATATTTGGCCCAATATTTAGCAGGTTTTTGCCAGGACGGGGTAGACTTTCAGGCCGGTCATGGTTTGGGCTGGGTCAACCCGGCCTAGGTCCCACCTCTAGTTGGAGGCGGCGGTAGCTGTTGGAGAAGACAAAAATGCTGTTTGGTGTAGAGCATACAATGTGAATTAGTTATAGTAATGAGGAGTAAATTTAAAAATTTCTTGATATATCTAATTAGACATATGCTCATAATAGCCTCTTCAATTTAGTGTGATTTGGTATACATATGACTTGATTGATCTAGAATATTCCCAAAAAATTGGGAGAAACTTTTTGCCAAAAATTACAGAACATTTTAATTTTGGGCCGAAATATCAACGAAAACAAAAACAAAAGAAGAAGAAGTTGGATAATAAGTAATGGGCCGGACATATTTGAAAATAGCCAAGGGAGACCCAACCCAAAGATGGGATGGTCAACAGAAGAGGAAAGAGGCGCAAGGTTCGGGCAGCTCAGGTTGAGGAAGCGCGGTGGTGGTTATAAAAACAGGGAGGCATCTCTTCGGTAGGGCTTAGGGCGTAACAGAAGAAACGAAGCCGTAATAGAGGGCTCTCTCTTGGTGGAGCGTTGCGTACTTTGTTTTATCCCTATCCCACCCCACCCCTACCCTTCTTAGGTATCCACTCTCTGCTCAGATCTACAGTCTTCCTCCCTTTTCATTTTCCATTTTAGTTTCTTGGATTTCATATTCCAGCAAGTTCCTCCATTTTTTGATTCTGTAACTGCGATTCTGGGGTACAGAATAGATGGATCGGTACCAGCGAGTGGAGAAGCCGAAAGCAGACGCGCCAATTGACGAGAATGAGATTCGTATCACTAGTCAGGGCCGGATGCGCAGCTATATCACCTACGCCATGAATTTGCTCCAGGTTTCTTCCTTTCTCTCCCGTCTAAGCCTCTAATTTATATCTCCTGGCATCTTAGTAGCGATTGTTAATATCTATATCGTTCGGTTTTTCGTTCACGAATCCTGTGCCGTTGCTTGGATTGGATCTCTTAGGTATGGCCTGTGCTCTGAAATAACGCTTTGTGTTTGTGATACTGTGATTTTAGTGCTTGTCCTTTGATTCTATTATTCCGTGTTTGCCGATTCCAGTATCAGATTGACGGTGGGAGTAATGATGAATTTTGGCCATTTTTTAAGAAAAGCTTTTAACTTGTGCTTCGCAGGAAAAAGGCGCCAATGAAATCGTCTTTAAGGCTATGGGAAGAGCTATCAACAAGACGGTGACTATAGTAGAGTTGATAAAGGTACCATACTGATATTCCCATTTCCCAAGGGGATAATGAGGATATTTATTTCTGGGATTTGGCTGAAGAAATTTATTTTTATCTTGTGCCTTTAATGCAGAGGAGGATTCCTGGTCTACACCAGGTTACATCAATTGGCTCTACAGATATAACGGATACATGGGAGCCTTTGGAGGAAGGACTCCTTCCGTAAGTGCTCTGTTAACAATTATTTTGTGTAGTTTTTTTGCGTGAACTTGTGTTGGTAACTTTTTTGCATGTGTGGTAATCCTTCTCATCACAGCTTGGAGACCACAAGGCATGTGTCAATGATTACAATAACCCTTTCAATGAAGGAACTCAATACATCTTCTGTCGGGTATGCCTCAACAGCTCGACTTTGCTTAGTTACTTGTGGCTCATGTGAATTCTGTGTTCTGATTAGACCAGTTTACATATTTCTTGAGCAAAAAGCATTTGTTTGAAAACCACTTAGAAATGGGATTATCTGGAGGCCTATAACTCTGTCTAAGCAGGATTAAGAATCTTATTGAGTTGAAAGCAATGGTAGTATACTGTGTTACTTGAAGCAAGTTGTCTAGTTGTCCCTATGTTGACATTTCAAGATAAAGATATGGGCGCTTTATTTAAGCTTCATATTCTGCTCTTTGATGGCTTATTTTCCCGAGTTCATCTTTTGAGGGGAGAGAGGTGTTGGGGGCTAGGTTTCTTACATTCACTAGGAAGGGTTTCCGCATGCATGCCATTTTGGAATCTGTTGGACCATTTCCTAAGCATGTACTTTAATGTGGGGAGGGGGGATGCTCGGAAGGGATCTGTTCCTAACAGGATAACTGAGTTAGTGTAACATACAGCCCAGAGCCCTAAGCTCCAAGAAGCTTCAGATTAGCGTTGCTACCAGGATTCTTAACCATTCACATTTTAATTGAAATGAGCTGGCTTTTGTTTACTACCTAATAATGTTACTCATTGTCTTAGGTATCAGCCACCGTTACCAGTTGACCAGGTGAAGCCAACCACAGAACTTGATTATGAAGGAGGTATAATCTATATCTGCCATCATTGGCCAATTGTCTGTTCCACCTATGATTGAACTCTGTCAAGCTTTTCTCGTTTTCCTGCAGAGGGCTCCCCTAGTAATGCCCGTGGCAGAGTTGGCAGCGGTAGAGGAAGAACAAGGGGTAGAGGTATGTTTCAGTGCTTTATGTTGGTCTGCATAGATGAAGACATAGAATAGACACAAACCAGAAATCTTTGCTTGCTTTTATTTCTGTGATCTTTATTAATGATGCAGTAAGTCACCATGGCTAGATGTTGAAAAGGGTTCTTTAATTTTCATAGCCATGCAAGTCTCACATGTAACTTTTTGCGCTTTTAGGAAATGGTTATGTTTCTGTTGAGTATGAAGATGGAGGTTGGGACCGCAATCGTGGATACTCTAGGGGTAGAGGACGAGGAAGAGGACGTGGTTACCGTGGCCGTGGAAGGGGAGGGTACGGTGGTCCCCAGGGTGATTTTCAGCAAGATGGAGGCTACAATTATGATGCACCTCCTAGAGGCCGTGGTCAGTTTCTTGACCTGCTTTTCTTTTTTATGTCTCTGATTAGTTATGGTAGGATTTCATAACATGATCTGTGATTCACTGATTTGTGTGTTTAAACACAAACAAATTTGTTGTTGTTTTTTCCTTTTGAACATGATAATAGGTATAGTGTATCATGTTCACCTAATTGTATATGCATTTATCAGTATTCACTCGAATAGATATTTAATTTAGTTACTGAAATTTGGCAAAAGTGTTCATTTGGTTCTTTTCTCAGGATCGGCCTCTTTATGGCTCTTGCATATTTGGTTTTGACATTCTTGATGATAGTAAGATTGATGGTTGGAGCTTTGTCTACTTGCAGGTCGTGGACGTGGCAGGGGAAACCGAGGCAGGGGTCGTGGCTTTCGATCTAATGGGCTGATCCAAGCTGCTGCTTAAACAGAAGGGTGTTGATCGAGTGTGATGCAACTGTGTGCCTTCACAGCTATCATATGTTTATTGTTTTTATTTTCCTTATATCGTTTTTTTGCCTCCTCCTTGGAAGACTTGAATGAAGTTCTTGAAAGGTAGTTCCCTAAAAGGTAGTTTCGTTGTCTTGGTTTTTTGGCGGCAAAGTAGCTTTAGGATTTGGTTTCTATGTAACCTTGTTAGAATAGCATCGTAAATGTAGGAGTTGGTTCGTGTATGTGTAGCTGATACTGTTGTATCCCTGTTTCGAGGTTAATGCATTTGTTTCGATTACTTTGATTCTCTTCTTGCCTGCCCCTGAAGAACAAGATGGTCAAAGTTTCTGCTACGAAACCGACCAGGTTGGCTCTAATCATGCACGGTTTAACTACACTCGCTTGTAGATGAAATTTTGCTCTAGAATTTCAGGAATTTTTCGTTAAACGTTGCATAATTCAAGTCATACACATCCGTGAAAATTTACAAAATAATCCAAACATTACCAATTTTAGTCGCTGAACTTTTTAAAAATTAATGAATCAGTCCAAAATTAACATTTAGTCGCTAAAATTTTATAAGATTTACAAATGCATCACTATTACTTGAACAGTAACATTTTAGTCACTATGCTTATGCTAAAAAATTTAGGAACAATTTTTTCCTGAACAGAAACAAAGTCGACCTGATAGCTTCAATGGCTTCTCGGATCCTTCTCCACCCGCTATAATCGTTCCCAAACGACAAAAAAAGAGAAATACCCACTAAGCAAAATCAAAACAAATTCTTGAACATTCAAAATCGCTCAAAATTTCTCCTCCTTCAAAATCGAAACAAGTTGCTGAACATTCAAATCACTCTCGCATCGTCGCCTGGTCTTCATCGGCTCGTACATCATCGCTCCGTCGAAGAGCCCCAGATGTGGTGAATCAGCATCTGTTCCAGTCACCGGCGCCGCCGCTTGTTCGCTCTCTGTTTTCGGATCGAGTTATCTAGTCACCGGCATCCATCCTCCCTGCTTTCCTCTTTCTCCGTCTTCGTCCTCCCTCTCCTCTCCACCTCCGTCTTCCGCCTCTCCTCTCTGCCTCTGTCTTCCTTCTCCTTTCCGCCTCCATCTCCCTCCTTTTCTCCACCTCGTCTCCCTCCTCTCCTCTAATCCCGGAAACTCGCGACAGATTGCCCCTCACGGATTGGCCTGCGACGAAGATTTCAAATTCACAACTTCAATTTCAAAATCTCAAATGTCAAATCCACTATTCTCGGCAGGAAAAAGAGGGATCCGAAATCGGAGCAGAAGGAAAAAGAGAGGGAAAGAGAGAGGTGACAGTGACGGCGGTGTTCTTGGAGAGAGAAGACGGCGGAGGAGAGACGGAGAGAAGGGTTTAGGGAGGAGGAGAGAGTGGAAAAGTTTGTGGGATGTGTTTACTTTAGGGTATGGTTTAGGTTGTTAGATGAAGAAGTTTGTGGGGCACAGTTTTTGTAAAAGAATGTTTGTAGGGTAAAATCAGGTTTTTCCATTTTTTTTTTTTATCTAACTGTGAATCACGGGCGTTAATTTTGTAGGGTATAAATGTAGGTTTTTGAAACAGGGAGGTAAAAAGTGTAGGTTTGACCAAATCTCAAGTGCTTTTGGTAATTTCCTAAAAAAATTTATATAAATTACCAAAAAAGTAATACATTTAAGGAGAAACAAGTTATGTCTTATTCATTACTAATCTTATTACTTTCATATGTGCTAAAAAAAAATTCTTTCTTTGATTGTTTCCCTAGAAAAAGCTAAGCATTACCATATGACATCTTTCTCCAATTTGGTGGTCAGTTGTGTATGATCATGTCATTCCTAAGGCCGGTGGTCCAAAGGTTGGTTGTGGTGAAGTTGTGCCAAAAGTAGCCATAGGATGTTAAGTGCAAATCTTACCAAAGGAGAAGGTTATGTGTGAGAATGGCAACTTAATTCTTTATATTCATTCTGCTTTTGTTTGAGTCCTAACATTAGCAAAAAAGAGACTTACAAAACACTCCCAAAGAATTGCATTATTTACATTCGCCCATCCTTTGTTTCAAAATACACTTTATCCCTGAAATGTTATCTTCATCCATCTGATTATTAAATTTATGGGTCTTGCCACAATTGCAAATCTTTTTTTTTTGGTACTTAGAAAGGAAAAAGCTACAACTAAGAATCAGGATGCAAACTTGAAGAAGCCAGCCCATGAGCTTTTCAAACAATGTTGTGATTGACCTTTATGAAGTCGAGCCTATCAAAGGAAGTAGCTAAACAACGAATGGTCTAGACCTTCTCATTGATTTCTAGGTTGATTGTATTCTAATCAGTAATTTGCAAAAAAGCTTGTAAACAGTACTTAAGAATTGAACAACATAGAATACTTTTTGCTGCAACAAACTTCAAGGCCTTGAGGATTGCTTGGACTTTCAGGACTATGGCAGATGAGCAAATACACAACCAAAACTACTGTTGCTGAGGTGTCCTATGAAGACGACAATACTAAGCCGCTACACTTGTCTTAGAAAAATTATTCCAAGCCCCATCAACTTGGAAAATAATCGGGGCTTCTAAACAAGAAAAGCTTTCTTGAATTTTAATTTGAGGTAAAGTACTGGTGAGTGCAGGCTAAGCATACAACTTATTTTGGTCTCTGGCTTGAAAAAATCCCTACAAAGGGAATCTCTATCACTGACTAATCAGGATGCATTCCAGTGCATGTTAATGAATAATGCAAAATTTCAACTCAACCAAATCTACCATAGAGTTGAAACGAGAATATCCAATGTAGTGCAAAAACAAGATTTTTTTAGATGGATGGTACCTAGAATCACAACCTGAAGTTAACTCCATTGATAAGGAGTGTAACACTTGGCTTTTGAGACCTTACAACAATTAAATAAGAGCAACTAAGGAACAAATGGGTGATGTCCTCCTTTTCCCTTCTACATTGGGGACACAATGAAAAAGTTGCCAAATTCCTCTTGAAAAGTGCCCTTTAGTAGCTAGAGCATCAAAGAAATATTTCTATAGGAAAGTCTTGAATTTATGCAAGATATTTTCTACCTAGACCTTTTGAATAAATTTTTGAAATTGATGGATCGGTACATCTAATGAAATTTGAGGATTTAATGTTGCCTGTATTGAAGCCTAGCCTTTTTTAGCAGTATAAGCACCATCAGCTCTTTCTCACATAAGCCAATCTTTATCTGTCCCACTCTTGTGAACTAATCTAAAAATTGACCAAATAATATCACATAGGAACAACCGGGAAATAAAATCCATATTCCAAGCCCCTATAGAAGGAAGAATAAAATCCTTAACTTTGGATGGTAAGGGAAAGTTTGACCGAGCGAGCATCCTATCATGAATCTGAGTTGGAGGGATCCATAGGATATAATAGTCATTCCATATGTCCTTCAAACTACCATTCCCAATAGACCAACATAGATAAGGTTCCAAAAAGCTTTCTATCGAAGATCAATCTCCTTCAGATAGAAGATGGATTATTTCCTAAATCAACTTTCCATAAAGACTCATTCCTCTTATAGATAGCTTATAGAACTTAGAAGAGTAGGAGTTAAGCCTCTCATGCTTTATGCTAGAAAGTTCTTGCAAGAAGTACTTCATTAAATAATCTGAGATCATGAATTCTAAGACCCCAAAACCTTTTAGAAGAGTAACAAGGAAACAACCTCTAAAATGTATGTCCTTTCCTTGATTTGCCCCTTTCCACCAGAAGCGAATTATTGATTTGGTTATTTTATCACTCATCATAACAGGGGCATTATATAGATCAGTAAAGATGAGAGATAGGTTTGAATTAAGTTAAGGTGCCCCACTTGATTAAGAAGCTTCCATTTCTGAGTAGCTAGTATGGACTCAACTTTCTCGTTAAGAAAATCAAAAGGCACTAACTTTGTCATGTCACAGTTGAAAGGGATACCTAAGTATTTTGTGATAGCATCATTTACTGGAAAATGCAGGACATTAAAAAACATATAAATAAATCTATTAGAAACATTACTACTAAAGCACCATTCAAATTTCAAAATATACACCTCCTAACACATTGCTTCCTGATATAATTTGAGGGTTTTCCTTAAGAGAGTGTATGGAACTAAAATCTGGATGAAAAAAGGTAAAGCTTTCATTAGTCAAAAATAAATTATTGATGGAAGGGTCTAAAATGCTTGCTTTCACCCGGAGGATTGCACCAGAGACCTTAAGGTCCTGTAAATAGCTAGACAAAACATCACTGCAAATCTTAACCCAATGTTAACCTTTTGGTTTGAGGTCGTAAAAAGCTTCATTGAGCATCAAATTTTTCTTGTTTGACTTGGTAAGCCATCAAAAGTTTTTTTTTTTGTATTCAAAAGCATGCTTACAAATATATTAGGGAAGATGTGTTAGTATATGTGTTAGTATTTTAAGTAGGGGGAGAGGAATGCTAGTTTTTTCAAGACTCAATGGGTAACCGAACTAATTTTGTGTAGTATTTTTTAATAATGAAATGAGGAAGCCAGGTTTGAATCCTGAATTTCCTTATGATGTCCCCAATGCTTTAGCCTTTCCTTTATCATAATTTTTTGTCCAAGGAGAAATGTGAATACTTGATAAATCTGGCAAAGCCTCACATGGTGAAGTCAATAATAGTTGATAGCGAAACTAGTTAGAGTGAAGATAGCATGACTGTGTTTCTAGTCCACCCACCCCATTTTTTTTTTTGTGCATTTGTGATTGCCAACCATTGTAATATAGAATTAGAGGGAAATGAAAGAAAAGCTGAAAGTGCTATTGGATGCTAGTCTGACACTCTTTAAATTCATTTATCGGGTTTGTACTAGTTTGGGTATGCTTATCAAGAGAGGACAGGATATGATCATTAGGGCTATAGAGAAACGGATAGCTAAGTTCACTTTCATTTCCATACGTATGGGATTTTCGAATGCTAAACAAAGCCTCTGAGTCGAATGATTAAAGTTTTATACTCAAACTTATACTATTATTGTCTGTTTTTAGTTGTTGGACTCTTGGTTCATATCTAATCATTTGTTGTCTTTTATGTCTATGCATCTATGGCTTGTCCCTTAAAGGTTTTTTATCGCCTTTGATCTTTGCATACTTCATGGCCTCCTTTGACCACTGACATTGGCCATCATCACTAGCAATGTTGTTCGGTTTTGTTCTTAATGTGGGTAAAAAAAGCGTGTAAATCTTTAGCAAACATTAATTGAATTCAAGTTGGTTGTTTATGCTGACAATTGTTGCCAATCTTAGGATTGGATTTAACTTCTTTGGCGCCGCAATAGATAGGCTCATCAATTTCATCTCGAATTGCATATCTGTCGCTTAATTCAAGCATCAGTCTTTGAACATCAAAAGCTCCAATTAATGTTCCAAAGAAGAGCCTTAAGTTTTTTAAGCAAAAGAATGATCGATGAAAGCTAAGTATAGCTTTAACATGTACTTTGCTTGCTAATACTTTGATATACTTGTGGTGGCTTGAAGAAAAATAAAAGAAAGATGCCAGTTACGAAACCATTATAAAAAGTAACGAGCATATTTGATATCCAATCTCGAATTTTTGTTCTAAAATTATTTAAAAAGATTTTATTTTGGTCTCCTACTACACAAAATCAATTAAATTAAAATAGCTATCTGATCTCAAAATTTGGAATCCTAATTCAAATTATCTGGCAATGGTCTTCAAATAAATTTAGTTTGTGCAATTACTTTTCTGTTAATAGTCTATTGATAGTAAAATTTATTTTATCTTTTAATAATTTTATGAATGAAATAAATATTATTTACAAAGATAAAATTTTAATAATTTAAATTATTTATTAACGACTTCAAAAATATTGCTTGGCTTAAATTGATTGGAAGAGGGTTATCAAATAGCTTAAATTTACTCGAAGACAATTATTAGATAATTTAAGTTCAGATTTTAAAATTTAATACTATTAGATTATGAAGGTTAATGAACTCCATATAATGAGAGACCAAAACGATTTTTTCTTTAATAGCTTTAGAAACCAAAATGAGACATTTTTAATGGATTTAAACATTTTTAATATGTTTAAGAGTACAACTGAATCTTCTAAACGTTATAGAGTAAAACAGAAAAATAAGCAAACATTAAGGACTACACAGAGAATTTACCAAAAGCTAATTAATAAGAAACCCCCGACCACCCAGAAGACAAACACATTAGAATCGGCAAAGAGCCTTGCTTGGAAGGCCGAACCACAGCAAGTCTCCTGACCTGAGCAGCTGTAAATAACCACTTCTCTCAACCCCAGAGCTTCTCGGTCGCTGCGGGATATCGGATCCGATCTGTAAGTTCTTAAATCTTCACTTCATTTTGGATATCTAAGGAATTTTCTGCCCTTGAGCTAAACTCTTGCTTCCGATTTTCTTACGATGATTCACTAAAGCTTTTCCAAGATGACTCAAGATGTGGAGATGAAGGATCACCAAACCCCTTCCCATTCCGTTTCATCAGCTGTACCCTCTACTCTGCAGCGTAAGTATCTGTTCAATCGGACCTTCATTCTGCTTATTTCAGAATCTAGGGTTCCTTTGATTTTTTTGTTTGTCTGTCGTCAATACTTAGTTTGGGCTTTCGTTTTTTTTATTGTTCTGGTCCTTTAGATTTGAAGGAAATTTCTTCTCTTATTGAGAATGGTTCGTACGCGAAGGAGGTTCGCCGGATTGTGCGCGCCGTTCGCCTAACGTTCGCCCTGAGGCGGAAGCTCACTGCACCGGTGTTGTCGGCTTTTCTCGATTATGCACTGCCTGCTGGTTCTGATGTTCATGCCAAGTTGTCTGTGTATCTCCCCAAGGTGCTTTATAGAACGCTTTTACTCATTGGTTTAGATGTTCCACTGAGACAACATGAGACCAGACTGAGGGGCATGTCTGGATTAATGTTTGTACCTGACATCATATACGGTCCAGGACAGTCCAATTCCGGGCATCCATTTGTTGAGCATTAACAACTATTTTTCTTGGTTCATGTTATAGATATTTATAATTACACTAACTTTGTGAACTAGCTATATTGACCTGATTGCAACTTTAGGGCAAGTATTTGTTTGTGGATTCTGCTGGGCAGTGTTTGGTGCTTAGTCATCTGGTGTAGATGTTGCTCATTGTTTTTGTGGTATATAAATTTAGTGCTGCCAAGATATGTTAAATTGCGCTATGAGCATGAATCAGTTTGCTCATTTTTTTTGGGAGCCTTATTTTGAAACATACACTTTATTGCAGGAAGATGAGCATGATATGGAAGTTGACACTGCAACATCTGCAGTTCAAACTCCAGCAAAACACTTGCTTCCGGAGCTTGAAATTTACTGCTACTTGCTTGTGCTTCTTTTTCTTATTGATCAGAAGAAATACAGTGAGGTTGAATTTAATTTTGTTATTTGGTGTTTCTCTATTGCTATTTGGATTGCTTGGAAGAGTTCATTCACACTGTTCTGTTTTCAGGCTAAAGCTTGTTCAACAGCAAGTGTTGCTCGGCTCAAGAACCTAAACAAAAGAACTCTTGATGTTCTTGCGTCCAGGCTTTACTTCTACTATTCATATAGTTATGAGCTAACAGGTGATCTTGCTGAAATTCGAGGGTAAGCCAACATCATGGATTATTTTCATATTCTGGCTTGTACCTTTTAAGTCTGATATAGCTGTATGTTGTACTTGAGAGTTGAATTATGAGTACTCATGCTTGAAGTCATTACTCAGTAATCCATCCATGATTTTCATCTGATCTTTAGTGTCCTATTTTCTTCAGTAATCTCCTTGTCTTGCATCGTATGGCTACCCTGCGGCATGATGAACTCGGTCAGGTGTGTTTTCAGTTTATCTGTGTTCTTTCCTGTTAACTGGTTTTGGACCTGAACCTTGGGCATGTTGTGATTTAATGGTTGCTTTTGTAGGAGACCCTTCTGAACTTGCTATTGCGCAATTACCTCCACTATAACCTGTATGATCAGGCAGAGAAATTGAGGTCTAAGGCACCACGATTTGAAGCACACTCGAACCAGCAGGTACAACTAACAACTGTTTTTTATTTCATTTCTATCAATGCCTGGAAGTTTCATGTGAAGAAAAGCTAATTAGAGGGGAAAAAAAAAGCTCTGACATCTACTTCCCTAGTGTCGTTGCTAGTTGTTAAGAAACTCATTTAATGATTGTGTGTTCGAGTCTGATGGCTTCCTTCATCTGTTTTAGCTGTTGCAATTTCATAATTCTGATGGGCTCCTTCACATCATCTGTTTTAGCTTTTGCAACTTTGTAATTTTCTTAATCATTATGTCACTCTTTTCTTACTGGTTATGGTTCTCTTTTCTTACTGGTTATGGTTCAAATTTCTCCATTTAAGGGAAAATATAGGAAGGTTGAAACTATCTAAATAGCATTTGAACTTTTGGTTCTTATTTGTTGGTATCTCTAACCATTTACCAGTTATGTTTTGCTTCATATCAAATTGCTTGGCTTATATGGGTGTGTTGAAGTTCTTGAAAGATGTCTAATTACAAAGTTGGTGTCACACAGTTTTGTCGTTATCTCTTCTATCTTGGGAAGATTCGCACAATCCAGTTAGAGTATACAGATGCAAAGGAAAGTCTACTGCAGGCTGCTCGAAAAGCCCCAGCTGCTGCTCGTGGATTTCGAATTCAGTGTAACAAGTGGGCTGTATTGGTCCGTCTGTTGTTGGGGGAGATACCAGAGAGGACAATCTTTATGCAGAAGGGAATGGAAAAGGCTTTGAGGCCTTATTTTGAGCTTACAAATGTGAGTGTGACTGGTTTGATGCTCTGTGTATGGTAATATTGACATATACTGCCAAAAATATTATTGGTGAGCATGCTTATCATGCTAAATACGAGCACCAATAGTCATTTTTGGGAGGTAATTAACTTATGTGCAAATCTGTCAGGCTGTACGTATTGGTGACTTGGAGCTATTCAGGACTGTTGCTGAGAAGTTTGCTAGTATCTTCAATGCTGATAAAACACACAATCTGATCGTTCGCCTGCGACATAATGTTATCAGGACTGGTTTGCGAAACATCAGCATCTCTTACTCAAGGATTTCTCTTGCTGATGTTGCTCAGAAACTAAGACTAACCTCTACAAATCCAGTTGCGGATGCTGAGAGCATTGTTGCAAAGGCCATTCGTGATGGTGCTATTGATGCAACATTGGATCATGCAAATGGATGGATGGTCTCAAAAGAGACGGGTGACATATACTCAACAAATGAGCCTCAAATTGCATTTAACTCAAGGATTGCTTTCTGCCTCAACATGCACAACGAAGCAGTTCGAGCCTTGCGTTTTCCACCGAACATCCACAAAGAGAGTGAGAGTGCTGAGAAAAGGAGAGAAAGGCAACAGCAGGAACAGGAGCTGGCAAAGCACATCGCAGAGGAGGATGATGATGACTTCTAGGGATGATTTGTACTTCTTTAATGCAAGCATTTCGGTTACTTTTGTGTGCACTTATTTTCTGATAGCTTAATGTCTTGGACTTGCATCAAGGAGTTGGTCCCAAGAATTCCCGCGTCATTAATTTTTTCCTTTCATTGTTTTACTTAAGACTGAATCTGATGAATGAAAACTGATAGCCTTTGGTTAATCAGATTCCAGCAAATATAGGTACTGAATAACTGAGTTTTCCCAGCCCCAAAAAATGGTGTGCTTTTGGGTTTAGGTCTGGTTGTGGGTGGAAACAATAGTATGAAGCTGTTTAAATTGAGGGACCGACATGGACGGTAAAAGCGTCGAATGTTTGCTTCTGTTTAGGGCTTCAAAAATAAAAATGTGGTCGTGTGAAAGTAATTTCGGGATGTGGAAAATCTTATTGCTGGTATTTTCTTGGATGTTGAAGCTAAAACCCCCAGGCCAATTATGTGACAGGCTACTGGCAACATCACATGGAACGATTCACGAGTTTACACACAACACATTGTTTGTTCCTCATTGAAGGTCTTAATTTGCTGCTGCTGCCTGCTGGCGACGCAGTGTCTCTGATGTCATGTCACATGCTCACTCTAGTTCCTGTCGACAGTGCAGATAGAACGTCGGAATTATTGAACAGAACACCAGAAGATGTTGAAATCTCCACGTGGGATTGTTCCACACTGGAGGAGGCCTCTCATTAAGTACCCTTTTCATGATTTCGTTTCTCGTCTTGATGCCAACAAATACTCGACCCCCCAAGAAATGGCAAAAATCGTCCAGTTAAGTGTAGCCACCTTGCTCGAATTCTGCTTCCAGCTTGCTACTATTTTCTCAGCTTCAGGATGGAGCAGAGCTCATGCCACCTTCTATGGCGGCAGAGATGCATCGGGAACAATGGGTAATTAACTATGTGGTAACTAATAGGATTCAGCGTTTATGGGAATATACATGCTGTTGGGAAACAGGGGGAGCTTGCGGGTATGGGAATTTGTACGCAAGTGGGTACGGGACGAGCACCGCGGCTCTAAGCACGGCGCTTTTCAACGACGGAGCTTCCTGTGGGCAATGCTACAGAATCATGTACGATCACGATGCCGACCCCAGATGGTGCATCAAACGAGCCGCCGTCACAGTCACAGCCACCAACTTTTGCCCGCCCAACCTCCCCCTTCCCAACAACGCCGGCGGCTGGTGCAATCCTCCGCTCCAACATTTCGATATGGCTCAGCCTGCTTGGGAGACCATCGCTATTTATAGAGGAGGCATTGTGCCCGTCCTATTTCAAAGGAACTCATCTCTGTAAAACAAGACAGTAATATTGCCGCACACATACCTCTGTGAGGCTTCTTCTTATTTATAATAATGTACAAACGGATTAAACAAGATGGAGATAGATACAACAAGTGTTATCGTAACAGAAAGGATAACTAAGTTATTTAGCCTAAGTGTTTATCACGAACAGGATTGTGTTCAAGGTTTGATGGTGTTCCACGTGGTAGGTTATTCTGTTCTTCAACAGGCCCCTTCAATTTCAAGGGTCGTGGACGAACGTTGAGATTGTACCTCAGACGAGAGAAAGCCTTAGATGCAAGCGGCTTGGTGAGAATGTCAGCTAACTGATCCTTTGTTGAAACGAACCGAACATCAAGGTCCCGCCGAGCAACTTTTTCACGAACGAAGTGAAAATCAACTTCGATATGTTTTGTTCGAGCATGGAAGACAGGATTGGCAGTCATGTATGTAGCCCCAAGGTTATCGCACCATAACATAGGTGACCGAGGTAGATACACACCAAGTTCACGAAGCAAGATCTGCAGCCATGTTAGTTCAGCTGTCGCATTAGCCAATCCCCGATATTCAGCTTCAGTACTTGATCTTGAAACAGTTTGCTGTTTTCGTGAGCTCCAAGAGAGTAAGTTCGAACCGAGAAACACAGCATACCCACTGGTGGACCTTCTATCATCAGGGCATCCCGCCCAATCCGAGTCGAAGAATGTAGCAAGTATTAGTGAAAAGTTACGATGAATGCGAAGGCCAAGGTTTATTGTATGGACCAAGTAGCGTAGGATTCGTTTGACAGCAATCCAGTGAGCTACTGTGGGAGCTTGCATAAATTGGCATACTTTATTCACCGCATAAGAGATATCAGGTCGAGTTAAAGTGATGTACTGAAGAGTTCCAACCGTGCTCCGAAATAGTGTAGGATCAGAAAAGGCGTCACCTTTGTCTCGATATAATTTGTCACTTGTTGTCATTGGTGTGGATACTGGTTTAGCCTTGGTCATCTGAGTCTTTGCCAATAGTTATAGGATGTATTTTTGCTGAGAGAGCACTAAACCATGTTGGTCATGAATGGCCTCTACGCCAAGGAAATAACTCAATAATCCGAGATCTTTGAGAGGGAAATCTTGCTGAAGAGTGCCGATCAACCTAGATATAGATGAAGGAGAAGATCCAGTGAGTAAGATATCGTCCACATAAATCAGCATAAAGAAAACTACGTCCTTTTCCCTGTAAATGAATACGGACGTGTCAGCTTTTGATGGTGCAAAACCAAGTTCAATCAACCGAGAACTAAGTCGAGAAAACCATGCCCTTGGAGCTTGTTTAAGCCCATAAATAGCTTTGTGGAGGCGACAAACATGATTCGGAAACTTAGAGTTGAAAAACCTAGGTGGCTGACGCATGTAAACTTCTTCAGTGAGCAGGCCATGCAAGAAAGCGTTTTGCACATCTAATTGCTTTATTGGCCAGTTATGAGATGTAGCAATGGAGAGAACGGTTCGAATAGTTGCCGGCTTGACCACCGGACTATATGTCTCAGTATAATCAATGCCATATTGTTGTTTAAACCCCTTGGCCACGAGACGTGCCTTATATCTGTCAATGCTTCCGTCAGCTTTGCGTTTGAGTTTAAAAACCCATTTGCAATCTATAAGATTCAGATGCTTCTGTGAGGGAACAAGTGTCCAAGTTCCGTTTCGAATCAAGGCATTATATTCGCTCTCCATGGCCTCCTTCCAGGGTCGAGAGCCAACTGCTTCTGAAAAACAAGTAGGTTCAGACGTGTGTTGAGGAGAAGCAGTGAGATAGGCAACTGTATCGTCAGTGTATCTCTTGGGTTTGCGAATGTTGTTTCGGAATCTTGTTCGCATAGGGTGTTGTTGAATAGGAGGTGAATGTTCAGGCGAGGAAGGGGTCGATGCTGAGTCTGATAATGATGTAGGAGTTAAAGCCGATGCTGGCTGTGGTGAATCAGTTGGTGATATCGGTTCTGTAAGGGTTGCTGGAGGCAAGATTTGAGGTGCTGGAGGCGAGCTTGATGGTGCCTGGTTCAAGATTTGGGAAAAAGGGAATACTGATTCATCAAACATTACATGGCGAGATATATATACCCTACCAGTGGTCATTAGCAAACATTTGTAGCCTTTGTGTTTACTGCTGTACCCAAGGAAAACACACTGCTGAGAGCGGAACTGCAACTTAGTAGAGTTGTAGGGACGTAGATATGGCCAACAAGCACACTCAAAGGTTTTCAAGAAAGTATAGTCAGGTTTTACCTTGAACAATTGTTCTAGAGGCGTAGAATTATTGATGGTTGGGCTTGGTAATCGATTTATGAGATAGCATGCTGTATAGAATGCTTCATCCCAAAATTTCAAGGGCATGGAGGCTTGAGATAGTGGTGACATACCAACTTCGACAATGTGGCGATGTTTCCGTTCAGCAGCTCCATTCTGTTGGTGTGTATGTGAGCAAGAAATTCGATGCTCAATGCCAATAGATGTGAAAAAGGTGTGAGGTTTTTGGTATTCTCCCCCCCAATCGGTTTGAACTCGTTTAACTTTCCTGTCAAGAAGGCGTTCAACATGTGTTTGCCAATGTAAAAAGAATCTTTGAACATCAAACTTCGAAGCAAGTGGATAAATCCAAACAAATTTACTGAAATCGTCAATGAAGCTAACATAATAACGGTGACCATTAATTGAAGGAGTAGTAGGTCCCCAGACATGCGAAAAAACAAGTTCTAAAGGGTATTTTGAAACATGACTAGAGTGACTAAAAGGCAATTGGTGACTTTTGCCTTGTTGACATGCTCCACATACGGACATAACTTCTTGCTTTAAGTGGGGAAGCTTGTTATCACGAATAACCTTGAACACGGTAGAGACTGAAGGGTGGCCCAATCTCTTATGCCACTGATCAGGGCTAACTTTCTCGCCAAGTAATGCTGATGGTGGTTGATGAGCTTTGGTGGAGTTGGGTAGCTGATAGAGACCATTCCTACAGGGTCCTCGAAGTAGACTTTCCTTCGTAGCCTGGTCCTTTACAAGGAAATAATGAGGGTGAAATTCAAGAAAAACATTGTTGTCATGGGTAAGTTTGTTGACAGAAATCAAGTTTTTCTTGATATGAGGAACATGTAGGATATTACTGAGATGAAAGGAGGAGTTAGGTGCTGTTATCCGAGAATAACCAACATGCTTTATTGACAAACCTTCTCCATTTCCTACTTGAACCTAATCGGAGCCATTGTATTTCTCAGTGGCAGTGAGATTGCTCAAGTCTGCAGTGATATGATCATTGGCACCAGAATCGACATACCAATTTGGATCAATTTGATAAGAGGGTGTGGAAGCCATTGCTGCAAGGTGACCAGTGTATGCTTGATAGGAATGGTCGAACCTATGGAAGCAAGATGTGGCTGAATGTTTGGGCTTGTTGCACACTTGACAAGTGATTTTTGGTCCACCAAAATTTCTGAAATCACGCTGATCACCAAAGTTTCTGAAATCACGCTGATTGTTTCGGCCTCGTCCACGGCCCCTTCCCTTCTGGTTGAAGTTCCTGCCTCCACCTCGGCCTCCATGATTGTTTCTTGTAGCTACATTCACGACAGAGGGATTTGTTGTGTTGAGTTGCACCATGGCATTGTTGTGCTCTAACCTAAGTTCAAAGCTCAATAAATAACCATATAAATCGGTTAGATTAATAGGTTCTGGTCTAGTGGTCACAAATGTAACCAAGGGATCATATTCTGAACTCAATCCAGCAAGGACAAAGGAGACGATTTCGTATTCTTGTAGGGGCTGTCCAATGGCAGCAAGTGTGTCAGCTAGGCTCTTGATCTTTTGAAAGTAATCTGCAATGGAGAGATCTTTCTTCTGCATTGTTGAGAGTTGCAATCGAATTTGCATGATGCAAGCATGCGACTGTGATGAGAACATTTTCTCAGGTACAGTTTACACTTCACGAGATGTGGACATAAGAACCACATGGCCAAGAATTTCTTCGGACAGAGAAAAAAGAAGAGCACTGAGTAGCATCTGATCTTGCTGAAACCACGCTTGATAAGCTGGGTTGGCTACCTCGACAGTACCTGCTGTAGAGTTTACTGTCGTTGTTTCAGTGATTGTCTTGGGAGGGCATTCAATGGTTCCGTCAACATAGCCGAGTAGACGTTGCCCTCTCAAGTACGGAAGGAACTGTGCCTTCCATAGGAGGTAGTTGTCTCTTGAGAGTCGAACATTGAGGAGATGACCGAGGTTCATTGATGGTGTCGGCAGAAAAGGGGGATTTAGAGAAATGGCAGGGGTAGCCAGAGAAGAGAAGGAGTTTTCACTGGACATCTTTGACGTTTAGTCGAGAGGCTCTGATACCATGTAAAACAAGACAGTAATATTGCCGCACACATACCTCTATGAGGCTTCTTCTTATTTATAATAATGTACAAACGGATTAAACAAGATGGAGATAGATACAACAAGTGTTATCGTAACAGAAAGGATAACTAAGTTATTTAGCCTAAGTGTTTATCACGAACAGGATTGTGTTCAAGGTTTGCTGGTGTTCCACGTGGTAGGTTCTTCTGTGCTTCAACAATCTCATCAACTACCGCCACTTCTTTAAATTCAGCCGCAAAGTCTTTAGTACATCTAGATCTAGTGGTCATGCAAGTCGATTAAAATGGTTAATGCAGAGTTCCCTGTGTGGTGGAGTGAGATTCACAATAAACGGGAGAAACTATTTTGAGTTGGTATTGGTAAGCAATGTTGCTGGAGCTGGCTCTATTCAATCTGTTTCCATCAAAGGCTCCAGAACTGGTTGGATGACCATGTCCCGGAACTGGGGAGCTAACTAGCAGTCCAATGCTTGTTTTATTCTCAAGGGGTAACTTGCACCGTTAGTCCCATATCTGTAAGTGCCATTACAAATGAGTCACCAACTTTGTTTTGTTGTATATTGGTCCGCATCCTTCATAAAAGCATTATATATGCATTGGTTCCCAACTCTATGAGAAGACTAAGTGAGCAAAGAAACCCGATTTATAGATAGGACAAACTAATAATTTAAATAATTCATTAATAATAAAAAAATTATGATATTGTTTAAATTTTTAAAGATTTGATATTTTACAGTTACATTAAAGTTGGCAAATTTTGCATGGACAGAGACCAATATACAATAGACTTTATAGGTTTGTGAAAGGATGTTGGGACCAATTTGTAATAGGAGTATTAATTAAAGGTTTAGGGACAATGTATATTTTTCCCAATTCCCAAGTATAAAACAGGGCTTGAGCTTTTACCCATCATTTTTTTTTTGTATTTATAAGCATTACAAGTACAAGGAGTTGGGAGGTACTCTGGGGAAGATAGAGAAGCAGTGGCTGCTATGTGAAACCTTGAGGATTCTTACTTCTAGTTTGCCATTGTTAGGGTGCATTAGTTGAAGGAGACTTCTTTACTTGCTGCTCGAATTCAAGCAGGCCCTACTGTCTCTTGTGCTTACTAGTTGTAAGAACTAGACTTTCACCCACACATGATTGGATGGCAAGCATACAAATGAAGTAAAAATTTAAAAACAACAAGAAGAAGAAAGCAATAATGTACGATACCCACCAAGTAGGGGTTAATTGCATCTGTGGAAGGAAACTAAGAAAAAGGGAAAACTAATAAATAAATGAAGAAAACATGAAAAAAGGAAAATTAAAAAAAAAATTAGACGAAGAGATGCAGAGACAGAGTTTGGGAAGGCAAACGAACAAAGGTGGCGGATAGAGATGGGTATCAAGGACAGCAGAGGAAGGACGAGAAGCTCATTCGATTCTGGAGGTGGAAGCTCATCTGGACAGAGGTGGAGGGGCGTTCAATTGTGGAGTTGGAAGCTCTACTGCTGCTCTGAAGTTGATCCAAAGTAGGGGAGATCGAAGTTTCTAAAGAAATCAAAGGTGAAATTGAAATCGAATTGAAGGCGAACAAAATCGGGCAGGGGCGGGGGGAACGGTGAGCGAGATCAAGGATGGTGGAGATCAATGGCAAACAAAATCGGGTAGGTGAAGTGAATGGCAAACAAAATCAGAGAACTCGAGCGGTAGGAGGACAGACGATGAAGTTGATTGGTGACCGGTGAAGGAGATTCGCAGGCAGCGGGAGGGCAAACAGCAACAGGGCGGACAGTGGGATGGGTTGTCGGGGAAAGGCAGCGAATAGGGCTGTAAACGAACCAAACGAACACGAACAAGCCCTGTTCATGTTCGTTCATTTAGCATTTAACGAACACGAACACGAATAATAAACAAACACATTTTCCTTGTTCGTGTTCGTTCGTTTAGTTTTAGTATGTGACCGGTGAAGGAGATTCGCGGGCAGCGGGAGGGCAAACAGCAAGAGGGCGGACAGTGGGATGGGTCGTCAGGAAAAGGCAGCGAAGAGACTTTTTTTTTATTTCATTTTTCATACCCATTTTTTATTTTATTTTTCTTTTCCACATCATCTACAGCTAGTGATTTATTATACCACCATGGCAAATTGTCCCATGTTGGCATGTCACGTGGCCAATCTCGTCAATTTTAATGTTTTTTGTCCTTAAAAAATTTAAAATGAAACAAAAAATTGAGATCGAGGATTTCCTATGTGAGGTTTTAAGGTTTGGGTCCAAAATACGAAAATAAGATAATAAGAAAAGATTAGGGGGGAGAGGCGTAATTAACCCCACCAAGTACGTCACTCTCATATATATTCTCGACAGCCAGAAAACCGACTTCTACAATAAACTCTAGAGCATGCTTGCACTAAAAGAAAAAAAAAACAAAAACAAAGAAAATTGTTTGGTACGGTGTGATGGATACATTTGGACAGAATCCTCCACATCTGGGCCTAAAAGTATTCAAATCCACCAAGTGCTGAGCTCACGATTGTTAATTATTGGTATAATTATAATTTGTCCCATTCTATTTCAGAAATCTATACTTTATTCCTTATATTTTTAATACAATTCGGCAGCAACTTCTGAAATCTCAACTTAGATATTATGAAAGCCATCTTCCAGTAGTTTCAATTTATATGATGTTTTTTTTACAGTTAATGGATATTTTAAAATTATAATTTTTTTCTTTCTATATTTATTTCAATTTTTAAAACAATATTTTTTAAACGTAAATTAATTTAAAAGAAAATACTATATATATTAAAATTACCTGAATATGATACAATTTAAATTAAGATTTCAAAGATTACTATTAGACTGTATTAAAAATATAGGGTGTAAAGTGTATATTTTTTAAATGTGAGAGGTAAAGTATAATTTCACCTAAACCTCAGGGACAAATTGTAATTAACCCTTACTTATTTAATGAAGTTAAAACTGAGAGTGACCTAAGATTTTAGTACGAATTGCATACTTAGCTTGAAGGTTAAAAAACCTACTTTTATTCTAGTACATTTTTCACGTTATCTGACATTAAATTTTTGTTCTAATTTAAATGATAACTATCATTTAATAATTTAAAATTTTACGAATACACTTTTAGTTAACAGTTCAAATTATCAACATTTTATTGATATAAACGCGCAAGATAGTTTTATTCTCCACTCGAGTTGAAAAAGGCAAATGGTGTATAAGAGCATGGTTTGAGATTCGAGGAATGAAAGTATAATTTAGAAATGAAAGTATAATTTAGAACTACATCTGTTCCAATTTTTTTGGCTCATATATATCATTCACAATAATTAATAATTTATAAATTTTTCTTAAACATTTTAGCATATAAATGTTTAAACTATGTTCATGAATAATAAATGAGAATTTGTAGTTTTTTTAAAAATAATAATAATATAAATAAATTAAAGCCAAACTTAAGTTAAGAAAGATAAATGATTGGATGAATTAGGAATGGGATGGAGTATGAAACGAGAGAAGAATGCGTAACTACACTAACACTTGGAAGGTTGCGGCGAGGTTTAATTATCATCCTTTGGGGGTGAAGTCGGATTACGCAACATATTCTGTGATTTGTTGAACTTCAACCACCAAACGTGTCCGCTGTGAGGGGAGGCCTCTGTTCATCCGTTGTGTTGTGTCATGTCGGGCCAGTTATGCTGTTATTTAACGACCACCAGTACTACTGCCTAGTTCATTAATTAATTGCTTTTATTTTAGGAGTACAGATCTGCAATTCATCAATTTGACTGTTCCAACTCCAAGCTAATTACGTAATCCCATCCCGTGCACTAATTATTGTTTTATATATGTTTATGGCTGATTAATTGGTGCACTAGCTTATTGATCCATGTATATCTCTTCTCTCGTACGTACCTAGAATCTGTCTGTTATACCTACTGCGCGCTGGATCATCAACTGCTTCCTTCCTTTGCTCCAAATTGACCTCATCTTTAATATATGAATATCCCATCAAAAGCAGTACTTGTTCCTATTGGAGTTTTTGATGAAATGATTCTTTCACTTATTATCATATATAAAGTTTTATGTACTATTAAATATATATAGTACTTTGATAACTAAGTGATGTACTGTTAATTAATTGCTTCCATTCCAAATTAATATATATTTGTTACTTTTTTGTCCTTTTGAAATTGAATTCGACTACGCACATATATATATTTCTATAAAGTTTGGAATTCAAGTGTCTCTAGCACGCATGTTATTAATTATTTTTATATAGTTCATCATTTAGTTAAAAAAGTTGTGGGAATATTTTTTAAGTCATTCTTATTAATTTGCTAATAACTAAAAGAAAGAAGCTTATGGGCTAATTGGAACTGGAATTTTAAGCTTTTGGTACGGGTACGACAGTATGGCTCTAAAGATATATAATACAAACAGAAGATGGATGAAATCTGATGATTATATATATATATATATATATATATATGGGGTCGAACCTTTTTAAAATTTCGGGGTCACTAATTCACCTTAATAAATAAGGCGGAAAGCTTGAATAGTACTCCACTAAACGAGTTACTGATCACCAAATCCTTTAACAACTAAATATATATCCAGAAACAATAATGTAACCACTCCCAAAAGTAGTCTTCCTTCATGCCCATTAATTACTATAAATACCATGCTTCGCTTCCGAATCAGCGCAAGTAACCAAAGACAAGGCGCTTCCTGAGAGTAGTAATTAATTACATGTAAGTATATTCATCCAATTGTCCGGCACAAGCTATGGCAACCATAGGACTAGTCTTTGCCTTGCTCATTACGTTTCCCATTTTCTCTCCGGTGGTGTCCTCCTTGAGCTTCGACCACTACAAGCACACCTGTCCTCATCTCGAGCCCGTCGTTGCCGCCGCCGTGAAGAAAGGCGTTTTGAACGACAGAACGGTCCCGGCCGCTTTGCTCAGGATGCATTTCCACGACTGCTTTATCAGGGTTGGGCAGAATTAGAAATAGATGCCTTAATCTTCAACAATTAGTATTACAGTTTGGTCCTTATAGTTAACTTGTTGTTTGAAGGGGTGCGACGGGTCGGTGTTGCTGGACTCCGAGGGGAAGAACAAAGCAGAGAAGGATGGGCCTCCCAACATCTCGTTGCATGCTTTCTATGTAATCGATCACGCCAAGGCAGCAGTTGAAGCCTTGTGCCCTGGTGTCGTCTCTTGTGCAGACATTTTGGCCCTCGCTGCCAGGGATGCTGTTGCTCTGGTCAGTTGCAATAATTCCATATACTTAATTATAAGTAGTGTAAATCTCACGAATTTCTTACGTGTAACTTCAACTATCACAAATAATAATTACTGGTTTAAATTTGGGCTAGTAACAGTTAATTTGCTCTTTTAGGTTTAAGTAAAATTACAGTTTGCCCATTTCATTTCAGAAACATATGCTTTGTCCTTACTATTTTTATAATATCAGCAGCAATTTCTGAAATATTATAAATATAAACTATATTATAATAACTATTTTCCAATAATTTACATCTATATTGTAATTTTTTTGCAGTTAATTTGTATTTTTTAAAAAAAAACTGTTTTTGCATTTATAACGAGAAAAAATTGATAAGTTAAAATATTCATTAACTGTGAAAAACTATTGAGCAAATCATAATTATTGGAAGATTATGGTTAATTTATAGTTTAAATGGCAAAGTATATACTTATGAAATAGAAAGATCAAACTGTAAATTCAACTAAACCTGTACGGTAAACCGACATTATCTTTGAGTTTCTTTCATTGATTTTTTTTTAAATTTTTTCCGGGAAAAAAAAGTCTGGGGGTCCAAGTTGGGAAGTCCCCAAAGGGAGGAAAGACGGAAGAATTTCAAGGGCAATCGAAACTAGGCAGTTGCCAGCTCCAATCTTTAATATATCCCAGCTACAACAAAGCTGGTCTCAAAGGGGCCTCTCATCGGAGGATCTTGTTGCCCTCTCAGGTATCAAAACAAACCATTAACCACTTATTAGTCAATATATAACTTGAACACTGAAAAATTTAAATATATATATATATAGTTAAATTGATATTATGAAATTCATAACACATTTCAACGCTACGCATATATATATTATACATATATATGCATGCAGGTGGTCACACTCTGGGGTTCGCTCACTGCTCGTCGTTCCAGAACAGAATCCACAACTTCAACACGACCCTGGACGTGGACCCAACGCTGCAGTCCTCGTTCGCGGTTAGCCTAAGGAGCATCTGCCCGATGCACAACAAGGTGAGGAGCGCGGGTTCGCCAATGGACACGACCACCTTCACCTTCGACAACGTCTACTACAAGCTGCTGGTCCAAGGGAAGGGCCTCTTCTCTTCCGATCAGGCCTTGCTCGACAACCCCCAGACCGAGGCTTTGGTCTCCGAATTCGCTGCCTCACAGGACGCTTTCTTTGACGCTTTTGTCAAGTCCATGCTCAAGATGAGCAGCATCACCGGTGGCCAAGAGATTAGGTTAGACTGTAGAAAGGTTAATTAACTAGTTTTCAAAATAAAGTTGTATTATAATTTTCAAGTTTTTTTTCCCTCTCAAAACAATATAAGATATTCGTTAAGTTGGTTAGTTGATGAGATGTGTATGCGGTTGTTGGTTTCCTGCTGGTGCTGCTGAAAGAGCGGTTCTGGGATTCTTAATTTACTTGAAATGTGTATTTGTAGTTTATTTATGCCCATCATTTCGTGCATTCAATAAAAGTTCTTTCCTTTTTCTATCAACAAAATATCTCCTTATTATTATTATTTTGCAGCATATTATGAGAGGTAACGAGCTAGCTAGAAATTTAATTAACCTTAAATTTCATGTAACAATTTCAAAGGTTTGCTAGTAAGTCGATCAAAATTTTAGTAAGGAGAATACATTATCAGAAAGTAGTAATTGAATTTGAAACAAAGCAAGTGATATTAGAGTGTATCCTTTATTCTTCACTTTTTTTTTTTGGAAAACTTATTTTTTTTGCACCCAAAATATCTTTTAATCAGTAATTAAAGATTAATCTTCTCAATGTATGATTAAAGGAACTCAGAATATCATCTGGACATTGACGAAAACAAAATATAGTACTGGAATTTCTGATTCAATTATGATTTAATATGAATATTCATTTTTCTCTTTTGGCTTTTTTTTTAAAGAAATTGTTTGCAATTTACTTGCATTACAGAAATAAGAGAAAAACTAGTTACTGCGGACCGTGAGTCAGCAAAATTGGGTACCAATTGGATGGACCTATTATAAAGCAAAATGTCAAATGATCCAGCCCAAAAAGAAACCGAAACTCAACCGACTATTTTCGGACTCCTGATGTGAAGCCCAAATAAGAAGACCCAGTAAACACCACCTTCTATGCGATCTGTCTCCTGTCTTTCCCCGTGTTTGTCCTCTGAGTTCAACTGTTTGGACATTGCTAACTGCGAACAGTCGCGCGCCGATCCTCTTCCGTCAATTACAAATGTCGGGTCCCGTCGCCGACCGAACGAGTGAGCTTGAGACAGCGAAGCCAAACAACTCATTTCAGCAACCACAAGAACCAGAACAAGTACGAGAAGAAAACGACAACGCCGACAGTGAAGAGCAACAATTACACAAGCTTCTGCTACCCGATCTTCGAGACCTTCCTCCCACTCCCCCCTCCGCCGTTGAATATAACTTCGTTTCATATTTCGCTCCAGGAAACTGCCGCTTTCCCTGATCTTGTTTTCAGTTTCCATTCTATTAGAATCAGAACTATGAGATTAATTTGGCTAATTATCATTTGAGTTCTGCAGATTTCACGAAACCGGGGCATGACCAGTACGTTTATCGGCACCCCAACGGGTATGCTTCCGAATCCTTCCCTTCATTTTTGTGGCGAGCAACTTGAGATTGAAACTATTTTCAGGTTGTGCGTTGTTGGATTGGCTCCGACTCACGTGGCCTTCAAGGATAAAGGCGGAGTTACGGCTGTTGATTTTAATGTCGGCAAGTCTGATCGAAGTGGCTTTAAGGTCACGGGAAAGCGGAAGAAGGTATTGTTCAGCTCCCCTTTTTTAATCGATCACAGAGAAGGAACGACTTACACGTAATTAAGTCCTTTAGTGAAGAAGTCAAAATCTCTATAAAACCACTTACCTCTGGAGAGTTTGCTGCTTTCCTACGTACAATTCGGAAGCATTCAAATGTGACTGTATCCATTGATTGTTGAATTGTGAACCGTAAATGAAACTGGCATCTCTTTTTTGGGAATATATAGTAGATTTTTCAGATAATGTTTCACACTGAAGACGAGATGTGTACTTGTGCCTGTATGTCTGTATCTGCGCATGCTGGCGCTCGCATTCGTGTGTGGTTTCTTCTTTTTAATGTGTCCCAACCAAGTTTTGGTGAGGCTAGGGATATTATTTTGCAGAATGCTCAACATTTTGAGTCCAATACAGCCCTGTGTAAAGTCTGCACCAGTGATAATTCCTACATTGTGAGGTAGGATGTTCTGTGATTTTAGGCCATTGGGAAGCCTGTTATTTCCCTCTTCTTTCACGTGTCTTTTCCTTCAGTTTATTGGCTTTGTGTAGTTCTGGTTTTCATCTTTCCATGCATTTTCATATTCTTGGAAGTGAAAGCATGGTTCTTCTTACAGGTGTTGCGTTAAAGGCTCCCTTTTGGAGGTGAATGACAGATTAATCAAACAGCCAGATCTACTGAATTCATCGGTGAGAATAGTTTGATACCCACTTACTGGTTCTTCACTTTATGGAGTTAAGAACATCAATGGGGAACATTATAAATATTGAATAAATTTATGCTGTTTCCTTCTTATCTTTGTTGTCCCAATGACTCTGTGTCATTGTAATGCTAAGAGCATGGCTGTTAGAGTAAAATGTGATTAATATTGAAAGAATGCTATTGGCATCATGCTGTCAATCATTGGCATATCATCCCATTCACTAATATCACGGTTTGTATTTTGTCAATTTTAGCATATTCTAGTTACAGAAATCCTAACATTTCAGGTATGGTGGTTGTAGTTTAAGTCATTCTTATCATAACAATTGAATAGTCATATTACCACATAGCCAGGTTTTTTTTATTTAAGCTCTGACAAACAGCAATAGTCCAACTTGTTTCAACAAAAATTGTCATTATCCCGCCTAGTTAGTAAATTATGTGTGCTTTATCTTTGAGATATCTCTTTTCTTTGAATATAGCACATTAATATAGTTTGGATTTTCTTTTGTTTGTGGGTGATGAATGTTCCAGCCATATAGGGTACATGTCTGCCAAGTAAAGGATCTCGTTTATTAGGGTGTAATTAAGTTCTGTTCTGCAGATGGTTTATACTGCATAACTAAATAGCATCTTTTTGTTTTTTGTGGTATACTTTGGACAGCATATTCGTCTGGCCTATAAATGTCTGGTTATGCTTTAACTCTAATGAAGATAGAGGTCTGGAAATTTGAAATATCTGAACTACATCATCCTGGGTCCTTTATACATTAATTCAAGTTGTTTCTTCATAGTAGCTCTGTGTGTGTGCTTGTGTGCATGTGTTTGATTGGCAACATTACATTGATCTATTTCCTCGAAAGTAGGCTGATAGAGAAGGGTATATGGCGATCATTATGCCGAAACCAGCAGATTGGCTGAAGATCAAGGATTCCTTGTTGAGCCTTGAAGCATACAAGAAGTTGAGAGAATTGTCCTGATTAAAAATAAGGCATGGTTACTTGGCAATGAAGTTAGCAATATAACTATTGAGGGTTCAGCTGCAGATGCAATATATCCTCGTCGGTCAACAAATTTGCCAGGTTAGGATCATTCATTACGATAATCATTGTATCATCAATATTTTTTCACATTTTCTGGTCATAAGGACGGGGACTATGATAACTGTATACCGCTGATTATTTTCAATGTAGAATAATTGGAAATCTGGCTTGTTGGGCAGGCTTGTCTTTGCATGATGACGCCTTAAATACATATTTGCTTTTCCCTACATTCATACAGTCACTTGCCAACATCCAGCAAATTGAAAGATGAATCACTATTAATTGGCGACATCAAAAAACCAAAACTTCCTTCCAGGACGACCCATTCCAACAATGTGTCGTTGCCTGCAGAGTTTAGAATGCGCTCATGATATAATGCTGCAGTTAATGCTCCACAAACGGCCCCATGAAGAAGATCCACTGGTAATGGTTGGATCAATATGTTCAAAATGTAGAAGAAGCTAATGAAAACGGTGGATGAAGTAGTTGAGCCAAAATCACTCTCTTGGTTCTCCCAAACATGATCCTTTGTTATAAATAACGGCAGCTACTAAACTCCTACCCGGGTTCATACCGGTGGCTGTGATGGGAATGGTGGCCAGGTACACCATAAATGTTACAAAGCTAATGGCAAGGGGAGCCAAGATATGTTCAACAAGTACGCTAACCTCTATCATCAAACTTGAACAACGACAATAAGTTTGTGTTCATCTCTGTATGCATCGAAGTTTAAAACTTGAGTTCATACAGGTAACTCTGTGTCTTCAGCCCTATGCTTGGGATCAATGGAAGAAAACACGGTGTAGAGGAGCAAGAAAGTCCCGGTTATTTCAGCTCCGAGGGCAATCCTTACAGGGTAGTCTTGGCGTCCAGTCTCCTCAGAAAGTCCGCTAATGGTGTTGGCTTCACCACCGAAGGTGATATGCCAGTGCCCGGACCACAGAAATCTTCCTCGCCAAGAACAAAACTGTGGGTGCGGGGTTCATATGGCCCGCTATCAAGCAACAACAACTATGTCTTGTTTTGATGTTCCAATGCTCTACATTGTGGGTAGACGCAAAATGGGAATGTGAATTTGACGTTATATTCCCGCAGTGACGTAAACAAGTAGGAAAATCATGGCACCAAAAGTCCACGCAATGCCGAAAATGCCAACACCATCACAGGGGTCATAACTTGCTTGCTTCTCGTTCCCTATAATGGTGGTTCCGACGAACTCGGCTGTAATAGCTCTACAAAATGACCATCATACGAATTCAGCTGCGTCGAGAAGGGGTGCCAACGGCGGTTCCTCTCCTCGATGGTCCCTTTCCTATATCCCTCCCCTAATTCCTCGCCCACCTCCATGCACATTTCGCTTGTCTTTCGTCATCCAGGATAATAGTGTTGGATGTTCGAGCCATTCAAACTAGGGAAAATTACAAAACCCCCTCTGTGGTTTGGTCTAACCTACAGTTTGCCCCTCTATTTTTAGAAACCTACACTTTTCCCCCTATTTGTTTTACTGTGTCTGACAACAATTTCTAAAACCCTAATTTAAACTATATAATAATAATTTTTAGTAATTTTAATATTTTTAATGTTTTTTTCACAGCCAACTGACCTTTAAAAAATAATGATATGTAATTATAGGTGGGAAAGTATATTTATAGAAAAGAAAAGCTGATAGTTTAAAATGTCTATTAACTATAAAAAAATACAGGAGAGATTGAAATTACTAGAATATGATTATTGTATAATTTAAATATAGTTTTAGAAGTTGTTATCAAGCAGTGTAAAAAATGTAATGCGCAAAGTGTAGGTTTCTCAAAATAAAGGGGCAAAATGTAGGTTAGACCAAACTACAAGGGGGTCTTTGTAATTTTTCCTTCAAACTATGTACATGGCGAATGTGCTTCCAAAAGGAAACTGCGTCTTGCATTTTATGTTGTAACTTAATACTTCCTTCGTCTGCTAATGTTTGTTATTTTCGGGATTTCTGAAATCAAGTTTTATCCAAAATTTTTCATATTAAAATTTTTAATTTAATAAAAATATTATCATGTCATAATTAATTTCAACAAAGATCTACTAAGTCAGATCTAAACCAATTGACTTAGTGACTTGTCTACCATTAAACTCCTGGCTGGTAGCATCTCAAGTTCAAATATCCATGGATTACTGGCAAACGCAGGTCCATGAAACAGAAACTGGTTTCGCCATACATAGACAAAAATAGCTGTGGAACCAAAAACGTCAAAAGGTTAAAAAATGAAATGAAAAATATTATAAAATGGAGACAATACTAAAAATACCTAAGGCTTAAAAAAGTACTGCTATTAACTCTATACGATGTTTCCTTGTTGGCTGATCGGATTATTGTCTATCCTAGCGTAGACTTACAAAAATTTCTGATGAAAATATTGAGGTTGAACTTATCATATAAACATGAACCAATTTCTCAAAATTTAGTAACATCAATCAATTTTTGAAAGAAGACTTTCATGGCTAACGGCAAAAGTCTTATTGTTGTAGTTAAAGCTTGTGCTTACTATTATGAGCTTTAATAGCTCTCTTAAAGAAGAGAGAGAGCGATTGTATCCTCACAAATTTCATAAATATATTTTAATTGCCATCCAATTGTCCACCGAAAGTCCTATTAATTGCAATAGAATACAAAATGAGGGTCGGCTCTTTGTCCTTGGTCCCGTTGGTTATATGTTTGTTCTCTTTTTTATAGTATAATTTATAATGCATCAGCCTGGGGCGTATCGTATAAAATACACCAATCATACAAGCAATTTTTTAATTTTACACATAGAAATAAAATACAAATGTTGATGTAAAAAGAAAAATGGTTGAATTGCAAAGCTCTCGTGTGTTTTTAGTAGAACCAGCTAGTGAGCTACCAACGAAATTGGATGAACCGGCCTCTAAGTTACAGGACAATGTGAACTAAAAACATGCGCATAAAAAAACCGTTAGGGCACTTGATGTTATTTTTAAGAGGAAACCTCTAATTATCAAATTAGCTATCTGATAGTTTTCAAAGTAGCCATGAAAATAGGGTTTTAGAACATATATTATTGGAGGTATTATGAGATTCCCTTTAATGAAGCCTGATGGATCTGTTTGTATTAGGAAGTCTCATTGATATGATTTGATCATGGAGCCTGATGTGATTCATTTATGTTAGAAATAGAGGCGTAGCTAGGGCTGTAGGGTGTGTCTTGCCCCCTAATATTTTTATTAATTACATATATGATGCATATTTTATGGATTATTTTAGAAATTAAATAGTGAAAATATATAAAATAATATAAATAGTAAAGAAAGTAAAGAAATGCATATTTTAAATTTTTTCATACAAAAATTTATACCCAGTATTAATATATCAGTCTCAATTTTTTACATGTAGTTGAAAATTCAATTAGATTTTGATTTTTCTTATTGTAAAATTGGAATTGGCTTAGGATTTGAGGAAAAAAGATAAGTGCTCATTAAGGTTGTTAAAAACGGGTTTCTACCTAGAGTCGTTTTAGCTATTCTAGAGTCATAGAGTCGTAAAAAGTTGTAGAGTCATAAGACTCTACAAAAAATATAAAAAAACTTAGAAAAACATTGTGAAAAATATAAAACCATTTAAATTGTTTTAGAAAAATATAAAAAATAACATGTGATTTGCACCCAAAATTTTATTGATTTTATGCTTAATTTAGTGAAATAAGGCAGATCCAACAAGGTTCGGTCTTGGTGTTTCTGGAGAAAAGAGGCAAGTTTTGGTTGGCTAAAGCTACAAGATGAAGCTTGGTCAGCTTAATCCTTAAAATTGCCACGCATCTGGTGCTTTAACTGAAAATTGTACAAATATTAGGAGTATTATGAAACACGCTAGAGAATAAAGGACCACAACTGGCATTTGGCTGCGCCTGATTCCTTCTGCTACATAATTACAGCTCCAGTTCCCAGCTTCCAGAAACGTACAATTTAGTCCTAATTTATGTTTTTTTTTGCATATTTGACCCAATAAGGCTAGAGTCGTAGAATTTTAACGTTTCTATGTTTCTACGACTAGAAACGCGTTTCTACTCTTTTCTATCTAAGTTGCGTTTCTATTGCGTTTCTAAACGTCTTCCATTTCTAAAGTCATAAAAATGTACGTTTCTACGACTTGAAACACGATTTTAATAACCATGGTGCTCATATTGGTTTACATATAAAACCCACATGATTGGCTTTATTTTTTAGGCGTAAGAAATTGAGATAGTGAAATCGACAATACATAAAAAAAAAGGTTGTGAAATAAAGAGTCACAAAGTATTAGGTAGCAATTTTCAATTTTTTGTGATTATTTTTTCACTTGTATGTTTATTGATTTTAACTAGTGTGTTTGATGATAATTTTTTTCTCTGTCCAAACAGTATAGAATCTCTATTGTTAATGTCGACAAAAAAAAAAGTTACAATGTCACTAGAACAATTTTTGCAAGTTAGAACTTTCAATTGTAACTTCTTCATTATCTACATCACCCACCACCCAATTTTCTTAAGTTACTTTTTAAGTTTTTAATTTCTTTTATCTTTTTATTTTTGATTTTAGTGGATTTTGTGTTAGAATTGCTAGATGAATGTGAAGATTGAAATTGGTAGGTCCCAATATTTTTAGCTGTAAGGGCTCAAATTATAATTTTAGTATTCTTTTGTAATTTGAATAAAGTTATTTTTATGTATAAATTTTATGTTAAAAATTTCTAAATCTTGCCTCCCCCAACCTGAAATCCTGCCTCTGCCCTTTGTTAGGAAGTCTCATTGATAGAGAATTTCCTTTCCATGTAAGAGTTCTATTCCCTTATTGGCCAGATGTTAGCTTATTGGGTTGAATATCCCCTAAATTGGGCCTTAGTTGGTGCCTTTCCTAGTCCAGGCCTTCGTATGTGGCTCTAGACCCAATATGTATCAACAGGCTTTGCAATGGTCATGTTGAGAAAGCTCTTCAAATTATTTTTATCATGCAAAAACTTTTGTAAGTATAAAAAAACTTTCCAATGCTTGATGGAGAATGAAATATACTAAGTGTAATAACTTGGGGTGTTCATGGTGTAGTTCCATGCAGTTTTTACTTAAATTTGCAACCGCATAATAAACGACTTCACAATTTGAAAACCGTAATTGCACTATTTTGTATATAAATTCGAGAAAAATCATACTGTATAAATATGGTTTGATATAGTTCTTTCATCTCAAACTCACGTCTCACTCTACCATTCTTCTTCAGACTTCAATTGTGTTCCTTTCTTGCCACACTGGATACAACTCATACTGAGTCTTGCCTTTACACTCCCTTCCACTTAATCGTTGAACAGAAGTGCTATGAGTTTCTTTTTCTCCCCCACTATCTATATCTCGGTTCTTACCTTAGGTTTAGTTTAGGAATTTAAAATGGCTAAGACAAAGTTGGAACAAAAGGGAAAAGGATTGGACAATGAAGAGAGAGTTGTAAATTACAATAGATTGAGCTATAGCCTATTGGGATAGGTTAGGATTAGGAAAAATAGGAATTATATGGGCTAGACTGTTGTGGAACAAGAATTTTAAATTTATAAACCCTTTATTTACCTACAAGTGGACCATGTAGTTGTGTGCAAGCAGTAAGTATGAGTATTGTTCTAAAAGAAAGTTGTTGAACCCAAGTGAACACCAAGTACTCAATTAAACACCTAAATAAGCTAATTAAAGGGACAATTGAAGTGAGGTCTAAGGTAGATGATGAAGAACAAGTTTAATAATTAAAAAGATGAGAAGCAAGAAAAGTAACAATGCAAATTATAACTACAACCAACTAAGATTGGACTAACTTGTATAAATGAGCTATCTCTCTAAGATTTGTTAGTCCAACATGTTGAAGGTGCAATTTGCACAAAAAAACTTCTATTCATCTTTTCTGGGGTTGCCAAAGCTTTAGTGAAATTTAAGATTATTCCTATATCAATCCCATAACAACAAACACTGTCTCATTTGAGGTCCTGCTTTTAACCTTACTAGCCTCACAAAAGAAATGACATTTATATTGGTTATACTTCTTTGTCTCCACCCTTTGAACAAGCTGGTTAGATAAAAATGAGCTATCTTTCCAAAATATAGGTTTTAATGTCCAGTCTTTAAGTCATAAAAGGGATACCCTTATTCCAGTGGCGGAACCAGAATTTTTGGTTCGGGGGGGCAAGCCCGGAGGAGAGTCGGTGGAGCCCGGAGGAGAGAGACGATGTCGCGGTTAGGTAAAGCTGTAAATTGGGACTAATTCACACTAATTCAAAGATCAATGAGCAAATCGTACGAGTTGGAAACGTTTGAGGACTAATAGTGCATTTAGGCCATGTTAGAATATCCCCTTAATGTAGAGGGAATAACTACTCACTGGGTCCCTACTTTCTTCAGAGCTTACCTTATTGCCCCCCATCTTTATATATTTCCACAATATTTGGGAGGTAAAATGCACACACAATTCTTAACTTTTGACAAAATCATCAAATTACTATCCCATATTTATGTTTTTTCAAAATTTCCGGGGCGCTGTGGGTAGCTACGCCACTGTCTTATTCAATTAGTCCACATTACAAGTGACTATAAATTACAAGCTTCCATTTTCATGTTTAACCCCGTGGAATCTTTTGTGTCACTTATAGAACACTAGTGATAGTGAGTCTCCTACATGCGTCCAACTCGAGATCTCACGTCTACTATGGAAAACCTTAAAGTTATGTTCTGGTTGTAATGACCTGTCTGCGTGTGTCTCTTGCTCACATCTTTATTTTTTTTTTAGTTTCCGTGTTACCCGTTTTATTTTTTGCCTTTAATTGCCAAAAAAAAAAAAGATGTTTAGAATCTACAGAAGCAAAAAGAAGTAAACCTAAGGTCATGGGAGGAGGGTGGGACATGGGAGTGTAAGGAGGGTAATCTCGTCATTTCATCTGATTCATAACAAAACCTGCAGCTTCCTACTCCCGAAAACGAAGACGGAGGCAAAGAGAGAAACCTAAAGACAGGATTGCTTTGGGTTTCGTACCTACGGCGGTCCTGCGGTGGATCCTTTCACGAAGTCTTTCTCGTGCTTTCTCTCCAGCCAACACGAAGAAATTATCCGTAACCCTAGTGCTAGTGCTTCCTCCACCGATCGCCCCACTCATTTTCCTTATCGGAGGTAAATAAGTGCCCCATTAATGTAAATCCTATCTCAACTCGTCGACTGTTCCTTGCTACGATTTCGGTGTTCCTGAACTTTAGAAACCCTAGCTTGATGGCTACGACGGCTGATTCTTCTTCCTCCAATCACCATTCTCCACGTGATGCCCTTAACAGTCCTCGGCTCGCCCGCAAGAATTTGGCCCCAGCATGGGCCCAGGTGGTTAAAGGTGAACCCGAATCGGTCTCCTCGCCTAATCGCCAGTCCCCGCCGCCTTCGGCGTCGCCTCCGCTGGTGACGGAGCAGACTGCCTTTTCCGATTGCGCCCCCTCCAAACCGGGTCCATTGGCGTGTCCGCCATCCGATGGTCCCCTGTCGGCTGAGAGTGCTGATTCCAGCAGCAACAATGCAGCTGCAACGACGCCCAAGAAGCCAGCTTGGAGCAAGCCGTCAAACGGCGTCGTTGAGGTTGGTTCGGTAATGGGAGCTGCTTCTTGGCCTCTTTTGTCTGCCGCTAGGGCTTCAACAAAATCCTCAGACTCGTCTCCGAAAGCTGCTTCTGATGGACCAACCACAACTTCTCAGGTTTTTTGTCCTGTAGCCTTTGTGCTATATATTGTGTTTAGCTGCTTCTGTGAGTAGGCTTAAAAGAATAGGAGTAAATGATGTTTCCTTATGATGCTGACAAAATGACCATGCTTAGGCATATTGGTTGATTCATGATTTCTGTAATAAGCAAACTTCAGTAGAATGAGCTAATGACGTATTATGTTGTTTGTGAAAACAAATCTTAAACTCAACATTCCTGAGTGTGAATGTGGTGATTTGCAATTACAGGGGCCTGCAGGGCCACAATCTGCTCAGAAGCAAGCTGGCACTGCAAACGCTGTGACGGCGGCTAACCGATCAATTCCTGGTCGGCAAAGATCTGCTAAGCGTGCTGGTGTTCCAAGTGGAAACAACTCAGCCACTGGGCATGTACCGAGTGGCTATACTCAGCCACCTCCTCCGCCACCCCCACCACAATTTCCCGTCTTGCCAATCCCTCCGAGGCCAGATGCTTCTATTAGAGAGCCTCAACATAGAGGTGCTAACTGGGAACCTAGACCAGTTGGATCATTTGTACCTCAATCACCAACAGGAAATGATCACCGGCATTCCTCTCGGAGAGGCAACTATGGGCCACGAGGAGATGGTGGCTACCACAACAACTTCAGCAGCAGACGGGATCAGGATCGTGGAAATTTTAATAATTCTAGAGATGTTCACTTGCAACATCAAAGAACTAGCCCGAGGGGATCTGTTAGGCCCCCACCATCCAGTGTTCACACTTTTATTCCTCCGCAACCTGTGGGACCTTTTGTTAATCCCATTGGATATGGACACGGTAAGTTCACTTTATGAGAACAGGGTTGTTTCATCTGATGACTAGCTGTGATTTCCCTTTTCTTTGCAGAGGTATTATATTTCCCTTCAATGCCTTTGGAACCTTTTGGAGGAGTGCCCGTTATGCCCCATCCCCCACAGGCAATGCTAATGCTTGATCCAGAATTTCATCTGCCAAGTATGTTGGTTAATCAGATAGAATATTATTTCAGGTACTCATGTCATCTGCTGATTCGAGTTGAAAGTTTATTGACTCAAGTGTTCTATTGTTGCATAGCTTCCTTCAATATTTTGACTTATAAACTGCCTTTACACTAACAATCCCCCTGTCGCAGTGATGAAAATCTAGTTAGAGACGTGTTTTTGAAATCTAACATGGATGATCAGGGTTGGGTGCCCGTTTCGTTGATATCAAGCTTTCCTCGAGTAAGTTGTTTGTAATCAAGGAAAGTAGATCCTGAATTCTTTTTTCGATTGTGTCTGTTGTCCTTTAATTGTTTATTATGGTATTTCTTTATTTTAAAACCATTAAGTTCAAATTAACTTTTTGTTTGCTATATTATGGTGTTCACTTGGTTTATGTTTTGCATGCAAATATTCTTCCCTCCTTTCCCCTGAAGAGAAGGGAAAAAAAGAAGACGCTTTTTGTTTTTTGAGTAAATCAAGGATTGACGTGCCTGAAAATTGTTTTCATAGCTTTTATGAAAGGCTAAGATTTGTTCATCGTGTTCCCTGAGGACATTTGGCTGTTATATATGTATGATTAATATGTACAAATTTAAATAGTATGATTAATATGTACAAATTTAAATAGTAAGTTCTGGAAGTTTTGTTCTGTGTAAATAGCTTATATGTATTTTTTATGTTGAGTATCAATGGTTTAGTGACTTGAATCAGTAAGTTCTGCTAGTCTTGTGTCAGAGGTTCAAGTTAGATTTTATTTGATATAACTGTCTATCTTTCATTTACCATGTATTCCTATTCCTTGCATCCTGTCATCATTTCTTTTATTTGATTCTGGGTTGCATGTGTGTTTTTGTGTATGTGTGCGCGCATGTGCTAGGGAGAGAGAGAGAGAGAAATAAGCTGATATTTTCCCTTAGAAATATAACTGAGTCTATCTAGTCTTTTGCACAGTGTGTTTCACCTTTAGCGCTCTCTTCTGGAGCATGAGATTCCAGGGCAGGGTTATTTCCCTGCTTATCTGATTTTTTTTTCTTCCTGCCTTCAAACTTGAGTCAGCATGCATATCACATATGTTTCTTCTTATCTTATGTGAATGTGGTTGAAAAATGTTCTAAAAGTGCTTTTCGGCCTTATTGAGGTGTAGGGTTTCAATTGGTGTTGAATTTTAGCAAACAATCTTTGCCCATAGAAATTAAAACTATTAATCACCTTGTAAGAATCCCAGCCAAACCAGCCCGTTAAAGTATTTGCTTACTTTGGAGTAGAAGCTTTTAGATCCAAATTAGCTAATTGCAACTTGCCCATGTCAAACTAAGAATTGCATTGTGGTCTGGATGCTTATGTAGTTAACTGTAGATGTGGAGAATGAGATTTATGTCACTCCTTCCATCCCATAATATATGTCCCTTTCACTTTTTTTTTTTGTAAAAATGATAAATGCTGTGCCACATAAGCATATAAAATATGTTTCTCCAGGGTTACTCCTTACTAAATAGCATAATTACAGCAATAAACACACATGGTTTTTAAATAATGGGAAGGGTGCACTGTGAAGAGGACGCATAAATATAAAAAAATGATACATATTCAGGGAAAGAAAAAAATTGGAAAAAGGACATATATTATGCGATGGAAGGAGTAAGGTTTTAGTTTGGAGGATGATGGTGCAGCAACTTGGGTAAAATCTCAAGTTAGTAGGAATATCAGCTAATGGTGGTTATTCTCTGGTCAGTATTGCTCCACAGAGCAGAACGATGGGGTAAAAATGAAGTGCTGTGAAATGATAACTGGTCCTCGAGTTAGAAGATACTTCTGTTTGTGCTTAATTATTGAGTCCCTTGATAAGTGGAGGATTGATCTTCTAAGTGTTTGCAGATTCATCCCCTTTTGTATGCCAGTAGATTACTAAGATGTTTTCTCCTAAACTTTCAAAGAAGATGCACTGGAGTGACCGGGTCTTGACATTTAACTGATAGCTTAAGATAGTTACAAATAGTCTCCTCTTTGAGTTGAGCAAACGTCTGTTTACTGTTCCTAAAATTCAAGATCAGGTCATATCCAGCTGAAGTGGTGTCAGGGTCTTTTTTTCCATTGTCTTTCACTGCTGAGTAAGTAGTAGGAGATTGTAAATCCCTTATTTTGGTAGAGGAAACAGATGTTATGTACATTTCTCTTCCAGGTTTAATGGATGTGGGATATCCCAAAACTCAGTTTTCTGGAACTGTTAAACCTTATTTTGATAGTCGCATCTCATGCCATCTACAATTGGCTTTCTTTAAAACTTCAAATTTGCAACTTATAGGTTAATTGGAATTTTGGAAATTGATTTATTGATCTTTGACTTGTTGGCCTCTAGTTAACAGCTATATATCTGCTGGAAGCATTTCTAAGCATGTCATGCAGAAGATTTACATGGCTCGGGTTGCTACATCTAGTATTTCATTTTCTCACAATTTAAAACCATAGAACTACTCTGCTTCGCTCAATGGGTTTAATTTTTACAGGTGAAAATTTTGACAAACAACATCCAATTGATATTAGACTCTTTAAGGAGTTCGGCTCTTGTGGAAGTACAGGTATATAAAAACACACGAGAGGATGCACAAGTTCACACTTATGTTTTGTTTTTCATTTTTCTTGGTTCGATGGGTGGACTGGGGAGGTTATGCTGGTAGAGTTTGTGAATACAGCTTGAAGCATCAATTATCTGTTCCTTTGTGGACCCTTTTAACCAAAGGCGAAGAGAGAATGAGGTTTCTTGAGCTTTATCTTTACAGATACATGAGTAATATAGATAATTTGCAAGAATTTTAGGGGGGTGCTGGGCACTCCCTAGTCCCCCTATTAGCGCCGCCCCTGCTTTTAACATTTGATTCAAGTAGATAGGGCCTTTATGTTAAAAGGCTTGCAACAACTTCCTGAAGTTGTTATGGTTCATGGCTTGCATTCACAGTTCACGCTATCAATGAATTGTGCAGGACAACAAAATTAGGAGGCGTAATGAGTGGATGAAATGGGTCCCTGGTGGGCGCCATTCTTCTGGAGCCAACTTGCCAACTCCAGCTGGGTCAAGTTCTGATATGCTGGCACCTTCATTTCAGAAACTCACAGTGGAGGAGAGTTCCGGTCCAAGGAGTACTACAGGTGCAGCTAGCGCTTCTACTGATGATGCTTCTGGGAGACATTTATATGCGTTGGCTGGCCAATCACATTGAGGATTACAGGTCAATACCGTAATGTATGTGAAGCGGAACCAGATAAGCTGATGAAGTGTTTTGTAGGAGATACTGCTTTGGAAGTCCTACAGAGAACTCTGTTTTATTTGTTTTCCCAGACCGGTTTGACTCGGTTTTGGCGGTGTTCTACTGAGGCTATCTGATGCAAACCAATAAGATAATTTTATATACTCTTGGAAACAAAGAGGAAAATTTGAGAGAAGTAGGGTATTCAGAGACGAAATGAGGCTCTTTGTATAGTCTGGTTGATTCTGGGTTTACTTTTCGGTGGCATGGAATTTTTGTTGGTTGGTCACTTGAAGTGGATGCTCGATGAAGCTTTTTATACAGGGCTACATGCATTGAACTTTACTGAATTGATTTTGTGCTAAATGATTCCACAGACGGCGGGGAATTCAATTTGGGTGCGAAGCAGCGAAGTGGTCTTCAAGGATTCTTTTAACATTTAGAGCAAAATTGTTACCAAGGCTTTTAGAATTCTCAGTGAGCCTGATGCTCGATAAGTGCAGATTGGGTTCAATCAAGGAGACAAATCATACTTCATGAAATTCAGGAAATCCTGTGGCCTAAGATTATGAGGCTATTTTGTTGCATTTTTATCGAGTTTTCCCCCAAAATACAATGCCTAATTCCATTCATTTTCAGAAGGAAGTGGTAATTTAAACAATGACGTTCTCTTAACAGCTAATAAATTTTTATTGTTAGGCCGGGGGTTTATATTACTTGAGACGAAAAATTGAAACACTTATTATTTTTGTAAAAATAAGGATGTAAATGTTATATAGATACATTATACAAAATTTTCCATTATTACTCTTATCTAATCACAATTGCATTAAAAAGTATAACTTTGGGATAAATTTATTTTGAACTGTCACTTATTTTAGAATTCTGTTTTCTTTTATCAAGTGCCAAGCGGGCATGTAACCTCAAACTAAAATGCAACCTTAAACTCACCTCTTTTGACACATAATGACCTCTCGAACCCTGTCGCCCACATGACAAAGCACAAAGAGACGGAGAGTGTTCCCACATCTTCCCATGGCCACCCATCGGCGAATCTCCTGTCTCCCCCGCAAGGCCCCCACATGGCTCCTCAAATTAGCAGATTTAACATCTCCCCCGTGGCTCTCCACCTCTCCTGCTCATTTCTCTTGTAGCCATTTTCAAATAATTCTTTCATCTCCTCCCGTAAGTTATTTCATCTCCCCTATTCACTCACAAGTGTACGGTTTAGTTGTGTACAAGTGGTAAATATAAGGTATTGTCTGAAGAAAATGTTTGTGATTCCAATTAAGAATCAAGTCCTAAACTACCCAACTAATTAAAGCCAGATTGACGATCAAATTATATAAATTCTAGGATGATGAGAAAAAGGCTAGCATTGCAAATGTGAAAATGAAGTGCAACAAACGTAAGAGTGCTAACTACAACTAACTAGTACTAGCTAAGATCAAATTAACTTATGAAAGAAGCTATTCCTCTAGGATGGTACTACTTGACCTTGCTACTTAAGTCAAATTGAGATATAATGGTTGTTTATCTCCTAATATAATATAGGGATTTAAGCATCAAGACTCCTCTTTCTCAAGACCAAATCTTTCTCGCCTATAATCTAACAATGAGATTTATCAAACTCATTAATTAAACCAAGTGATTTAAGACCTAACCCTTCTAATACATCTATAGGAAGACTGATTGTCTCTAATACCTCTAACCCACTATGCTCTTCTTTATTTCCATCTCAACTCTCTCTCTCTCTCTCTCTCTCTCAAGAACAAAGTTGAAATTTTTATACAAGTCTTAAATGACCAATAACATACAATAGCAGGCTCAAAAGAAGAAGCAACATAAAGAAACAACTTCCATGAAACACGTCAAATTAAATTAATAAACAAATGTAAAGAGCACATCCCAGAGAGATAGAAAGGATTTACTCCATCCTCAAGCTAGAAAAATCCATGAAACTAGAATCCATAACATCCAAGATATAATACAAATAGAAGAGAGAAGAAGAAAACAAGAACACCCTTGAAGCCTAGCCTCCTATCTCTCCAGAAGTCTTCCAAGCTCCTCCAAGATGTTACAACAATGGTAAGAGAAAACTATGAAGAATGAGATGAAAAACCTAGCACAACTTCTCTAACAAGTTCTAACTAAAGCTCTAGATCCTCCCAATTTATATAAAAGATGTGGCTTTGGATCCATCTTCGATAACTAGATAGACACCCTCAACCAATTAGAAGTTAGGATCCAAAATGGGGGGTAGGGTACCACATCTTTCATCCATTTAGGCACCACTTCTTCAGAACAGAACATTTGGTGGCACTTATGCTATGCGCTGCTACTCCTGGTGCTATGACAACGCTATAGCAAAGGGGGATCCGAGAGCTTTTTACTGTGGTGTCGTCGTGCCACCACTGGCCATACAACGCTGCAATATAAAGTGACATTAACTGTTGCGCATACCAACTTTTACTCCGCTCGGTTCTGCTTCGTTCCAACACTTCCAATATCTTCTCCAACCTAGAAAAAGAAAGAACAAAGCAACAAAATGATTTAAAAAAAATATATGGCACGAAATTGAAAAAATTTACAATCAAAAATGACAAAAAGTTAATAAGTTTAACCAACAAATTATGCACTTGACAGGGCTACCTATAACTATTTTGCCATAGGGAGAGTCCATGTTTAGCTAAAGGCGTCTCAAATGTTCTCCGGTGACCCCTCTAGATACAAATTTTAATGAGATATATCTCATTCTTTAGCACATCTGCCTTAGTTAAATGATTGCAAGATTCACTGAATTGTAAGGAAAGTTGGCACATATGCTTGTCATTAATCTACAGTGTTAGGACTCGTGATGTTGAATGTTATACTTGAAACTCATGTTCCTGCTTTTGGCTCCAATACTACAAAGTTGATAACATCATATTTGTTTTAGAAGAAGCAAAAAGGAGATTTATGTATAATAATTGGAAAGTAATCATTTGTAATATGATGTTAATGGACAATTGGACAAATTATATTTCAAAAAGTCAATGGTAACAATTAATACACCAGTGAAAAAAGTATAGAGAATCCACAAATTTCCAACCATGTGGGTAAAAGTTTGAATATCTGGCTATGCATTTAGAGAATAAATTAATAATAATATTTAACTTTTAATGATTGATAAAATTACTTTAATGTAGCTTATAGAAACACAAAGAGATGAAAAAATTTTATAGTACCCTTAAAAAAAACAAGATTCGATCTGAAATGTCCAACCCAAACTATGTGAATTTGAACTCACCCCAATCTAAATTAATTTCATAGGTAAAGAACTTGAACTTGATAAACCCACTACCCAATTTTTACTGAAACCTGAAACAACTAACCCAAAGTAAAGAAAAAAAAAATCCAAAATTCACGACGAAAATAATAAATTGCTCAAACCCGAAAGATGGAAACTCAAAACCTCATGAACACAAAATAATCCACTTTTAAACTCAATAAAACACAAATTGGGCTAAAATTTAATTATTAATAAATTTTATTGTTTTACTCAATAAACTTGATAATTCCACATGAAACTAAACTCAAACCCAAATAAGTTGATATGATTTTACTTAAAATCATAAATTAGGATGATCCATATAAACTTGAGCATAATAAAAAATAACTCATTTGAACCAAACGTATATAAGTCGCCTAACTTAAATCTACATAAACCCAAAATGACCTACCTAACTCAAATATGAGAATATCATAACCCAGATAAATCTGGAACTCAAATAATTTGACCTAAGTATGATTGAATGACCTATTCGCCACCCCTAGTAGTAAAACATGAAACAGTTTAATATAATATGATCTTGTAGTTTGTATAAAAATTATACAATTATTTATTATAAACTGTAGTTTGTAAAACATATTATTAAAATATTTTAACATAAAAAAATTTAAGTATAAGTTGACATTAATACAAGCTGATAAAAATAAATGGTTATTTAGTCTAAAATAAGTTAAATTATAGAGATAGTTAGATCTCTTGAGTTCGTTTGGGTGAGAACAATTGATTTTTTTTGTGACTTTTATTGTCTTTAATTTGAAGAAGTGGATTCCTAGAGTTGGATTGGCCAACTGGAGTTAAGATGAAGAACGGTGGGAATTTTTGGGTGAAAAAGAGAAACAAATCAAGGAAATTTATCATTTAACTTTAGGAAAAGGGATTCTTAATTTTTTCACCACTAGATCTAATTAAAATCGCTGGCTAATAAAATGGTGTAAGGCCATCTTACACCAATGGTCCATAATTTTCCTCGCTCTTTGGTTTAATATTGTCCATATAATGAATTTAAAACTTAACTACAGCTTAAATCACGGACAAACAGAGGACACAGCCGGTGTATTAATTAAAGTTGTAGTTAATGTCCGACTTTTCCTGTAAAATAAACAATGTTCATATAAATTGGATTACGGGTGTAAACAAATAAAGCAATCAGTGAATTGTGTGTGAACCATTCGGCAAGAGTTTATTTATGTTCATTTATTTAATTAAATGAACGAATACAGACAAATTTTTATGTTTGATTAGTTAAACGAACAAACACGGACAAGGTCATGCTCGTTCATTTATATTCACAAACTGTTCGACTATTGTTCATTCATTTATTTGTTTTTTTGTTTATATATTAGTTGTACATTTATTATTATTAATATTTTATATATCATATATTTTTATTAATGTTCACCTACTCTACACACACATAATTATATCTTAATCTCCCCTAAATTAATTTATTGTCTTTGTTTCCCCAAATATAATTAGTTATTTTTTCTCATAGTGTGAACTTACTGCAGCACTCAGTTGATCTTTCTCATCATCACCTATTGCTCTGTCATCATTGCTAGACTTACTCCAATTTAAATTGGTAGTGGTCATCAACTTTAATTGTTCGGATTCGTGTTCGTTGATTAATAAACGAACGAACACGAATAGAGAAATTGCTTTCATTTATTTTTCGTGTTCATGTTTGTGTTCATGTTCATGTTCGTTAAAAGTTAAATGAAGAAACTTGAGCACTTCGTTCTGTTCGTTTATAACCCTAATTAGACATTGATCCATCTATTTACAAAAATCAACGGGTCCTATAAAACATTCTATATTTAAGCATTCACATAACAATAAGCTATACTAGAAAAGGTAAAACAATAGTCTAAGCTCCAACTTTCAACCCCCCCCCCCCCCCGGGAACCCTAGACCCCCCCCCCAAAAAAAAAGGAAATTTTCACAAAACCAAAAACCTTACAAGTTTAGTAGATACTTCACTTACCTCCATGTTTGGGAATCCTCCACTATATCCTCTGAGATTTAATAGATCCTTTACTTACCCGTCTTCTATAATGCTGAGGACCAAAATGTCTTTTCCTTGTCTCTTTAGATAGGCTGAATTAATTATAATGCCCGTAAGAAGCAATAACACTTTGCTAAATTAACAAAAATTTATATAAAATTATATGTGACAATTTTTTTATTATCAATAAAACTTTGTTAGTCAAACTTAGTATAATAACATTACTCTTTTAGAATTGTGGCTCAATTGTAGTATTTGAAATATAGTAGCTAATCACGGTATGTAATTGAATGTGAAATATGTGACATAAATCAACAATTAAATATATGTTTTAATAACTAAAAGTGTATAGAAAAATAATTGTTACATTAAATAAAAAGTAAATTGTCTATTAAGAGCACAATAGCAGCAGTAGTGGTAGTGACAGTAGCAGTAGCAGCAGTAGTAATAGTAATAATAATAATAATAACAATAATAATAATAATAATAACAACAACAACAACAATCTAAATCATTTCAATTTTTTCTAAGATTTCAATAAAAATAAGTTATGAAATATAAAAAAAAGGATGTGATCAAATAGATGTGTTATGTCTACCATAATAATAGAAGGTCAAACACTAACATTAGCAGACCCTTTTTTTTTTATATATTCCATAACTCATTTTTTATTGAAATATTAGAAATTTTTTCTCTATTCTAATTTTTTTTGTTGAATTGGTTTATATTATTGTTGTTATTGTTGTTGTTGTAGTAGTTGTTGTAGTAGTTATTATTATTATTATTATTGTTAATTGAAAAATATGATTTTTATCTCATATAACTTTGTACTCCCTCCATTTCATATTAGTCGGACATTTTACCATTTTTTTACTAAAACTTAGCCTGAATATATTTATATTAATATGTATTGAAAAAAAAATTTAATGATATTTACAAACTATAATATTTAGAGTTCCATTTTCATATAAAAATTTTAAATTTTTATTATAAATTTTAAAATAAATAAAATAATAAATTAATTACTGTGAATAATAAAAAGATTAAGTTTTATGAAATAGAAGGAGTATAAGTTTTTAGTTAGTTTAATAAAGTGTTGTTGACTTTTAGGGGTATTATGGTTAATTCAACCTATCTAAAGAGAAAATGAAAGGTATTTTAATCTTTATTATTATGGGAGAGGTAAGTAAAGGATCTATTAAACCTAAAGGATAAAATGAAGGATTCTAAACAGAATAGAGTAAATGAAGTATTCACTAAATCTTATTTAGATTTTGAAAATTTCCCAAAAAAATTCTCAAGTAAAAAAGTGTTGTAGAGGACGTAATAGCCGCAAAATTTGAGTACTTGAAGTGACATTCATGTCCAATGATGGATATATAACATTTTTTTAAAACAATGTGTACTTAGTTGTTTAAAACCCGTTATTTCCTATAAATAAACGGAAAATGAGTATGAGCTAGGGTATCTTAAGAATTAAATATGATATTGTTTACACAAATCAATTCTTGTCATATAGAAGTTATTGAATATAGAATCTGGTACATAGACACTTAAATATGAAAAGCCTATAAAAGAACATGAAAATAATAATATATTAAAATATAATTGAAAAATAAAAAATCATGAATTAAAAAAATATAAATGACGAGTGAGAAGGATAGCTTATAATGGTATAAGTTCTACGAGATTGAACTGTGTTAATATACATAGAGGTGAATATAAAAGTAAAGACATTACTGTACAAATATATATTAAGTGTAATATGCATAATAAAATTAATAGATTTTTTATACCTAATAGTTATGTATTTCCCTAATATTGAGGTAAATATATATGGTAAAAATGTTGAATTTTCAAATAAATCGGAAATTTGAAGAACTTCGGAGTTTTGCTCCTATATGCGTTTCTTAGGTTAGGTAAAAATTAAAATTGATATGTTAAACTTTATGAATATAGGTTCAAATTGGTCAAAATTGAGAAAAATATTTTGTGGATATTTTTTACAATTAATAATCAAACTTAAACTTTGAATGAAGATTTCGGTTAACTTTTGAGTATTGGTGTAAAAGGGAATTCTTAATAAATTAATATTTTTGGAAGTAATTTAAACAACATATTTTTGGACGTAAGATCCTTAAAGTTTTTAAGCGCAAACTAGTCAAATTCAAAAATTGGGGAATAAAATCTATATATTTAAACAAAAAAAAAATTCATGTGGCATCCTATCATGAATTTGATCAAGAAAAAGATTGAAAACTCCATCAACATGTCCTGCTTTTATAAATCTATATATTTAGATTAGATTTATCATATTCTCATTTACAATCTATTAATAAATATGAAAGCGGGTCACTTAACTAAATTGTCATTTTATACTGTTTAAAAATTCAAGAAATTTTTAACAACTTACACGTGTACTTCACAAGTTACTACCATGTGACATATGGTGATTACCAAAATTATCCCTTCATAAACACAAGCGTAAGCTGGCGATTTGTTCCCTGTTTGACTTCACCTCAATAATTATGTTTTTACAGTGTTGCTACACGTATTCAAAATATGACGCCTGTCTAGCAGTTATTGAATATAAACTATCAAGTAATAGATCTTAATTTTGTAGTTAAATGTGTTGACTTTTTATTAACTTTGACCACCATTTTCTACTTTACCACTCAACATTTTCTATCGATTCCTGCTTCATTCTTTCATTTTGTAGGTTTGAAAAATGGATTGTAACATCAGAATGGCATTGGGATGAGTGAAATGGAAAACAAGTAAACAAAAGTCAAAGTTGAATTATAACTATGAGACTAAGCCCCCAGGTGTGGTGCCTAGGTGCCACAGTACAAATTGTTCTTGCCTAAAATTACACACTTTAAGGCCTAGGTGCTAGGTGGCACCAAGGCATTGGGCACCCCAAGCTTGGAAGTTGAGGTGCCAATTCTGCCCCTTTTTAGGCCTCTAGCGCCTAAGTGCCTCTATACCCTGGAAAAAATGGTTCTCCACCTCCATTTTAAACCTAAACATGCTATTGGCTAAGGGATTTTATCCACATGGGTAGGTGAATGAAAGAGACATCTTCAATACTTAGAAAAATCTGGAACCAAGTTTGGTAAGACATTCTTCATCTTTATCTTCTCATCTTAGACTTAAGTTTTCCATAGTCACCACACCTTGCATTTTCAACTTTGAAGAGCACTTATGGATTCTACTTGGAGAAGGTTTGAAGGATGGCTTGAAGGATGACTTGAAGGCTTGTAGAGGCATTGAAGAGTCAAGCATCTAGAGTTTCATGGGTTCCCTTTTTCCTTCCTTCTTCTTGTATTAAAACATGGATGATCTTTTATATATATTCATAGTTATGTTTCACTTGAGTATGTAGTAGTAGTCTTGACACTTTCTATAGTTGTAACTACTTGGTTTGATTAAGTTATTTGAATCTATGGCTATGTGATGTTTGGTTTTCTTTCTATTGTTTATTTATTCATTCTATGTTGTGTGTTAGCTAATTGATAGCCACAATTAGTTGCACTTTAGATCACTTTTAAACTCTTGAAAGAGATTAAAAGTAATTGGTCCTAAAAGAATAAGTTAATGACAATATGCTTATTAGGAAATTAGTCTAAGTCATTAGGTGAAGGTAAATTGAACATTAATACCTCTATCTAATATTGTAATTGGATGAGAATCCTTACTAAGCTTAGAATAGAGAGAATCAATCCTTTCACTTAGGAAAGTAAGGACTTGATTAATTGGCTTCACTAATAAGTAATGAAAACCAAATCATTAGCTTAAATTCATTAACTAACCAACCCAAGTAGTAAACCCATAGAATGTGTGTTTTCATAATTTGATAAAAACCACAAATTTACATTATATTTTTAAATTCTAGGTTAGTAGCACTCCACTTAGCTAAGTTTAGTTACTTATTTGACTTGATTACATTCTTATTTAACTTTGATTATTTAGCTAAAGTTAACTTAAAGTAGTGGTATTTGGAAAACAATTCAATCATTCATCGTGGGAACAATACTCTTTCTCACCTAGCTTTAACGTTCACCGTGTGCTTGCAGTTAAGGTTTAAAACTCGTGACAACTAAATTTATTTTTAATAATTTTTTTTCATATGTAGGTTAATATATTTTTTGAAGTCACGTTCTTCAGCCCGGTTAATTTTGTGAAGATACATTCTCTCACAAAATTAATTTTTACAGTTTATTTTTTGTAGTTATAGCTCCCGCTTTCTATCCACGTCCTATATACCAATTAACAAATATATCGCCCCTACCCACTATGCTGGCTATTGAGAATTATGCATTAGTTGCAAAAATAACTATATATTTTACATGCCTTTTTACTTTTCTTTCCTTTCCAAAAATTTTCACTTCATTCATTCCTCCAGAAAGAAAGGTTTTGAAGTAGCAACGATTTTTATGTTACATTATGCCCCAACCTCGACCACCACACTTGTCCTATAACTTTCACCTGCACTAGTAATAGGTTCTGCAATTTCAGTATCACTTCTTATTTCAAAGATCAACAACATGTCTAACTCACATTTTCAACTCACAGAGTATTCCAATTTCCAACAAACACAGGGAATTGCAACAAGAAGTAGGAGCAGATCTCAACACAATGTATTTCACTTACATTTTTTTTAACAAGTTTTTCAATGTATTATTTAACTTCTTTTACTATGTATACCACATTTTACCAAAATCAACAATAAAGAACTCATTAGCAGAATCAGGAACAACAATCAGCAAAACAACCAGGTTCTTATTTACTAGTGTTTTTATGTGATAGAAGACAAGTGCAGAGATCAATTACTTACATTGTAGATAAAGTAAAACATTAAAAAACAAAATCAGTTGCCAATAGTTTGATTTCTGCCTAATTTTCAAAATTCATTTTAGATACATTTCTGTTTGCAGGGTATTATTAGAAAAAAATTTCAGTTGCCGATAAGTTCTAATTTAATATTTTGTTCATGTTATCCACTATTTTTTTCTGGTTGTTTATTTATATTATTTTCTTTATGTATTACAAATTTTTTGATAATTAACATGCTTTTAACAGTTCCTATAGGCAAGGATTTAATCTAAGTAACATGCGTTATGTAAGGTTTTAATCTAGGCAACATGCATTTGTTTTATACCTAACATACTCTTTAACCGTTCAAATAGAAATGAGCAATGTGTTATACTTTTCTGCACCACACTCTATGAAAAAAATTTTCCAAAATAAACATTCTTTTTTTGTTTTATAAGGATGCAGTGACTCGATTTTGTGTTTGAATTTTTATTGTAACTTTTTAATTTGACAACCATAATTCGTTTTTCAGTTTTAATGGAGGTTAAAAAAAGTAAACTGAACTACTAGCATACTAGTTTAGTTGCCTTTTGTCTAGCAAAATAAATGACTACAATTTTAACAGGCTTATCTCTCCATTAACTAGGCAACATAGAAGCAGCAGTTCAAATCCCATTTCCAGGTTCCAATTTAATTATTTATTACTAGGATTTCCATTTTATAATTAAATATATGATGGAATCTATTTGTGCATAAAATAAATATGTTATTCAAGTGTTTAAATAATTTATAAGGTACACATAAAAGTTCCCTATATATCTCACTACTAAAAAATCCTGATTTACCAACGGCTTTATTACCAACTGCTTAGCCGTTGGTAAATACCAACGAGGACAACCGTTGGTAAATTTTTTCCAACATGCAGGCGTTGGTAGCGAAAAAAATTTAATGTAGCTTTTTTTCCAACGGCCTAACCGTTGGTAAATACCAATGGGCTTGACCGTTAGTCAATTGTCCAACGTGCACGCGTTGGTGGGCTCGGTCTTGGAGATGGGCCTCACTTATTCGGCTTTTTTTACCAACGGCTTAGCTGTTGGTAATAAAGTCATTAAATATAAGCCTTTTTCCAACGGTCATAGCCGTTGGTAAATACCAATGGGCTTGACCGTTGGTGAGTTTCCAACGTGCAGCCGTTGGTGGGCCGGCGAAGTAAAAATTGGGCCTCAAAGCTGGGCCTTTTGTTACCAACGGTTAACCGTTGGTAGTTATTAATATAAATGGTGCGTTTTAATATAAACCCCCTTTACCCCCATCTCGGCGTCCTTGTCTGGCCTACCCTCTTCGTCGTCTACTTCCTTGTCCTCCGGCCGCGTCTGATTTGGGCTTCCCCCCTCTTCTCCCACCACATCCGTCTCCTCCTTCTCCTCCAATCACTTCCTTTTCTTCTAGCTGCCTCCCTCTCCTCCGTCCGCCTCTCTCGCCTTTGCCAACCTCCATTTCTTTTGTACACCGATTCGCTCACCCTCTCCTCCATTCGTTCCCCTGATTCGCTTTCTTTTCCCCCACCCCCAACGCCCACTCACCCTTTTCTCACCCAATTTCGCCTACAAACCTGCCTCTAACGCTTGCAGTCTTCTCCGATGAAAGTTGAATCAAACAGGAATTTGGTGCCCAAGGATCTCAGGTTCTCGGGCTTCGATTCTGATTTGGGCTTCAAATGATGGACGTCGAATGGGCGATGGGCAAGGCGCACTTGGAAATGCCAGTCACAGGCTTCAATTCCGATTCGAGCTTCGAACGATGGAGGTTAAATGCGCTTTAAACGTGGAGTCGAACGAGCAATAGACTCCCCTTCTTATCTCTCCTCCGTTCGCCTCCCTCACCCATACCCACTCATTAAGGGACCGCCAGAAACAACTGCCGGAGATGAAGAATAGGTATAAGTGCGATTGAATCCCGAAAGGCATAAAGTCTCTGTAATCAGAAAACTGATACTTAGTTTTCTGCCAGACAGAGGCTACAGAATGAGCGCGAGCCTTCTGGTTGCGGATTCTGTGTGGAAGACTATCGAGTCAACTCGTTCAGGTCAATTTTCGTGTTTGATGGGTTAGTGGCTAATTGATAGTTAGTTGAAGAGAGTGTGGTGGCGAGAAGTTGTCAGTGACGGACCTGAATGAGGAAATGCGGCTTTGATGGCGTGCCAATAATGTTGCTGAAATGCATTTGCTTTTAATTGTTTGGTCAGGTTGTTGGTGAGTCTCGGACGAAGGATGAGTATCTCTGTTTTGCTGAAAGCTACTGTGCTTGTTACTCATTCTTTTATGACATCATTAACAGAGGAGAGCAACATTGTGTAAGATGTTCATTTTTATTCTGTCTCATATCTCTCGTTTTCTTTTTCTTTTTCTTAATGTTATTCCATGTGATTCACTCTTTTGTTTCATTTTCTTCTTCCTTGCTTAGTGTAAACATCAATTAGTTGCAAGACTTGCTGCTGCATTAGGAGCTTGTGTTGAAGTTAGAGTATCTGATCGGCACCTAGCATTACTGCTGTCAAAACTCTGAACTCAATCTATGGAAGAAGTTTCTGATCTTGGAGACTCAGAAAGAAGGTAAACGTTTCTAACAATTTGGAGTCTGTTGCTAACAATTAATGGGCAAAATCTCTTTCTGAGGGTATATTGGGGACAATTCAATGACCACATTTTCTCTTGTAGTGCGGAGAAAAAGAGATTTCTATTCCTATGTTCTGTTTTATGTCATAGCCTTTAATTAAGAAATGAAGTTATGCATGGAGACAAGTTAAAAGACAAGTGAGTCCAAGGAACTTGTGAATTCAATATGCAATGATGATCTATCCATAATTTAATTTTATGTTTTACCTCAGTTATCACCCAGCACTGAAACTGCATGTGCAGCTGTGCCTGAACTTTTTGTGTGTTCATTCATTGGCATTCTTCTCATTCATTGGTTTCTGACTTACAATTAGGAATAATATTTGCATGGATGAGTCCCCTTATGGAGCAAGGCTATAAAAGACCAATCACAGATAAAGACTTTTCTACTTGGTTTGCACTACCTCAATGCATTTATTGTTATTATTGTTATTGTCATCATCATCATCATTATTTGTGTTTTTCCTTGAACTTCCCTGTTCTTCTCTTGAATACTGCATTCCAAATTAGTCCATTTTCCTTATTCAAATTCAAAGACTAAAATCACATCTGACAAATCCAGGTGTTTGGGGTGCTTGTTGAGGCTCAATATTTTCAGAATGTCATGCGTGTTGGTTTCAGGCTGAGAGCTACCTTGGTAATTTAATTGTTCCTTCCACGGTATTTTATTTAACTTCTTTTATTGCATTCTTCTTGACTTTTGTTTCATTCTAGTTCTATGTATGCTGTAGTTGGTTGCTAGATCTTCTCAAAGAATTCTTATCTTCTTGAAAAAAGACATGTATAAAAAAAGATCTTACATGCTGTAGATTGCTGCTGTTTTGTCTGAATCACTTTGGCTTACTCATAAGGGGCGCAGGAAGTTTGCTTCTGGGAAAATAACCAACTTGATGACTAGTGATGCTGAGGCACTTTAGGCATGAGCTTCTGATACATTTTTTTTGTTTATTTTTTTCTTCTTCTTCCTGTCTTAGAAATAATGATGATGAGATCTTCAAGATTACCATGTCAGCTTGTGCTTAATCCAGAAATTTTTGCTTTCTCTTCTTTCACAACTTCTGTTTGCTTTCTGAGAATAATCAACAAGGAATTGCTTTCTATCTTCTCTAGAGAGTTATACGAAGAGTTTTTCTCACAGGTTTAGCTTATGTATATTTATCTTCTCTGATAACTTAGTTGTGAAAACTAAATTAGCTATTCTTTTCTTTTGACAGCAAGTGTGTCAATCACTTCACACTCTATGGTCAGCTCCATTCCACATTGTTTTTGCAATGATTCTTCTGTATCAGCAGTTAGGTGTTGCTTCACTTCTTGGCGCTCTAATGCTGGTTCTTTTGTTTCCAATACAGGTGCGAAATCTCTCTGTTCTTTTGGTTTTTCTGCAATTTTTTTCTTCATTTTATTTGTAAACTTCCCAACTAAATTTTGTGAGGTTTATTGTATCTTCCAAATACACAGTTTTGCTCTTCCATACTGTTTGAAACATTTGTCTAATTTGACTTTTTGAGATGATTTAGTTTGATAATAACTCAAAACAAGGAAACTGAGGGGCTATGAATCTTCATCATTCCTTGACTGAAATGGCTTCCCTTATCTCAGTTAGGCTGGCCTCAATTTTTTTAGCTTTGGTCTTTTGAGACTTAATGATCTACTCTCAAGTAAAAATATTTCTGCGAGTTGATAAAAGAAGAGGCTAAAAGCTTATTTTGATGCAATTGCACATTGTACTTACCAATTTAGTTTAATGTGCACAAGTTAGTGTTACACAGTGTTGTAGCATGAACGTGTTTGCAATTCCCATTTAGTTTAATGTAATAATGCTTAATCATCATCCTTTTGGTCATTTAGTTTGTCAGAAAAATCTCACAATTTTATTTTGATTTTGGTGATTGTTAGCAGTAGCAAGTGAAGGTGCCTAACATGCATCTAATATGCGTTATTTATTGTACTCTCACTGTGTAGTCTACTAACAATGAACTGTATTGTTATCCATCGGAACAGACACTTGTCATAAGCAGAATGCAGAAACTGTTTAAAGAAGGATTGCAACTCACTGATAGAAGGATTGGTCTCATGAATGAAATATTGGCGGCTATGGACACTGTAAAGTATGACAATTTTGAAAAAAAATGGTCCCCTACTCCTTTTTTCTCCTTTAAAGAAGAATTATGAATTGTTCTTTTGGATATGTTGTATGGTTTGTTCCAGACAATATATGTACTTGTTTTAATTATGGTGTATTAGAGAAAATTCAATGGAAATTACGTGTGCATATCTGTGTAATCTTTATTACTGAGTAATGCTGGGGGAACTTTGGATTTGGTATGTCCGTTTCGAAGATAATACGCACTGGGAAAAACACGAAACAACCGTAGCCTGAAACTGAAAATGTACATTACCAACGTTCAAACGTCGTTTACCAACTTGCTCACGTTGGTAATTACCAACTGCCATAGGCGTTGGTACTAACCAACATAATTACCAACCATCTGCAAGTTGGTAATTACCAACGGCTTGCTACCAACGCGCACCCGTTGGTAATTACCGACTTGCACGCACATTGGTAATTACCAACCCCCTGACCAACTGCTATACGTTGGTAATTACCAACGCGGTCTCCTACCAACTGCCGTGCGCGTTGGTAATTACCAACTGCCATGGCAGTTGGTGATTGCCATGCGCGTTGGTGATTACTAACTGCCAGTAGTTGGTAACTACAAGTACGCGTTGGAAACCAACCCCGGTTCCTGACCGTTGGTAATTACCAACGTCTGCACGTTGGAATTTACCAACGTGTTATTTTTTACGCATTGGTAAAAAAATTTCCAACGAATCGAATACCAATGTGCATTTACCAACTGCTGACAGTTGGTGAATTCAGTTTACCAACTGCTGCGCGTTGGTAACTGGCAGTTGGTAAAAACGAGAATTTTAGTAGTGTCTACTAGGCTTTATTTCATGTTCATAAAGTACTTATAGGCATATCCATAACTCATGTGCATTATCCTAGGCTAAAACATCCATACACAAAATGTTAGGTAATAAAATCATCAAACTATCATCCACATGTATTACTAGTTAAGACAAGTTGGCAAACAACCAACCACAATATACTCAAATATGCATATATCTTGTGAAGTAATTAGAAAAAAGGCACAATTATCTTGTACAAGGGCACGTGCATAAGAACAACAACCAAAAATATTGTCTCCTCATTTACTCTTTTTAGCTCTTTTTGAAGCAATTGTCACTAGGAATTGTATTTCACTGGTTAGAAAATAGAAGTAATGCATTAATACACTACAGATTTTTTCTATAACATATAAGAAGTTTAGAGAAAGCAACATGATTCCTTAACTCAAAAAAGAACTTGGCCAACATTAACTATACTCGAGAATGTCATATATCAAGAAAAACCATGGTTGATAAGTAGTATTTCTTTCAAGAAAGCAACCCTAAAAGTCCTATCTAGTGCCAATGTCATTGCATTTATATATATTAGCATAAAAGAGATCACCAACAATGTTAGATATATCGGTAAAATCTTTGACATACGTTGCATGCTCTCCTTTTATTAATGTACTCATTAGTTTATTTTCATATGAATATTTTTATGTAGAGGAATAGGAGAATAAGCAAAGACAAACTACTCAAGGAAATTTTTGTTCACATGATCATAGGCAGACAATACCAACTGTAAGTGCATATTACTACTTTCTAAAAATAGTCTCCTTGAGTTATATGCAGTTGTAACTACAAATATGGTGACTATGAATCTTGAAATAAATGTTTAGGAGAGAATGTTCTAGCAGACATCCACATTCAGTTTGAAATATAAGTTATGAAGTGATGAAAAAAAAAAAAACAAAGAACACTTATCTTTGGCCATATTTTTATCCACATCCATCTTTCTCTTCCTAAATCCCAGGCATATGTCCTAGTTAACATGGAACAGAAAAAATATATATATTAATAAAGATAATAATGTCAACTGAAAAATAGAAGTTTTGTTAAGAAAAATAGCTACAAAAACAATATACCTTCTATGTACAAGCCCCACCGCTATAAGAGGCAAGTAACACACATGCGCTATTCAGGCAGCGAAGCACCCATTGCCGTCGATGTCTTTGGTCACCCCATGTCGCTGATAATAAAAGTCTCCAAAAGAATGAAACCAGAAAATCTAGGATAACCCCTTGAAGGAAAAAATCTAGGGTTTCAGAACTTGAAACAAGGATTTTAAAAAATAAGATTAATTTTTGATGAAGTCTGTCTAGAAAAGGTTAAAGACAAGAAAGAAATGATCAAAAGTATGTAAATAGATCATATTTTTTTAAAACAAAAAAACTAGAAAGTTTGAAACCCGATCTACAAGAACCGTGCATTTTTTACATTAATATTTTAGAGAAAGTGGAAGAAAAAAGACAGATAAAATGAATCATGTAAGAGATAAATATTTTTAGAAAAATTTTTTACCGGCAGCTGCGCCCTATAAATAGAAAACTCTCGGAGGATGCGGCATAAGCCAGAAATTTTATGTGTTGCCTGGCGACACCATCGGGAAATTCATGCATCCAGCAAAGCCATGGCCGGGGAATTCAAGCATATAGTAGCGTAGCCCCTAAAACATAGAACATGGCGGCGACTTTCAAGAGAGAAGGAAGAGCTCGAGAGAGATATAAAACAAGAAATTTTGGCGTAACTTAAGGTTTCATGCCAGCCTAAATTACACTGTCAATCCTTTGTCTGGGTTCCGCTTGCCATAAGACTCATTTCTCTCTTAATTGCCTACTACTTAGGCCCTAACCTTAACAAAGTTACAAATTAGGTACTTCTTTTGTTGATTTCAACTTTTCGTGGTGGATTTGTTCCTTGAATTGGGATTATGGTCAGATAAGGTCAGTTGGGTTGTAGCCTTAGTTTATGTCGGGTCGCCCTACATAACATTTTATACGTAGCATAGACTTCAAACAAGTGATATTGTAGTAAGAAATTTTTGAATCTTCTAAATTTCAAAGTTCATTTGCATCTCATTTATTACTTCATTTTTTTCGTTTTATGTTAATATGCTATAGATTTCTTTTATTTCCCTTATCATATTTCATTTCTTTAAAAATAATTTTTTTTACTAAAATTTTAAACTAACCACTCTATAAAGAACAACATGTTTTTTTGTTCCTAAATATGTTTTAAATCTTTTGATTATGTTGAATATAGGCTCTTCATACTTTCATTCGATCTAAAATGCAATTCTTTTTTTTTCCCAAACATTCCTTCAAATATTTTCATGCCAACTTCTGAGTATCCTAAAATTGATTACATTTGCAATATCTAATTTTCCTTCCTTTAGCATTGAACTTATTAATTTAGAAAAGATATTTGTATATGGAATACTATCCTATTCATTAGATGAGTTATGAAACTAGTTCTGTAGGTAATAAGGTATATAACAATAAATGCTACTCCTATTGTTTTGTAAATGGCCAAAATACCCCAAAGGTCCCTTAACTTGACCAACTCACATGAGTTAGTCCCTCAACCAGAACATCGTCATCTGTCTTCCTGCAGAATCTAGCAAGTCATTATCCACTTCTTCTTTTTTCTCCTTTTCCTTTTCTCTCCAACCCCATTCGACACCCACCCTAAATGTTAGCCTCAAGATCCTTTCCAAGTTTGGCAACTCAGTTGTTATCCAGTAGTTCGACGTCAACTCGTCCTCAAACCTTACCTGGCACATAATCTATTCATCGCCAAATTCACCTCACGATCATTTCATTGGCTACAAGTTCCTCTCCTTATCCCCCATTTGGAATTTTGGGTCGGCCTACATTTTCTGTCCCTCTTACCTTTCTCCATCCCAAATACTCCTTTTGGATTTTCCAATGGAGCTAAGCCAAGAACAATCCCAAGTGCCAGGACCATGGCCACAACCAGTTGTTGGGATGAAGCATCTCCTTGCAGAATTGGAGCCGATGGGTTTCAAGATGATTTGGAAAACCATCCACCCCACGAAAACATATTTATTTCCAATGGAAATGTTGAAAACGTGACTTGTTTTGGAAAAGCCCTATGTTTTTGCTAGATTTTAAAGGTTAATTGGTCGATTAGGTTTTTGGTGTTCTTGAAAATTAAACAAAACATAGGTGAGGTCAGGAAGAAGATGAAATTGCTTTAACAACATTATCACCATAAAGACATGTGGCGCTCTAACTAACTGCAGTGACTAAGTCACCACATTTTACCAAGTTTGAAGATTAACTTAAGCCGATTTTTGGTTAAAGGAGAAATTCGTTCCAGTTGGTCAAGTTCAAGGACCGGCGGGGTACTTAGGCCTTTTGCAAAGTACTGGATTTTTCGAGCTTTAAACTCCGGTTGACCTTCTCATCTCCAATTTGCTCCTCTAACTTCTGAGTTTAGAAAGACTACTCATGCTCACACTTCGTCTCCAATCAATTCCTTTGCCCTAGAAGTACATGGAATGGAAGATGCCTGGAACCACATCACTCTCAGCAACCAGGCAACCCCGGCCGCCGCCTTCTCCGCCTTCCCCAGCACAGTCCTTCAAGGCTTCCTCTCTGCCCCTTTCAACAGAGATCATACTCATCGGATCGCTGACTCTTCCACTCGCTCACTCGGTGGACGGACCGATTTGTTCGATTCTCTAGCGCCGCCGCTCACGATGGCGCTAAGCCTAAATTCTGGGTCTGAGATCCGGGTCGGCAGTTCGCCCAGTTCAGGTCCCTCTGCCTCGGATTTTGCATCCCATAAAAGGGGTAGAGAAAATGGCGACCGTTCGGGCGAGAGGCATCAGCGCAGGATGAAGAACAGAGAGTCCGCTGCTCGGTCTCGCGCCAGGAAACAGGTAAATTTCTGTTCCTTTTTTCTTGGAAGATATGCGTAGATTGTACTGACCTGTTGATCCGTAAAAGTAAATTATGTGTCTGCCAAGGTGGAAACATAGAAAGAAAGTGCATATATATGATTTGATTTGTAACGGCGAGAGTTACTAGTTTGCTGTGGGGCAAAACGTATGTGTGCAGGCTTATACATATGAATTGGAACTCGCGGTTGATCGTCTGAAACAGGAAAATGCCAGGCTCAGAATGCAGCAGATCAAGGTCAGAACCGGACCAACATGTAACTTTATTTGCATGTTTTGGCCTGAATTTTCTGATTTGATCTACTGGTTTTGTTGGTAGCAGTTATTGGCCGCTTCTAAGAAACAGGGTCAGCCTCCCAATAAGCAAACTCTGTATCGAACCCTATCCGCTCCGTTCTGATTTTTGAACATATGTGGTGGTTGAATCTACCGGAACTAGCTAGAATGCCGGAGAAATTAGGAAGTGGGCGGGCGTTTGTTCTTGTTTCATTAGGAAGCATTGAGTGTTGGTTCTGGATGATTATGTTTGGTGGGAAGCAGGGCGGCTCCACGGCGGGGCAGCTGCGCCCCAGTGAAACTTTGGAAAACTGGGGTGTATCTAATTTTAAATCTTTAAAGCGTGGTACTTGCTCTTGGTTTTGCCACTATGAATTTTAACTACTTAAAAAAACCAATCCCCCCCTTATTTTGTAGCTCGCATTATAAGATATGAATATTTTTGGAGCTTAATGTACAAGGTACATAGGAAATTACTTCAACTTTTAGATTAAGTAAATTTCAAGAGAAGAAAATTTTTTGGAATAAGTCCCTAACGCGAAAGAGAATGACAGGTTGTAACGAACTAATGGAAAAAGACCATAAATTTCTTTTTTTGTTGATATAGATATGTATTAATTTTGCCCGATAGCGTATATTCATTTTTGGGGCCGGAAGGATGGAAGGTTGGCCGTTGTGTTCACTAGAAGGGAATTAGGATCTGCTGACTGAACAAAAGCGGTAAAAAAGCCGGGGTTGATATCGTGAAATTTTGCAGAAAAGATGTGAACGTGATGGACAGTGGCGGAGGTATATATATTTAGTGAGGTGGGCCATCGCTGATCCTAAAAATTTTGGCGCATACACACAAACATTTATATATATATATATATATATGGCCTAAACATGCTAGTAGTCCCTTAAGTTTGGTGACTCTAGTGAGTTAGTCTCTAAATATTGACTCATCACTATTTAATCTTTTAAGTTTGATAAATGTTGCGACTTAGTTCATAATTGAATGGCAAAACAGATGACGTTTACTTAGCAGCCAATGCGCACTCAAACAAGCTGGGAGGAATTTACTTGAAAATCACCGAATTGTTCTCGAAGCTCTTCGGGTGCCATATTTTTGAAAATTACTAGTGCATAACTCGGTTTTATAGTATTCAGGTCACATAACAATAGCCCTATAGTTTCAAGTCTCAATTTTGCATGGTTTGGTTCAATTCTAATTCAAATCAAATCTGGTTTTTGAAAGTTATTTATGAACCCCAACCTTAATTTTTGAAGTAGAGTGTTGTGTGTGTGTGTGAAATTAATAAAGGAAAATGGTTCCTTGGTGTTCACTAGTCCTTAGAGAGTGAAACCCCTATGTTTCCAGTTGTCGTTTGACCAAGTTTATTCTCCAAGGAATTTCATGGGTAAGATCATGACCATAACTATTCTTGGAAGAGCCAGTAGTCGGAGATGACAGTTGCACACCACAGTGATGGCATCAGTGCCCTGCTGGCCTTGCCGCCCCAAGTCGAATGCATCCTATGGACGCTGTTGGCAGCAGAGTGTTGCCTTGGAGACAAGCTACTAAAATGTTGTAGAGACAAAGAGAGGAAGGTAGGCCAAACACCCCATCCTTAAATGTCGCCTATAACACATGACAACACGTGACTGTTGAAAGGATTAAGGTGCCTAGACTTCCAAGTTACAAGACTAGTTGCATCTTTTATAAAACTTAAAAGACTAAGTTACAATGAGTCAAACTTGAATAACTAGCTAATGCAAGTCACTAAACTTAAAAGACAACTAGTACATTTAGACCCCAACCTCTCTCTCTCTCTCTCTGTCTCTCTACATATATATATATAGTATAATTAGTTGAAGTTGATTTTATTTATCACTCTTTTTAGTTCCTAGTATTACAACTCATTATATAGCAAAAGAAAAAGTTTTTTTTTTATACCCATCTTCGAGCGTTTCTCACTTAATCTTCTATTGATAATTTCTCTATCAAGCATCGATTCTCTCTAGTGCTCCACTTGTACTCATATGTTAATTTCTTCCCATATGAAATTGATTATTCAAGTTTTTTCATGAATCATGCTAAGCACTTTTTTGTTGTTGGGAACATGAAAATAAAATTAAGAAACGACTTTTTACCGTAGTCCTTAGAAAAATAGAGCCGTAAGTTGAATTAGTTATATTTAGATTGTTTGTATAATTCGATTGAAATATTTTTTTATCTGATTTTGTTGATATTAAATAATGTCGTGTACAATTTAAATTATAAGTATTATTCATCTTTTTTATGCTATAAAATATTTTAATATAATATTATAGTATAAGTATTTTCTGTATATATTGACCCATCCTAGATAAAATTCCAAGCTGGAGGACATGCATAGCTGGTCCTGGCCTTTCTGTGTAGAAAAGAAGACTAGTTGAGAGCTTTCTGCAGAGTACTGCTGCTTTTACTTTCACTCTCCACTCCAGTCACATCGTGACTCAGCTATTTATAGCTCTCTATGGCAATGTACAGATCTGGCTCCTCTCAACTAAATGGAAATGCCAGTCTAATGCCCAGATGCATACATGTGTTTAATACATTGATCAACGGCTCACAAGAAATTTTGTTTTGCCCACGTAAAAGTTGCATCCATCGCCTGCCGTTTTCCTTTTTCTTCATTGTTAATGAACCTTATTTTTCAGTAAGGTAACAAAACTTTCAAGATTTTCCCTCCACTAAATCGATCTTTCCCGCCTCAATTGATAGGCATCTATAATGGAAGAGATATGGAACGTCACCGAGTCTCTTTGTGGTGGTGTACAAAGAACACAAAAACCGGTATTTTCCTTTGATCTTTAAGGTCTTAATCTTTCAAGAGTGTCAACTTTAGCCACAATTCATAGCAAGGTTTCCTAGCAAGAGTAAATACTTACATATCAATTTTTATATTGAAAGAGAAAGCAAAATCAGTAGTTCTTCATTTTTTCTATTGAAAAATAATTTATATTCTTTTCTACTTTGTTTATATGCCACATATGTTTTTCAGCCACTTTGCTTATGTTTTTCAACCATTTTTCTTAGATGTTCAACTACTAGAGTACAAAGATGACATCAATATTAAAAGTAGATGAGCAAATTGAATGCTCTGAAAGTGATACAATAATGGACTACACATTACAAATAGGTATGAAGTTTAATATAAAAGATGATGCGTGTAGATTTTATAATCTTTAAGAAGGAATCATGGGATTTAGTATTTAGAGAAAATATAAAAATAGAGATCATAAGTATAATGAAATTACATCAAAAAAATTTATCTGTTGCAAAGAAAAACAGAAATATGTGGACAAAAAAGACAAGAATCTAAAAAATTCTCAACTAAAAACAAGCACTAGTTGTCTAGCACATATAAAGATTTCACTTAATTGAAAAATAGGAAAATATAAAACTTTTAGCTTTAAGGCACAACATAATCATCCTCTGCACAAATAGAGCATGCTCTCATGTGCTGCCATCACAAAAAAAGCTATAGAACCTAAAAAGTGCTTAATTGATTTGACCGATAAATACAACTATTTTCTCTTCCATCCAGAGGCAGCACGAGAGGGAGATTAGCAATACTTAGTAGCCAAGGTGATCACGAGCTTTTCATGAGGCGCAATTGGTAAGTAAATGCTTGGTTGCCCATTAAGTATAGGCTTGGGATCTGTTCAGTTGGTAAAAGAATTAAGGAAAAAAAATAGAGGAGTATTTAACGGTGCTTGCCTAACCGGTTATTAGGACGTAAACGTGCCATCAAACAAATCTCCCCGTTAAATATAAGCTTGTGTGGCTGGACTGGCATCTCCATTTAATGGGAAGGACGTAGAGCTGTAGATGAACTGAACTGAACGAAAATAAATAAGTAATATTTATATTTATTTATTTAATTTTTAACGGATGTAACTTTTTTGTGAACGAACATGAATAATTAAAATTAATGGGCTAGTATCAATCTAAATTGGAGTGAGTCTACTAATAATAACAAAGTAATAGATAACGGTGAGAGAGAGATTATAAGTTAAGGCTATGAAGCTCGACTTAGTGCTGCAGTAGATTTTCTCTGTGAAAAAAATGACTAATTATATTTAAAAAAATAAAGACAATAAATTAATTTTTTGGAGATTGAGAAGTAATTATGTGTGTGTAAAGTAGGTAGACCTAGTCACCTCGAAAATTATAACACTCAGTTCGTTTTAACTTAAATCAATTGATTTTAAAATAGCTTAATTTTATTTTTATGTTTTTTTACTCGGAGCTAATTTTAATTAAAATTTAATATTATGTAGGTTAATAATTCATTAAAAATATAATTTTTATAATTTTACTAAATTTTTATAAATTTTTCTACTTTAAGAGGTTAAAAAAGAAAAAATTTATAAAAATTTAATAATATTATAAAAAATTTACTTTCAAATAGATTATTACATTTATATAATATTAGTTTTCAAATGAAATTAATTTTAAATAAAAATATATAAAAATATAAATAAATCAGTTAAATAAAGTTAAAATGAATTGGGTCGTGGAGAAGGAGCCAAGCAGATCAATTTCGCATCAAAAAAGGCATGCCGGATGGATTTGTCTGCGGAGGAAATTGGGTAAGCAGAGCACCTCAATCGTGAATCGTTGTCCGAAAATAGCTTCCTTTCATTTCCAGTTCCTATCTTCACGCATTCGCACCTACTCAACTTTGTTTCGGAACCATCCGTACCAGATTTTCAAGTTCCTAAAACTCTAACCCAACAAAAGTAGAATTACTGTGCAAGAATTGTAAATAACCAAGGCAAGGTATGGTTAAGACCTGTGGGTTTTTTACTTTCAAAAGCTCCAAGTTTCAACTTCCCACTTTCTCCGACCTCTCTTTCCTAATTACGAAAAAAAAATGTTACAAAATGTAAGTCCTTCCTGCTTCTACATGCTATTTTTGCCAACTAATCATTACGATTTTAAATTTTTGTTGCAACTTGCAAGTTAAAGGCCCCGATAAGACAAGTTGGTCCTCGTGATATGAGGCTGGAACAGTTGTGTGTCTAATCCCATAATAATTGGTCCCAGTTCGGCTGTAGTTAACAAGCGCAGGTTAACACGTTTGTCTTTTAAGTGGGCCTAAATTTAACTCAAATGCAAAATGGTCCAAGCTTTCATTTTATTTATAATTTTGGGTCAAAGCACTTTACTCATTGGTGACCATGTCTTTCTTGTTTGTCCGCAAGACACTTTCTTGTCGGCACCGTTAATGCTCTATTGGAGCTAGAGTTAAAATGTGGTGAAGCATGCATTTGATGGTTGAGATCATCCCATCTATCTGGTGCACGCCCATGTATTATATCTGCTGGCCTTGGTAGATTCTAATACTGTTAAATTGTGGTTTTGTTTGGTTAGATGTCCACTGTATGAATCAGAAGATCTGTGTATTTTTATTGCCGGTAATAGCTTAAGTTTAATTCTTCTGCAGCTTTGGCCATCTTTTGGGTACATTTCATCCTGCAGCTCCTTCTGATCATTGACCTTTCCAACTATGCTTGTCGACTGACCTAAATTGGCACAAAGTCATCGTCGTTCTCTTAAAGATTTTTCTCCAACTATCGGCCGATCATCGTTGTCATTCTCTTGAAGATTTCTTTCTGGCAATCGATCAATTATCATCGTTGCTTCCATTTGATCTCTAGTTCTCTCCGTTGTTTTGTCAAACTTACAAAATTACCATTAATTGTGAGGGTATTTTAGAAAAAAAATTTACAAAACGCAGCTGAGTAGAAAAAACAAGTCAACATCCCCCCATTTAACTTTGACCGAACTGGCATATACTACGACCAAAATTTCGCTCAACACAAATTCCAACAACAATATGGTCGCCCACAACCAAACCTGGCTATGAGGAGATTTTCGGAGATTCCCGAACCCCCATGGTCAAGAAGGCTATGACGGAGGGTCCTGCCTTTACTAACCAAGAAATTGTGCAAAACATATAATCTCATTCACATGGCTTCCGAAAATACAGAACAGGATCACATCTCTAATTGCTGCCAATGAAAGGATCAGGTCCATAATACGGGCAGATATATTCATGAAAAAGGGAAGAGATAAAAGGCAATAATGATGGGGAATTCTTCTAACAATGACAACACTTTCTCAATATTTATGCAGAGTTTTAGGAATAATTATTTATGTATTTATAAAGTGTAATGACTTATTTAGAAAATTGAAAAATTTTTAAAACTTCAAAAGAAAAGCAGGTAGGGACCAAAATTATCATTTCCCTTGTCTCTTACTCTTTGCTTCCAATTAAAATATTAAAGTGATTTTGGATTTCCTAAGTTAGTGTTGGAGATGGATGCACTGGCTGTAGTAAATTCTATCACAAGCAATGCCATGGGAATTGGCTTAACCTGGACGAAACTTAGGACTTTCCAAACATGGAATGTTTCCCATTGTTTCCGTGAGGGAAATCAAGCCCCTCACCATTTAGCTAATGAGTAGATTAGGCGCAAAGCGTGCATCTTTGTTCTCTGATCGGTTATTATTTTTTTTATTAGATTTATTTTTTTTATAAATATTTTTTGTTCTACTTTCAGTTTTTGTTTATTCTTTTGGTAGCGTTATTATTTTATCGATTGCAATTTATTCTCTTAGAAGAACTAAGTTATTCCTTTATATCCCTTGTACATAATGTTGTGATTTTAGTGTAGCCATTTTTGCAACATGTGACCTTGTTGTTTTCATTTCGGAGTTTAAATGCACCGCATTTCAGTTAAAATTGATTTTCTATCTTTCTTCTTTCCCTTGTACTTTTCTTTCTATAATTTAAATTTAAAAAAACATTTTCTTTAAATTTTTATTTTTTACATATATAAATTTAACATAAAATATATCACATAAATAAGTTTATTATAAAATAGAAAAATATATGAGTATAAACGGGGTATAACTAAACAAAAAAAAAGTAATTAAAACTAAATTTGTTCATATATTTTTTTTATATTCATTTGAGCCTTTTTTTTTTCTTACGTTTTGTTTGTAATGAACAAATAAGAATGAGTAAATGAACAAACATATAAGTAATGAACATGTTCATTTTAGTTTTTTTTCTTGTTCATTTAAGTGCTTCTTGTTCTTTTTAGTTTTTATTTAGTGTTCATTCTTTTTGTTTTTCCCTTCTTTTGATTGAGGTTTTGATCATTTACATTTAAATTCGTCTTCTTTTGTTTTTGTTTTGTTCGGGCTAGTTTCTTTTTATTTTACTCCTTGTCTGTTTGAAAAAAAGTGTTCGCTTAAAATAAATAATAAGAAATTAACATGATAACGAATTTTTGCAAAAATTAAAAATTAAAAATTAACACAGTTTAAAAAAATAAAAAATTCTGAAAAAAATAAATTTTATTAAAAATAAAATTATTAATAAACAACTAAATTCTAAAAGACAAAATAAACAACCAAATGTATAAAGAGATAGTTATAACAGAACAATAAAATGCAAGCAATTTTGTAAGAATATACAAATGAACAAAAAATCTATATATATAAATGAATAATAAAAATGCAAATTTGTTCGTTTTGCACTTTCAAGTTCAAGTTGTTCTTCTTATGTGGCATAAAAAATAAATAAATAAATATTTTCATTTTACAAAAAATGTTTTAAAAGTGAATTTTGGACTTATATATATATATATATATATATATATATATATATATATATATATATATATATATATATATATATATATGGGTGGAGCTAGGATTTTAGATTGGGGGCGGGACTTAGAAAATTTAAATATAAAAGTTATTTATAAAAATAACTATATTCAAATCACAAGAAAAAAAATACTAAATTTATAATTTGAGACCTTACAATTAAAAATATCAAAAATTATTAATCTCAATCTCAACAGTTATGTAGGAATTTGAAGCATCAGTTCCATCCATATTACATCATGAGTTTCCCTATCAATTAAAAATAGTTAGAAATTATGAAAATAAAATATTATTTAAAGTTATGTAAAATAAAATCAAAAGCTAAATGTACCTTACGAAATTGAAATTGTGCTCACCTTTCTTTCAACAAGTAGAAATTATCTACTATTTTATCTGTAGAAAAAGTTTCTACTATTTCCTTTTCAATGTAAATAATCAAACAATTTTCAAAAACTCATCCTCCATACTAGCTCGAAACCTTATTTTCACAATTTTCATTACTGAAAAAGCTCGCTCTGTTGTTGTAATCAAAATAAGAAGAGTCACTATGAGGCGAAGCAACCTGTCAATCAAATGATAAATTTCAGACTTTTCAATTTCCTTCAAATTTCTATACAAGTCAACAACTGTTGAAGCATTTTTCAAGTCTGGATTGTGGGGTACATCAAATTTCATAATACTGCAACGCAAACTTTAGTTGAAGTTTTTATTGTTCTGTGAAATCTAAAGGATAAAACTTTTCTACCAATCTACAAATGTTATCTATATTAAAAAAACCTGTAGAAATTTCTAGGATCCAAAATAACAATCAAAATAAGAAGCTCTGTTGCTTACACATTAAATATGTGGAGACTAACTCTTCTCTCTAATAATCAACAAAAGAATTGAACGCATCAACTCGATAATAATAATTCACGGTCACATTATCTTTCTTATCATAAGATCGAATTATGTTAAAGTAAGCTGCACCCATATCAAAGGTTGGAATGTTGTAACTTTCGCAAACTAAGATTTCTTCAACTTCAATTCTCTATGATATCAAAGGCGGTTCTTCTTCATCAATCAAGTTACTTGAACTAGATCCTACATTTTCTTCGGTTGGTTTGTGCACCTTATGACTGCAGGTCAACATTATTGCTCTATGTACTTCTTAAAAATGAGTCTATAGGCCTCTTCTTAAGACTCTTGACCATGGTATAACACTTCTACCTAAAAAAATAAGAGAAAATATAATTTTAGTATGAAATTTACTAAAATCAATAATAAAACGTAAAAATATGAATAAAAAATATAACTGATTTAGAGAACTTGTAGAATTCAATATTTTTTTATTTGTCAATGGCTGCCAAACATAGAAGAGAGGCTGAACTTAATTGAGTGAGTTCTACATGGTTACGTGAAGAGAGGAAAATATAAAGAAAGAGAAACAATAAAGAGGCGAAGAGATAAGGGGCATGGGAGTACCAGGGAGTCAGGAGAGAAATATTGAACGAGAGAGGAAAATATAAAAAACAAGAAAGAATGAGAAATAAAGAAGAGAGACGCCCCACTACTTTGATTAGTTCATTGTGGTTAGTTGTAGTGGCTGCCCCATGTGAGAAAAATTGGTAGAGTTTATATTTTAAAATATATTTTTAGATTTTTTTGATACACAATGTAAGTGTAAATTTTTACATAAAAAAGGTTAAAATAAGTTTTTGTTACTTTATTTACCATTTATGTTGTTATATATATTTTTACTATTTAATTTTTTAAAATACTTCATAAAATATACATTATATACTCCACCAGTTCCAAAATATATGAAACGTTTCTCTGGACATAGAAATTAATATGTATATAATTTATGTTATTTTTTACAATCTTACCCATGGAACTAAAATTAATTTTCTTTAGATTTTATGTAGTGAGAGTTTAAATAATGATTAAAAAAAATTCTTTTTTTGGGTTTTGTACAGTGAGAGATTGAGTGAAGATTAAAAGAAGATTTTTTATTGGGTTTTGTGTAGTGAAAGTTTAAATAGGGATAAGAAGGTAAATTGATTGTTTAAAAATTTTTAAAAAAGAAAACATTTTAACCTTTTTAGAACATCTAAAAAAAGAATACGTTTCATCTAAATTGAGACTAAGGAATATATATAATTGTAAAAATATTGGAGGTGAGACACCCCCAATCCCCCCTTTGGCCTCGTTTACTTTTGTGGTTAGCATTAAAGTTTTGGATAACTTTTTCAACTGTTGAGATGAAACACTAAAGTTAAAAATTAAAAACTGTCATTGAATAATTTTTTCAAAACTCTAATGTTAATCGCCAACACTAATACCAAATAGTGTCTTTGTCTCTACCTCTGTATATACATGCTAAGTAAATAATCCTATTTATGAAAATAATCAGTTTTCAATTTCCTTCAAATGCACCCTTAAAAATAAGCAAGCAATGCATCAGTCCAGAATAAACGAGCAATACGGTCCATGTGGAGGGGATATGGAAATTTTCCAAAACATTTACTATTAAATAACATTGCGAGGGCAGTAATCATTAATCCGTTGTCGTCCAGCGGTTAGGATGTCTGGCTTTCACCCAGGAGACCCGGGTTCGATTCCCGGCAACGGAATTAATGTTTTTCCGTCTTTCTTGTTTTCGGCTACAAATCTCATATGCGACTGTGGAGCCGACACTGCAGAGTTCTAAATTCTAATTCCAAAAGCTTCCATCTTCAAAATCCAAAGCCTCTATGTTCTTCATTCTCTTGGAAAACTTGCGAAAGTCAGAAATCGGATCAGTTTTTGGTTTTTTTTTCTTAAAATTCTGCATCTTGTGCATTAAGACAAACACTGTTGCCATCTAACTCCACTTGTTTAGGGCTAAGCTTTTCTAGCATTTGGGCACTGGTTGTCTGAAGAAAGGCTCAGCCCTTGTTTATTACAAACCAAGGAGGCGAATTCTTACATAAGGGAATTGGGAAACACAAACACTTCTCAAAATTCTCCCAATAATACAGGATAGTACGTACTAGAAGAATTTGCCGACATATTTTGGAACTAATGGCGTGACAAGAGCCCTGTAGGCCTGCTCTGTGGGATGGTAACTGTCGAAAAACACATACTTAGAATCATCCGAACATACCGGTAGATACCTGTTACACAAAATCCCCACCTCTATGTCTCCACTTCCACAACATCCTTGTGTAACATGCTCAAACCCTGAAATGCAATACATACGAAGATAAAATAAATTATAGATTACCAATTTGGTAGATGTTATTTATGTGAGTAGCTTGTTAATTACCATAGTTTTGAGGGTTTTGGATGAGGTCAAGCAGAGGATTGTAGACATCTATATAGACAATTTTGGCATCGGGGAGGGTTTGGGCCAGGGAATCCAGCTTTTGAGACAGTTTTTGGTTGAACAGAACTGCTGCCTGGTTGTAGTTTCCAGCGCATGTTCTGTTCTTTCCCCCCGCCAGAGTTCTCTGCGCCGGCACACATCCGACCGGCGGTGTACTAAACACTCCAACTTTTCGTGCCCCAAGTCCATATAGCTCCTGTACGCTCAAAGTTAATATTTACTGGTAAGATTGTTCATATGCGTAGCCTCTGTCTCACAATATTATTATGTTGTGTCCTAATTTTCACGTGGAAAGAGGAAGGTAGCTAGCTGATTGGTGCCGGACCTGAACAAATTGAGAAGCTGAATTGGACATCAAGTCGGTGTAGCCATCAACATCATACTGCAATTTCCGGGCACGAAGGAGAAAGTACGTGTTGGCGATATCGTTACTGCCTGCTACCACCAGAAAGAGGCTCCTCGCCAACAGGGAACTTGTTTTGTTTTCTCCGATAAGGCCCTTTACCCTTCCAATGTATTCTTTGAAGTATTGTAATTGATCCGACAGCGAAGTGACCGACTGGCATGGCCAGTAGATGTATTTATATATTATTTGTGACAAAAAACAAAAAGGAAGAAAAAATACCAGGAGTATGTAACTAGGAAAGTCAATAGAAAAAAAAAAGACGGAAAAGTGAGGAAAGGGAGAATTTTGGTACCATCAAATAAGGTGTGAGCCAATCATATCCTGAGCCGCCTGAAGCAAAGGTTACACCGGTGAGGAGATCTCCTGGTTGCAATTTGGGATCCAAATATGCTGGAATTACATCTTTGATTCCCAATTCTTCCGCTGAAGGAGAAAATCATTCCAAGTTTATAATTCATTAATTGGGCTGGTTGAAATCAATTGATCAATGAGGCCAGAAAACCTCATTTCTTGCTTGACAAGCAAAGAAATATACGGAATATGCTTAAGAAAGAAACAAACAAAATTACCTAGTATGTCTGAGGGGACTTTGCCGTTGGAAAACCTTCCGGTCGGAACTCCGCCATCGAAGTCTTTGCCGTAGGGGGGAAAATTACACTTGAGAACCGTAGCGAGATTGTTGTTATTTCCGGCGTCCATGATAGAATCCCCGAACACGATAATCGCCGGAACCGCTGTGTCATTTGGGTTTGGCGGCACCCCATTTGCTATGCACAAAACCAAACCAACCAAAGCAGCTACAATTGGTAATCTCAACATCATCAAAACCTGATTAACCATCTTTTACTTAACTATCACGCTACTTAATTTATATATAATCTTCTTCTCAAAAGATGTGTGTTCCTATATAATCTATGTATGCAAGATTTGGAACTTGGGAATGGAAGTAGAAAACGATAAAGAGAAAAATGCAGCTAGCTAGTCCTTGGATAGCCCCGGCCTTGCCCTATCATTTAGATATATGCATGCAATTAAAAGCTTGCAATGTTTAATATTTCGAGTTGATTATTACATGTAATGCTCCAGTTTTAATCAGTTAAACTTACTAATTTACATTATTATATATTGCTTCGTCCTATCTTGCTAGTTTCAACTCGCAGGCTAGCCGCTGTATATATTATTTTAAATCCATTTATTTGTGGTTATTTGCAAGCTGTTGGTTACAATGTGACGTTTGATCTCAAGCTGTGACATGATTTGTGTGACCAGTTGCTACACACACACACACACACACACACACACACACACACACACATATATATATATACAGAAGCTGGGGTAATAGTAGCTCTTCAGTTATTTGATAGGTTAAAGCAGAAGCTAGTTTATTCATGTAGTTTGGGAATATAACAGATGATCAAAAGGATAGAAACGCCAATTAATTTAGGCTAGAAAGAAATGGTTAATAACATATATACTTCGCTTGTTTATGGTAAACCTACCTACATGGTTCTAATATAATTAGAGCTTAAGCGCAAACTTAATCTCACCAACATCTATATGGTATTTAACACATTTCTGATCGTTGGAGTTTTTATTTCAATAAAAAAACAATAATATTTATTAATAATAAAATTTTTAAATACTAGCCATTTGCTTTTATTGGTGTGTTTAACTCTTACTCCCTCTACTGCAAATTCTTTGCGATGTTTACTATTTATAGCTATTAATCTAAAATTTTTTATTTTAAATAATTTTATATATAAATGAAAAATATTTATATATAAATGACAAATAAAGACCTATAGTATTTCTAAATATATTTCTTAAATTTGTTTCAAACAAATAATAATATGAATCAATTCAAGTCAAATATAAGTTAAAAAAGTGAAATGTTCAAACAATATGAAACCAGTTAGTATTTGTTTACCTTTTTAGAGTCAATTCATTTTAATTTAAGTCAACTAACTTATTTTTACTTTTACATCTTTTTTATCTGAAACCAGTTTCATTTGAAAGTTAATATTATGTAGAAGCAATAATCTATTTGAAAGTAATTTTTTATGATGTTGTTAAGTTTTTATGAATTTTTTTTGTTATCTCAAACTAGAAAAATTCATTAAAAAATAGTAAAATTACAAAAAATAGTGTTTTCAAGGGATTATTGCAACAACATAATATTAAATTTTAATTAAAATTAGTTCCGGGAAAAAAGAAGTAAAAACATAATAATAAAAATAAGTTATCTTGGAGTCAATTGACTTAAGTTAAAATGAATTGGATGTAAAGTTTATAAATGTCGACATTAAAGTCTAAACGGGCAGTGATATTATTCTGATTGTCTAAAAAACAAAGGGCAAGTGATATTACTAATATATTTTAAAAGCTGTAGAAATGACACTGTTTATAAACAGTGTGAAATAACTGTTCATTAATAGTGATTCGGCTTTTTTGTCTCCCTTTTTGGGACGTAGTTGTTTCTTTTTGAACATCAGGATCCTTTTCGATCAATCATTGAGTCTTAAAGGCCTGCATTTCAATTTCTACAGTTTCAGCTTGTTTTACTTTTCTCGTTGGTTAAAACGTGTTTTAGTCCCTGAATTTCTACTTTTTCCTGCTTTAGTCCCTAAATTAATTTGACCCTTGTTATGTTTTCAACCCTAAACTTAATAACTCAGCTAGATTTTTTCTATTTGCTCTTTTCATCCCCAATTTTTTTTTTATGTACTATCTTCTAAAGTAAAATATTGGTCACCATGATATGTTTAATTTTTAGCTAAACCATTTTTTTTACCTTTATTAATTCAATTATTAAACCCTTAATACCAAAGGTTTTTCCATTTCCTCTCTTGGTATCAAACTCTTTGCAAATTTTTTTTCTCTAATTTTTACCTCTATTAAGTTAATGGTTAAAATAAATCTAATTATATATATATATATATATATATATATAAAGTAGGACATTTTTAGGGTCTCTTTGGTCTTTTCCTTAATGGTGCTCACCATATAACATGTGGCACTTTTTTTTAGCTTTAACTCTATTACCGTCATTTAGGGATGGCAGTGGATCGGGTAGAACTCGTTAACCGTGGATACCCGCCCGTGAGTCACGGATTTTTAGTAAAAAATTTACCCGTCTGGCGGGTACGGGCGGGTACGGATTTAGAGCTATCCGCACCCATGAACCCGTGACCCGCAAGATTTCTTTTTAATCAATAGTAACTTACTTGTTAAATTTCAATCTAATTAGAATTTTGTGTAAAAACTAATAAAATTGGAGGACTAGGAATAGACTTAACCCAAAATTATCCTAGTTCTACCCGCATTAGGCCCACTGCGGCTTGCACTTCGTCTTCTTCACGCCTTCAACCTCCATCGCTGCCATCACTCATTCATTCTCCAGCTCTGCTGCTTGATTCTCCACCTTGTTTCCTTCATTCTCTACCATCGGTGCTTCATTCTCTAGCTCTGCTGCTTCATTCTCCAGCATTTGTCAAGAGCTCATGAGTAATCTACGGGTAGCCGTAACCCGCGGGTGGCGGACATGGGTGCCATTTTTCACTCGTTGGCTTTCGCGGGTGGATGACGGGTGAGGTGAATCCGTGTCCGATCCGCCCCGTTGCCATCTCTACCGTCATTTCAATTCGTATTCCAAAAATACCCTTTATTGAAGTAAACGGTTACATTGTTAGGCCTACAAATCTTCATTTATTTGCATTTTTTTTTTGCCACCAATACTTGCCGTGTTTCTTGAAATCATTCCATTCAAATTACAACCGTGTTAATAAAACCTTCCATATTTGTTGATATCGTCAATCACAACTTTAGAGAAAATAGCATTCAATTAGCTCATTATATTCCCGGTCAATATTTTTGTCATTCCTATTTAGTGCACTAATTGTACAATCAAGCATTATTTAAAGAAAGCAGGAAATAAGGTCCAAATCTTTCCAATTAGGTTTATTTTAGCATATTATAAAATGAACCAAATAGCATTTTTAAAATTTAATATGCAACTAATAGTTTATTATCCTGAATCGGAGCCATTGATGAAAATTTATTCATTAATTTCTTTTAATTAATTTTGATAATTTATTTTAGCATGTTTTAGTATGAGAACTTGATGTTGCATTTGTTATTGTTTATTTGCTAATTGATCGAACTTATTAAATGGATTCGTATTTTTATTAAATGGAAAGTTGCAATAGGAAAGAAAGGGATATTTTAGATGGAAATTTGCAATAGGAAAAAATTCCATTCTATTCAAAATTAGTGGACTTAATAGCGCAATTAAGGGGGGTATATATGGACGGTAATATTAAGGATTAGAATTCAATTTGGAAAATGCTCATATTTTTTATTCAACTTCATTTTTCAATCTAGAAACCTATGGCCACCCCAACAAAGAAGCCCTACTACTAATGCCTATTTATTTACAAGTGTGCCTACTCTTAAACCGGAATGGTCAGCCTCATAGGGACGGTAAACTATTCCAACTCATTTTGATTCCCTTAAGCTTATTGGGACTTTAATTTGTTATATTAAACACTATAAAACTTATATTTACCTTTTCTACCTAGCAGAAACCCAGCAAGAACAATTGGTCTAATGGATATCATATCTATTTGCTACGTTTCTCTTGTAAAGAGAATTTTGAAGTGCTTCAAGCTTTCTGCTCCTATTTTTACCACAGAACAGATTGGATTAACAACTTTTCTAATGTTTGTTCAGGTTTTTGTGGATGATGTTGAGAAGAAACAGACTAGTCGCTTGTACCATAATGACCCGTCAAGATGCTATAAAAGAAGTAGATAAATCACGGCGAACCATGAAGTTCATGGTTTGCTGGAATTTTACTCTTTCAAAATTGTTGACTTCAATTTTACTGGATTAATTCACATTGAACGTCAATTGGTGGAAATAAGAGAAGTCAACAGTAGGTTGGTAGACTAATTGAAGTTATTGGAGAAAGAGAATGAAAGTCTGAAGGAAAAGTTGATGAGCCATTCGGTATAACTAATACCATGTGAAATATTTATTACTCATTTAGTATATACTAACAATTTTGGTTTTACTTTTGTCACGGGTTCATAATAATGTAGGGAAACCAATCATGATATTGAAGGAATGACATAGATAGGGTGGATGAGTGTGACTTTTTAGAGTGTGGTTCTTTGAATGAACATGGTCCCTGATTCAAAAGAAGATCAGTATTTGGTGTTCATGATTTCTCAAAAGGTTCAACACCAACAGCTCGCGCAGCAAAGTATATGATGAAATATTTCAAGCTTATTTCCTACAATAATTTTGTTGTTGCAAAGAAAAAAGAGGGTGATAATGATCCTGACATGGACATAGAAGTTTTGGAATAGAAGAATTGCAGTCAACGGGTGCAGCTAACAATTAGTCAAAATGAGTAGTATTAAGAGTGGAAATCAATTATTTCTATTTTCGGAATTAGCAACATATTATTATTATTATTATTATTATTATTATTATTATTAGTAAGGGGAAGGCTAATTTATATGCAAATTCTGATGCATAATATTGGTAAATGGAAGTGTTACTTAAATGATTGCCTTTTTGGCAAGTGATTAATAAATTCCAGCATCTATTGCTTTTTTATATGCGAATATCCACTGCTTATATGTCTAACTACCTGTTTCTGTTCCTAATATGTTGGTATATACTTCACAAATATGATGTTGTTACAAATTATTTGGTATGTTATTTACAAAACTAGGAAATATTAAAACTTGAAATATCAGAACATATAGCCTTAACAATAATTATAGTATCGATATTAATATTAACAAAATTATTATTATTATTAAAGGGGAAGGCTAATTTATATGCAAATTCCGATGCATAATATTGGTAAATAGAAGTTTATGCTAAGTCCTCAATATGATAAATAATCATAATATAACTGGTCTGTGACAAAATAATTTAAGTTCCAAAATCTATTCCATAATAATGTTAGTCAAGGGGAATTATATTGTATATTCAACTGTGAATTGCATAAAGATAATGGAGTTGGAGGGAGAAAATATTGTATATTCCCCACGCTCCAATATGAAACCGATAAGTATTTTAATGGCCGAAATACCAATAATTATTTCTTATATCATTTAAAAACTAGGACACATTAAAATTTGAAATATCAGAACATAATAATAAAAATAAAAATAATGATACTAACCTTAATAATAATTATAGTATCGGTATTATTATTATTATTATTAAAGGGGAAGGCTAATTTATATGCAAATTGCCAATATGAAGCCGATAAATTAAGGCAATATTTTGTCTAATTACGATAACATAGAGCGATATTAATAGAAATAGTTCCAAGATTTGTTTAATCCGATTGTATCTGAATTCTATACAATATCATTATTCTAGTATTTCCAAGTTAATAAAAACCCATACTCTAAATAGGCACATATTATTAGTAAAGGTGAATCATACCAAGTTTAAAATAATTGAATACAAAAGATATTATTCAAAGATATTGTTGGATATATAAACTCTTTAATATAGTATTTAGTATAGGGAAATCATACCAACATTAAACAAATCAAATACAGAGATGGCAAGTGGATGGATGAAATCTATCATCCGTGGATATCTGCCTATAACAAGTGGGTAAATAGGTAAAAATACCTACGATAGAGTGGACATAGACAGTAAATCACACCCATCTGGCAGGTACAGGCGGGTGACAAGTAGAGGGTATCTATCACAGGTAAATGCGCTCCACCTACCCGCAAAACCTGTGAGTGTAAATTTTTCTACTTATTAATTATAAGAAGATGCAATACTTACATTTAGCTAATATTTTTACTAATTTTAAAGAGGAATAGAGAGATTGAACCACTTCCCCCACTTTGTCTTTATGTATTACAATTATATTCTTATTATATTAACCCAAGAATTGATTTAGACTATTTAAATTATACTAGCAATTATTTTTCCCTTTTATAAAATTATTTAATTATTATTTATGCCTTATATGTTAGAGCATTAAAATATCACTTATAATCAATATAATAAGATTGTGAAGCCACTTTCATTTTAAAGTGCAGACAAAGAATTAATAGCGCATGTACAATTATGATTTTACACACCTTGAAAACTCATCGAAGTGTAAATTTTCATGAAAGATTATCATGCTTCCTGATGTTTCTTTCCCCTGCTCATATTAGTCACAGTCTATAGTTCGGTTTGTTTCTTCCCCCTGCTTAACACAACATTTTACACCCTATTCCACCTTATACCCCACTATTTTGCATCAGGAAAATGGTCAATAAACAGTTGATAGGATATTCAAATGACTTCAAGGTTTGGAATTTCTTTGGCTGGCTCAAGTCACCCAGTATAACTGTGATAACAAATATTCTAGATTTACGATTAAAAAGGCACAACATATTGATTATTTTACTAAAGCTAGGAAGGTTCTTCATAGCATTTCATGCGTACGTATTAATTATTTATTTATATGCATTATCTTCCTAATAATTTTTTAACATACCTTGCTAAGTTACTCTCTTCATACTTTCAACATTATGTATATCAAACGCAGTTACGTAATGGTATGAAAAGACAGTCGATGTAAAGGACACCATAGAGACTTCATCACTCAAACGGTTTCATTATATTTAGTGAGTTATAATAAATTCCAAGAGATTAATTATCTTTTGTTAAGGGTATATTCATGTAGTATTAAAACTTTATCCTTATGAAGTTGCAGTGAACCTGTTACGATGATAGATTGGGAAATCCGTCAAAATGATACATTATCTAATAACAATAAAATCCAAAGTGAAGTTTTGACGGTCCCTTCAACATTTTCTACCACCAATATCATATTATCAAATTAGGAGATTGAAGCTGCCAATATACTGTATGTAATAACAAACAATTATTTACTTATAAATGTAACTATTGTTGTACCATTTGTCTGTATCTAAGCATTAATTTACATGTCACAGTTTAGAAACCACCTCATTTATCACTTAACAAATTCTTTTGTACAAGCTGGCTATGATCTTAATTGTCCACAAAGGTATAAACCATTTGGTTGTTTTAAAAATTGACTCAACTAGGTAATATAATTAATGTTTATTTCTTTTCGCAAGACTGAAACTTGGTGGCTCTGAATAATCAATTTATTTAAGAAGTTCTTGAATTATGATGCCTTTATTTAGAAAAAAAAAAATTGTTCTCTTAGATTGCCAAGATTTGTCAACATGTTCTTCATTATTGTTACGGTTCAACATTTCAACAAACCATCAAGACCTTCTCTTTATAAGTGTTGGTTTATTAGTTGTCTGATCTTTATGCTGTTTTTTATAAAATTTATGCAATATTGCTTCCTTGGCACCCGGTTCTTCTTGGATCATGTAGCAATATTTAAACTAGTTAAACATAACTTTATATTTTGGTCATATCTTTTTGTTATTGATGATTGAGTTTTTTAACATGATTTTTTTACTTCAAAAGCTCTATAGTTCAATAAAGTATTTTGGTCTATGATTGCTAAAATTGAACATGGATTTTTCTAAAAAAATTTCTAATCTATATTAAAAATTAGAATTTGAGTTGATAGGAGATGAAATTTTTCAGGAAATTATTTTTTAATAACAAAAATTATCCATCATTTTGAAATATGTATAATGTTATGTTTCACAGTGTTGTGTTTTAATCATAACTAATTATTTTCATAATAAAAACATAACATAAAGGGAGCTCAACTCAAAGTTAAAATAAAGTAAAATTTAATTAATTTATATAAATTATAAATGATAATCTTTTAATAATTTATTATTAAAATTTATTTTAATGTTAAATTTATTGGAGAAAAAACATGTTACAATTTGCGGGTAAAACAAACCTACTATACAGTTTGGGTTTCGCGTGTACATTCTGTCCTTTTCTCGTTCTCACCATCATGTATCTTTAAATATTTTGAGTAAAGAAATACGTGACTGGAGCTTTATTTTATGTTCGTGTATATGTGTATAGGTTCCAATAAAAAGATTGAGTTGTTTTATCCAAGAGACAATATGACCAAAGCTATCACACCGCTTGAAACAAAACATTCAAAAGAGATGGTAGGTAGCTCATAACTTATCTCAATTTATTCTTGATATGTAAGTATATTTTCATATTTTTAACTTTTTTATTCTTTGATATTTATTAATTTTGGTATTGAAAAATAATCAATTTTTATGTGATACCTAAATTTAATCTAAATTTTATATTATATTATTTGTGAAATTTCAAACGTCTTTTACGGTGGAATAGGAACATAAGATCAGTTTAATTAAGCACTCGGAAACAACGTCATCCCGACGGCGGAAGGAAGCAACGAGCGTCTAAAGGCGGCCGCATGGCGTAGGAGCTGCACCTCTACTCATATTTAATTATATATACCGTTAAAGAAGGCTGCTGGCTTTTTTGTAAACGCCTCTAACTAATACGCACATTGACTTTTCATTTTGTCAGAGCTTCCATTATTTCACAGATAATTATCTGTGCACATCACAAGAATAAATCGGGTTCGAGCGTGGGCATTGAACTCTCTTTTTGCTTGATTCCATAGCAGTGATAAAATTTATTTGAGTTCTTCTAGCTTTTATACAGTAATTATTTTTTCCTAACTTTCCGATGTACTACCTAACTCTTTATATTTATAATACTTCTAAATAAAAAGAAATCTACACGTTAAGAAATTCTTCATCTTATTTTGCACCACTGGCTTTTGGCTTTTAGATTAATGTTCAGCACATTGAGCAAAACATATTAATTGTAAGTAAGCGTAAATGGATCCATCATTTCTGAACTATAACTCATGTTGTTTATTCATCCTTAAACTATTCATTATTATATCATCCATTTTAAAATTATCATTAATATTACATCATTCTTCCTTTGTTAGTCGTACAATTGAAATGTATCGAATTAAGCAAATAAACTAAACTAGGGTCTTAAAATAGGACTTTGACCATAAACATAAAAACTTTTAAGTTCCAAAGTTCCTATAAGAATTTGAAGGCAATAAGTTAAGATTTTAAATTTGATACTCTAGTAAAAGTTATAGATGAGAGCAATAGAAATTGAACAATGAAAACATTTTCAAAATCCATAAATTTCTTATGTTTGTGGTCAAATTCCTTGTTTAGACCCTCAATTTAGTTCATTTGCAAAATTTGGCTTGTTTTAATGCCATAATTGACAAAGAACAAATGCTGCCACATTAACAATAGTTGAAGGATGAATGGTGCGACAAATGATAGTTTAAGGACAAATGAGCAATAGTGCTAGTTTATGGACGATAGGTGTCATTTATCCTTGTAAGTAATAGAAAGCATCTATACAAGGTAAAAGTCTTAGAAAGTACTCATATATAAATGAAAGGGGACATGACTTTTTTTTTTTTTTACTAGAAAGGCATTCGAATGAACATTAGGAATTTGAACTTCTGACCTCCTCCATATCCCTTTACCCTTTAGCCACTAGCTTAAAAGATAGGAGATTAAACGCAACCTTAAACTTAGCAAATTATTTGTTGAAGTTGCAAGCAACTAGAGGTGGCAGATTTCATAAAATTCATTTGTTATTCTTAATTTTATCATGTTGTCTTAAACTGGTCCCTAACCTTAAGTTTATCCTTTTAAAGTCCCTAACACACTAGATCATGTTTTAATCGCCATCATTCTATAACTCTCATAGTTAAGTTTGACAGAATCTTGGTGGAAATGCCAACTTAGGTCCCAACATTTGGCCCCCACTCAAAACACTCACAAACCAGTAAATTTAATATTTTAACTACCATCTCGCTCCTCAGCCTTCCTCACTATTCCTGGCCACCATCATCCAATCACAGAAGAATTGACTATCCATATGGCTTTTTGCTCTTACACCCAGACTGCCCTCCAAGTCTTTACTCTTGCCTTGGAGGAGTGTGTCTCCTTTGACAAGGCCATGATGCCAAATCTTTCAACATAGAAAACATCAACATCAGTCTAGTCACCCACCATTCCCTTTCAACTAAGCAATTGCTACTCTACTGTTTTCACTTGGTATCATTTTCATGTATCTCAAGTGTGAGCAGCCTTTTGAGTCCTGGTTGGCATTTTTGGATTAACAGTTGACAACCCCATCAAAATCAACAAACTTGTTTGAGAATAGAGGTGTAAACGAGCTGGACTTTTATTGGTTAACTCAAGTTTGAGCTCAAATTAAGCCTTATCAGGTCGAGTCTATTAAGCTTGAGGTCAAAACTAAGCATAGAAACTTAATAGCCTGAGCTCGAGCCTGCTATTGCTTAGCCCTATACTATATCATGCCTAAATGGCCTCTTACATGGTGAACATGGCCCTTTAATTTATGGATTCCCAAATCCCCTAATTCGCTAAATAGTACTCATTACTACTGCAAATCCTCCATTTGTGAATCCTTCCCATATATTCCCAAATCTTGCCACCCCCAACCATGACCATCCACTGATCCACCTAGATCGACAACAACAACATGCCCCAAGCTCGATGCTGACAATGGCACACACCGAGCTTGACGCTAGAGTCAACAACCCACACAGCCGATGCCCGTTTTTCTAAGTAGCAAGCTTCAATCCGCTTTTCTTTTTCTATTATAGTGTCATTTTTCTTTTATTCGTTAAATATGGCTCTTTTATATTTATTTGCAGAGAGATCTTCGAGTTTTTTTTTTTTTTACTCTTGAAGGAAAAAGGTGCATTGAAATTTGAAGACAATAGTAACAGTGAAATTTGCACTTGATATTGCTAGCTAGATTAGTTTAGTCTCCACCCGTTAAATTTAAAGATTAGTTCTATTCTCTCTTTCTTCATTTGTGTGGATCATTGGCATTGGTGGGGTATCACTTGTTTCTAAGAATCAGGAGTTGCTTAGAATTTATGGGGTACCGCTTGTTTATCTGTGAAATATTCCTGCTTGCTTTTTGGTGTAGTCATCAAAAGAAACTGCTCCTCGCCAATATCGACAAAGCTCAGTTATAGAGAGAGTATTTAGTCGAATTTTTATCATGAAAGAGAAAAGGATATTCAATTATCACACATGCAGGAAAACTAAATGAAGGCTTCAAGTTCTTACTGGAATCCGTTATCCATGACTATGACTTTCATGTTTTATTAGTATTCGTGTAGGTCATAGTTCTGTGCAAAAAGTAGATACATGTTAAATTAGACAGTCACCATTTCCACTTTTCTGTGAAGTTTTGTTAAGTTCTCTGCTTAGAATTGTATTTGCACTCCTAAAGCAATTTAAGTTCTAATTACTTGACTGATTTTACTTACACGTTTTTTTTCTTTTGTAGGGTGTAAAAATCCAATTATGGTGAATTTATCCCCTTTTTAATATGGATTTCTTTCAATTTATGGGGTAAATTATGGTAATTTTATGGACTTTTTCTTGACGTTTAGATTCTGCTCCACTTGTGAATTTAAATGAGCAGCCAATTTTGAACATGACACTAGGGAATGATCTCAATTAATGAATGAAAAGATTATGAAGCATGATGGGTGGTTCTCCATTGTTAGCTACATCACCACCATCTACAATTTCTTTTCCCTGCTGCTTGCCGTGTTATGGCTGTTCTTAATGCACTGTGACCAAGACACTAAAAGAGAATAGGGGTTATCATTTCCATGGAGCTGTAGAGACTTTGACAAATCTGGTTATTATTTTGGGTTAATTACAATTCATCCCTTAAAATTTAGGTAAAATTGCACTTTACTACCTCCTGTTTTTAAAATATACACTTTATCCAGGTCTTTCTAATATAGTCTGACAACAAATTTAGAAATCTTAATTTAGACTATATGGTTGTCATCTTCAAGCAATTTCAATCTGTATAATATTTTTTTATAATTAATTGATAGTTAAAAAATACTGTTTTAAAAACTAAAAGAAATACAAAAAGAAAAAACTGATAATTTAAAATATCTATTAATGTAAAAAAATCATATAGATTAAAATTACTAGAAGATGATTACCGTAATATCTAAATTAAGATACTAGAAGTTACTGTTGGACTGCATTAAAAAATAGATGGTAAAGTGTATATTTCTAAAATAAGAGTGGTAAAATATAATTTCACATAAACCTTAAGGGGTAAATTGTAATTATCCCTATTATTTTTATTGGAAATACAGGGTAAAATCTATCTATAGTCCCTTAACGTTCACATTTGTTATATTGTTGTCTTTTATCTTTCAAAGTGTCTATTAAAGTCTTCTAACTTGTAAACCACATACTACCTGAGCCTCGGCTGTTAATTTTTTCATTATCTTGAACAAAAAATAATAATGTGGCACATTATGGGCTAATATGGCAATTCCTAACTTCATTCTTTGGGCCCACACAGCCACGTGGTTTTTTTTTTAATTAAAATGGATAACTATTGTGTACAGTAACAAAAAATTCAAACTTAAACTAACACAAACATATAATTTTGGACTTAAAACAGAGGTAACTGACTCAATTTCTTTCTTCCTCCTGATGCACAGCAACCGACAGATTTGAGGCGGAGGCCTGGTGCACGAACTCCAAATCATCTTCCCTTCGGCCTTCAATTCCAGCAATTAACCCCAAGTAATTGCTCCCAAATCGTCTTACCTTTGGCCTTCGACCCCAAATGTTCATCCCTTAGCCAATTTGTTCAAGAACGTAGCTAGTGGCTGGGTCGGCCGATCGGAGTTGGCAACGGCTGGGCCGGCTAGAGCCAGCATCGAATGGAGTTGGATGGCGGCTGGGATTTGTTCGGATTTGATTGGATTTGCTCGGATTTGGTCGAATTTGAATATTCCAGTGTCAAACGGCTGGGTCTGCTCGGATTTGTTTCCCGGCGGCTATCTGGTTGTTCACAAGAATTGAGGAAGAAGATGAAGTTTAAATTATTTGTATTTCAACCTCTAAAAGACTATGTGTTTGTCAGTTTGGGTCTGAATTTTTATTATGGTGCAAAAGGGTCCTTCATTTTAGTTAAACAATAAGCCATACGGCTTTGTGGGCTAAGAATGCACCACATCATCATTTTCCATTTAAGATAATGCTCCAATTGACTTTAAGGACTTAAGTGTGATGCAATTTATAAGTTAGGGAACCTTAATAGGCACTTTGAGAAGTAAGGGACCATAATAGGATAAATGTAAAGCTAAGGAACTATTAATGGATTTTACCCCAGAAATATATGATTATCAAGGGGTAAATTGCACATGTGCCCCCCTAACCTTTTATTTTTATCCTATTTTGGACCCCAACCTCAAAACTTCACATAAGAAGTCATCAATCTTAATTTTTTGTTTTTTAGACATTTGGAAGAAAAAAATGTTAAAATTAATAGACATGACCACGTGGTATGTTAATGAGGGGTGATTTGCCATGGTGGCACAATGAAAAAAGAAAGAAAAATAATAAAAAGTACAAAAAATTAATAAATAGAAGGAAAATATGAAAACAAAAACAAAAACAAATCGGACGAAAGCGTTCATGCCCTCTTGCCGCCGCCGCCGCTCTCTATCTTTGGTAAAATAGCAGGTGGATGAGGAGAAAATGAGGCTTAAAAGGAAGGTGGAGGAGGCAAAATCGAGGCTTGTATGCTTTCTTAGTCTCTGGCAAGGTTAATAGTTGAAATTGATGGGTGGGAGATTTGGAACCGGGCGAAATTCGTGAATTGCTAGAGATTCACAATTGCGAGAGAGTCATGACGGTGGGTGTTTCACGATGATGGGAGATTCGTGAGCGACAGATGACAGGAGGGTGTAAGAGGGGGTGGAAGGAGATTCGCAAACTACTGTCGGAGGATGCAGAAGAGGATTGTGTGGTGGAGGCTCATTCGGTCGACAAAATTGGAGGGGATTGGAGGACATAGGTGGAGGGGATTGGTTGCTCGTTTGATTGCTCGATTTTAGAGTGAACGAATGGGGGAGTCAGCAAGAAACAGTGGAAGAATCGGCGGGGATTGGCAGATGGAGGTGGTAGACGATTTTTTTCCATTTTTTATTATTTTTTCTTTTTCATAATTCCTTTTTTATTGTTTTCTTTATTTCCACATCATTGTTGGTGTTGATTCATTGCGCCTCGTGGCTAATTATCTCACGCTAGCATGCCACGTGACCAATTTTGTTAATTTTGATGCTTTCCATCTTACAACTGTCTAAAATGGAACAAAAAATTAAGGTTGAGGACTTCCCATGCAAGGTTTTGAGGTGAGGTCCAAAATAGGACAATAATAAAAAGTTATGGGCCACAAATGCAATTTACCCAACTATCAAGTGTATACTATATATTACACGCAAAGAACAATATGTAAGAACATTGAAATAAATACAAAATGAAAGGGTATAATTGAGCAGCAACTAGGCGAAACTAGTTTGGCTTGTGCTAAACGCTAGATTTCAACTTCATATAGGTGTCTTAGTTAAGTCCTTTTTAAATCTGTTAGGATCGTACAATAATTAACTAAATAAGTTCAGGGTGACTTTTGAATCTTTAAGCTTATTTGAGTACATGACTTAGAGTTAATTTTAGTCAAGGTTTTAAGGTGTCAACTGTATATTTTTTCTTATCTTAGGGTCAATTTTGGGCTTTAAAATAGTTTGTGCTTTAATTGGTAATTTTTTTTTTTGGAAAATTCTAGGTTAATTGGAAATTTCGTTAAGTTTGAGGCTTAGTTGAATTAAGTGGCTCTATTTGGGCTTACTTGAAAACTCGCTAAAATTTGGGCTTCATTGAAAACTATAGGTTATTATGTGTGAGTTTCAGAGTTAAAACCAACCTGGGGATTAAATTGAATGATAATTTTCCATAAATACAGAATTCAAAATGGATTATTTTTATTTTCACGGTTTTTTTTATCTAAAATAAATGTATTTTGAGAGCTAATATTATATAAATATAATAACCCATTAAATAATATTTTTCCATAACATATATAACTAAAGTTTTATAAATTTTTTTGTTGCCTTATCTTAAAAATAAAAAATCAATAAAAATTTAATTACATTATAGAAAATTTATTATTTAATAGATTATTGCGCTTATATAACAAAGCATTAGCTCTAAAATTACATTATTTCTAAACAATAAAAGTATAAAAAAGTTTTAGATTAATCAACTTCTTCTAAGGCCCAGATGATTTGGTATTAAATCAGGCCAATTAACAAATTTTGACATGCTGGAATCTTTGACCCAATTTCAGGAGTTATAATTGTCATTGAAACTTGCAATTATTTATGATCTTACCATGGTGAATATTTTCTTTACCTGAGTATTCATTCATGTACTGTGGAGTAAGAGATAGGACCTACTTAGTACCGGCTTAAATATGGTGAATTTGGTGATTGGAGTGTGCCTGGAGCTGGCTAAAGCTTAAAAGGAGGTCGGAGCTAGGTGAATGTGAAAGAATTTGTACTCCGAATCACATCTTTCTACTGTGCTCATTGTTCCACATTTGGGGTTGTCCATCGATATCTTAACTTACCTAATTGTAGTGTCGTCTGTAGCTCCCAAAGAATATGTCAATACATGGTGGCTATGCACAGTGGGTGGAGCTATTTGGCCACATGGGAATCTCTGTAAAGGATGGCACAATATAATTCTTTCCAAGTCTGGGGGTAGCAAAGGAAGAAAACACTGGGACCGAGAACAGGTGGCATGGTAGCACACCAAAAATACATTAACCCAATCCTATTAACTGGCGCCAAACAGGTGAACTAACAGCCTCATACTCTCCGATGAATATGAATCATCATTATGAGACTTGGGATCTGAAATAAAATTAATGTTCATACAATGTTTGGAAAATTATAGACTTATCTTTTCTTAAATGGGAATGATATAATATCAATGAATATAGATGAGCAAGAAACGAAGGAAGTAGAATTCAATGAGGCCTCATTAAGATATGATAACATCCGTGCTAGTGGACATCCGTCATTAACGGATTACTAACGTCATTAGGTGCCAATTCTAGGATTAGAGTGTCTACTTTAAAGTATTTAACACTTGGTTGGTAGTGTCTGTTTTTGGGTTTTGGGTGTTTGGTTTTAGTTTCTAAATGTCTGCCTATCATTTTTCCAGTGATTGGTCTATTATTCAAACTTTATCTTTAATTATGAGATAATTATATTATTTTTTAATGATGTTTAAGTGGAAAAATCATGTAATATTTTTATGGTATCCTACATGTTTTTGTCTTGTCTACAAGTAGATAAACCTGAATACATTTTATATAAAATTAAATATCATTTAGATATAATTAGACATTTTATACATAGGATTATACATTTCATACATAGAAATGAACATTAGAACACTAATTTTTATACTATGTACAAAGGTGTCCAAATCCATCTTTTTATATTTTGTGGTGTCTAAGTGTCTAATTTATGGTGGTTGAATATCTAGTATAATAGGTTGAGTGTTTAAATCTGAAAAGATGGTTCCTTGTCTACTTGTTTAAGTATATGTTTTAAATTCGTATGGTATCCAAGTGTTCAATTGTAGCTTCCAAGTGTCTGTATTGTGGTGGTTAAATATGTAGCTTGACAGGTTAAGTGTCGAAATCTAATAACGGAATGTGCAATATACATGATTGTGTTGTCCTATTGTTTGAGTACAACAATAAAATATCTAGTATGATAGGTTAGCGTCTAATTTGATAGGTTAAGTGTCTAGTATAATAGGTTGAGTAATCAATCTACATGATTGTTTGATGTCAAAAATAAAAAATAGTAATTGATTTATATTCCTTAAATAGAAAAAAAATAATTTTCTTCTCATAAAAGTCCTCAAAAATAAAATAATTATTTCAAAGTTGAATACAAGACTAAAAAATAAAATAAATATATTTGATGAAAAAAAATATGCAAATGACAATAGTTAAGCTTTCGTCCGGCATATGTCCGCCAAGGCAGATGCAAGAATACTTCAGCCTCTTCTATTAGAACTCGTAAGAACCAAAATCGGGCAATGCACAATTGATCCCAAACATATAATTATTGTTAATTATAATTTGTCATCTAAGGTTTATATGAAATTACACTTTGTATTTCTTGTTTCAGAAATATACACCTTGCCTCATGCCCTTGTTATACACTCCAACAACAACTTTTGAAATCTTAATTTAGACTGCACAGTGGCCATCTTCAAATAATTTCAATATGTGTAGTAATTTTTTTACAATTAATTGACATTTAAAAAATAATATTTTAAAAAATAAAAATATATAGAAAAATAATATTGGTAATTTAAAATATCCATTAATTGTAAAAAAAAAGTACCATACAGATTAAAATTACTAGAAGATGACTACTATAGTATCTAAATTAAAATTTTAAAAGTTACTATTGGACTATATTAAAACAATAAAGGACAAAGTGTATATTTCTGAAAAAAAAGATGCAAATTGTAATTTCATTTAAACTTCAGATAGTAAATTGTAATTATCCCCTATAATTATTGATGGAAAAAAATTCCCCAATTATCAGCACGTGAAGTGGAAAACAAATATAATTAATTAGGCACATATAATTTTAACATGGTTCGAGTTTTAACTAGTCTACATCTATAAATAAAAGAAATCTATTTGGACAAAATATAAATATTACAATAGAGGTATGACCTAAGTTTCATAAAGCATTGTGAAAGCAAGAATGAGAAGTGGAAACCAGAGCAGGAAAATGTCACTTTATAAAATTTAAGTAAGCAATAATGTTGTAAAAATAAGAGTGTACGCAGGAATAGCAATCCAAAATAGAACGATTATTTAACTTAGAGTAATGTCCTTAATGTCTATGCTTGCTTATAGATCCCTTTACAGACTGTTGATAAATCGATAATTTTGCTCTCACATAATTATAATATATGAGAATCATAAAAGACTTCTCATCTTAATCTCTTCAGCTTTCGAACATCCCATCCTTCTGGAAACCCTCACATATTGTCTTTTTACAACAATTGATTTTTCTCTTATGCTTAAAATCCTAATACAACAAGTTTTTTTTATAGACCATATACAAACTCAAACTGCATCACAATAGTAAAACAACAAAATCTTAAACAAATAGGAAAACTAAAACCAAATATTAAACAAAATAAAAATTCTTAAGCTTTTTGAATTTAAACCAACAAACCTAGCAATTATCATTATAAACTGGTGATCAACATTTGTTTTGGTTGTATATAGGTTTTAAACCTTTATAAAGCATATCATATTGGTCCCTAACAACAAAGCGAAGACTGAATTAGCATAAAAATTCAATTTATAAAGAGACAAAATTGATGATTTAAATAATTCATTAACTATAAAAAATTTATGTCATAGTTTGAAATTAATGAAATATGGTTGCAGAACAGTTAAAATTAAAATTTAAAAACTTCATATTTTGTAACTACGTTAGAGTTGGCAAATTTTGCAAGTCTAAGGACCAAAATGCAACAGATTTGTGACCATTATGCAACAAAAGGGAAGTTGTGGATCAATTTTTAACAGTAATTATAGGTTTACAGCTAACTATGCAATTTATGCAAGCAAAACTTTTCTCCTCTTTATAGGGAGAATTACAAAGTGCCCCCTATGGTTTAGTGAAAATTACATTTATTCTTCTTGTTTTATAAACCTTTTAAAAATCCCCTGAAGTTTCAATAATCCAATAGTTATCCCCTAAAGTTCATTTTGAAAGCTATAGCCAATTGATTAATTATACTTTGAGGCCCTAACTTTTACTTATTGTGTAAGACTTCTACTTAACGTATAAATATCTTCATAAATTATATTTTTCAAATTACAAAACACACTTTTATATCCAATTCCTTTTAACTTACTTTCCTAATAATTTTTTCTTATGGTTCAATTTATACTTACTTTCCATTATCGGCACTCACTTTTCATTTTTAATTTATATTTTTTATTTAGCTCCAATTAAGAATGTTATTTTTATTTTTAAAATCGGCTGTCACTTTTTTCGAAGCTTCTTATTGTGACTATTAAATCTCCATGGTTTGAATTAATGGACAATTGGTAATTGTGTTGTAATATTAGATTTATGTATTTATTTATTTGTTAATGAGTATTTAAGATTATTGATTTTTGTAACTAAATAATACATTAGAAACCATTCTATTTTTTAAACACTATAGTATTTAAAGTAAAATAATTATAGGTACTTTCATAAAATTTATAATAATGATTACATTTTTTCCTTAATGATGTTTAAGTAGACTATAGTATTTAAAGTAAAATAATTATAGGTACTTTCATAAAATTTATAATAATGATTACATTTTTTTCCTTATTGATGTTTAAGTAGAAGTCAAGGTGTTTCTATATTTATAAATTCAAAAATCTGGGAAAGATAGTTGGTCAATTTTGATTTAAATTAAATTAGTAAAAAAATCATATAATTTTTTGAGGTAAATGCTAACAGTAAAATATGCAACATCAATAATAGTTAATTTTATGAATTTGATGTTGATTGAAAAAGAAATATATATTCTTTCAGTTTGCATGTTATAATTATAAAAGGATTGACTAAATTTGTTGTTTCTAGTGTATTTTTCAGTGTAAGGAAATTAATAATCATTTTGTTGTATAAGACATTATTTGACAATGATTAATTAATAAATAAACATATAAATATAAAATCACCGGAAAATCACTAATCATGTATTAATTCAAATGAGAAGGACGTTAAAAGTTTTCATCTTATTTTAGGAATAACCTTATAGTTTCTTATGTTTTGGCATTAGAAAATTTCTAATAAGATAAACAATTATCGTAACTAACATGTTATCATCTATTCAATTTGAACCATTTGATATTACGTACTTGATATATTAGTCACTATGACCATAAATCATTGTATTACTGTCCTTAGCTTTAGTAATTATTATAACAATTTTTTAAAATTGTGAGGATGAAAAGAATAAGAGAATAATGGGCAATTTTAAAAATAAAAATGGTGTTCTTAATTAGGGAAAATTATCAAAAATCTCCCCATGAAATTTGGTTGAACATACACATTTGTCTTCGCTGTTTTAAGTACTTACACTTATCCTTGACCAAGTTAACTTCATTAATGACGGTTAAAACCACATAAAAAAAAAAATGTTCTATTGTCGTAACTTTTTCCGTTCAATAACTTTGCCCCTAATTTATGCATCTAAGTTGTAACCCCGTCTTCCTCCGTTCCTATCATTCAACTCCTTTGCCCTCACTCTTTTATCTTCGTCCGCCCGCTTTTCTTTACCCCGCTATTGCTACTGCTGCTATCTACTGTTTGCTCTGGCTCAAATCCCTCATGTCCACCATAGACAACGGACACCTCATTCCCAATATCCTGCAATCTCTTATAATTTCTCTCCGCCGATTGGCTTGCTCCTGCTCGCCCATGGTGAAATTGTGAACTCTTGAAATCAATCAATCAAATCGATTCCTGATGATCAGGCGTCGCTCGCTGGCCCATGTGATTCCCGACGAAGACCTTTGGAGAAATTTATGGACGATTCTGTTCTCTCGGTACAATGCCGTCGCTTTAATCTGAAGTCGTGACTGGTGCCGACGGTGAAGTAGCCATAGTCGTAATTGAGGTTCGGACTACGTTTTGGCCATGGGCAGAATTTATTTCGATCGCCGGTTTCATTTCGTTCCTTCGGTTCTTTTGCTTTTCTCTTCAAATTCTTTCTTTATTTCTCTGATTGGGTTGGTAGAGTTTTTGGGGAGGGAAGGAGAGAGGAAACCCGTTGCATCTGAAATCGTTGAAGCACATCTCGCTTCTGTGTAGGTCAGTCAAGGAATCAATTTTTACGAGAATGTTCTAGGGTTCGTGCCGATCAAGAGTCTTGGGTCCTTCAATTTCAACGAGGCTTGGTTAAGTTTTGGTCTTGTTAGATCGATCTGAGCTCAGTATGGTAGAGATTTAGTTTTAAATTTGTTGGTTGTTTGGATGCAGAATCGGGAAGAGAGTGGCGAATGATTCGTCCGGTGCTTTGTCGACATGACGGGCTGGAGAGATGAAGAAGATGAATCGCATGAGTTGGGAAAAAATGTCTTGGGCTTTAGATGTATAAGCTGGGTGCAAAGCTTCTAAAAAAGAAAAGTTAAGAGGGCAAAGTTAGGCATCTTTTCTTTTATTTCATAACTATGATTTACGGTGTTAACTTTGCAGGGGTAAACATGGGTATTTGAAATGGTGAGCACAAAGGTATTGGTTCAGCCAAGCCTCATGAGGGTTTTAGTAATTTTTCTCTTAATTAAAACGAGCTAAAAATTAAAAAATATATAAGAAAAAAATAGGAACGGAGATTTCAAAAATAAAGAACAAATGAATGGTAACTTATAAAGGAAAATTAATTGAAAAAAATTAAAAGGAACTATATATATGTAAATACATTATGTCCTTTGAAAAACACAATTTATGGAGTAATTTATATGTTAGGTGAAATCGTAAACAATAACTAAAACCTAGGATCTTAAAGTGTTCGTTTTAACCTCCAAAATCAACTTGAGGGGTAACCGTAGGTTTATTGAAACCTTATAGGTTTTAAGAGGGTTTAGAAGAAGAAGGAGGATAAGTGTAATTTGACTAAACCTCAGGGGCATTTTGTATTTCACCATAGTTTATAAGGCAAATAGCACCATTAATCTAAAATCTTTAATTCATATTGCAAATTGGTCATCAACCTCCATAAGAAACAAAATGAGAATATGTAAATCAAGTTTTATGGGAATTGGCTAATTTAAATTATTTTGTAACTGACACTTCCTTCTAATAAATTCAAATTGTGTCATATTCTTTTAACAGTTAAAGAAACATTTGAATTATTAGTTTTTCATCTTCATAAATCAGGTTTTTGTATCAATGCAATCTTGCCCATAGTTTAAGACCAATATGCAACAAATTATAAATATTTGAGACTTATGAGATAACAATTAAAGGTTTTAGACTAATAGTACTTTATATCCTTAGTATATATGAGCATGAACAGTACTATGAGCAGTTATGGTCTCCTTTCTTTCATCCCACAGACAAATTAGTAATAGAATTTTAATTCTCATCAAGATGACGTAAGTTATGGTCTCCTTTCTTCCATTCTATGCAAAAAAAAAAAAAAGTAAAATGAAATTCTACCAAAAGAAAGATTGTATTTGGGGCTACATGCAAGGAAGGAAGGAACTGCCCAGAGGAATTACAAGACACTGTATACAAGTTAACTTACTTGCAAAACAAATTTGATTGCATGGAGCCGAACAGCTTGTGGGTGTGAAACAGGTTAATTAGGAAAGAAAATGGAGGCTAGCAGAGGCAGAGGCAAGAGCAAGACAGAACAAGAGTGTTACACCTGAATGGCATGGGAGAGATGGATTTTTATGTCTTTGGGGGTGTGGGTGGGTGTGGTCTAGTCTGGCCAAATTGCCTTCAACTTTTGCACACTTTATTGCATTGGAAAGAGCAAACCAGAGTAGTAACGGTTGATGGGCGGATCATCATGCAATGTAATTAGTCATCCTACTTCCATAATCAGCCCAATCAATTCACCTGGGTTAATTGCATCCGTGGTTCCTAATATTTTATCATTATTCTATTTTGGATCCTAATATCAAAATCTTACATTAGATGTCTTCAACATCAATAAATTGTTCCATTTTACACATGTAGAGGACAAAAAGTGTTAAAATTAATAGAATTAGCCACGTGGCTTGCCAGTGTAGATGGATGATTTGCATTGTCAACACTAGCATTGATATGGAAAATGAAAAAAAAATAAAAGAATAAAAAGAAAAATAGCAATCTAGGTCACTGATTTTTTGTTTCCTTTCCTCAAAACCTTAACCTTTCCTCAATTATCGGTGCCACTCTTGGACTACAACTCCCATTGCCCGATGCCATTCCAGCCATTAGCCTTGGAGTTGCCAACAGTCCTAGCCCGCCATCCCTGCTTCACTGTAAGTCGTGCCACCTTTTCGATGTGACCCTTTCCCATTGTCACCCCTTGTCAAATCTGCCACCATCCATTCCTTTTGTTTGCCCTCCCATTGTCCATCGATTTGTTCACCCTTCCTGATTCATTTTCCCCCATCCAATCTTCCTCTTTCATTATTCGATTTCTTGGCGATTTCACAATTTGGCTTTTATTAAGACTTCGCGATTTGGCTTCCGTTGCAATTTTGTGATTTTGAGTTTAGCCTTGAGTGTGAACAAAGGATGGGTGGACATAGGGCAACGTGGCAGAGGAGTGGCGATGGCAAGAGATTCGCGAACGGAGGATGTGGAAGGCTGCTGAAGATTTGTGAACGAAGGAGGTGGATGGTTGTTGACAATTATTGTCTTCCTTTTTATTATTTTCCTTTTTTTATTAGGTTTCTTTTTTTCCACATCATTATTAGTAGTTGATTATTGTGCCACCATAGCAAATCACCCTATATTGGTGTGCCATGTGGCCTGTTCCATCATTTTTAACGTTTTTTGTCCACCAAAAGTCTAAGATGAAATAATAAATTGATGTTAAGGACCTCCCATGCAAGGTTTTAATGTTAGGGCCCAAAATAGGACAATAATAAAATTTTAGGGGTCATGGGTGCAATTAAACTCAATTCACCTTTTTATTTTGCTTATAAATAATAAGCAAAGTCTTAAAGTTACCACTACTGTTTGGGGTCACGTTTAAATTTATCAATATAGTTATTTTTCCCTAATGTCCTACTATTATTTCAAAAGTGGCTCAAGTATGTCACTGTTCTTTAAAAATAACAAAAATAATAAAAATGGTAAATTTTGAAATCTTGAAGTTATTATATATCTTTAAAAAAATGTAAGGACATTTGGGAGTTTTACCATTTGTTGTATTCTAAGACCTTGTTCTCGGAAGCCTTACTTACAAACGAGCTTCACCACACTTCCATTCTCTAATATCATCTGAAAGGTAATAGAATCAAGCCATCAAATCGGAAATGAATGCAAAATTAAGTAGGAAAAAATGTCCGAAAATCCACAAATCAGCTTCTCACCTGGAAAATCAATGGCACATTAACAAATTTTCTCACGTCATAGTGCATTTGGAGTCAGACCTTTAACATGACACAAATCAAAGTGCTCTTAGCATCCAGAAAAGTCCATGTCAAGATACCAGAATCATCTGAAAAAATTTTATTGTCTACGGTGGCCGAAAAAAATTTGGGAGAAAGAAAGAGAGAGAGAGAGTCTAATTTATCTAAAGTCATTGAAATTTGTTAAAACTTGCATTATCACCTTAAAATTTTAAAACTTGTTACTTTTAATGTTTTCCTTTAGCTTTTTAATGGTAGCGACATATGCACTCTAAATTTGAAACTTTAGTGGTATATTTAGCCTGTTTTAAAATATTAGTAGAGGATCGGATAAAAAAACCATAGTGGCAGATATGTGCCAAACCTAAGATATTTGTGGCAAATTTAAGACTTTTGCCTAAGGAAAACCTATCCACTCCTGTTTTCCAAAAAAGATCGAAAGGAAAAAGAAAAAAACAACTGTTGTTGTGCTGACCTGGTGATGGTACTATTACCATAGTGTTAAATACTGTAATATACCGTTTAGCGCAAGTATGTGATACGCGGTACAAATATTTTTACATTTTATCATTTTACCACGCAATATACAGTGGTATTTTACAGTATTTCATGTACCGCTTACTTTTTGTATGCATTTTATTAAAAAAACCGTAGTATACCTCAAATACCGAGTAGTATGTACAACGTTATTTTTATTTTTCACAATTTTTTTTTTCATTTTACATGAAAAATACCGTAAATATATAAAACATTAAAATATAAATAACACACATATCATAAAATAAACATTTTTTTTTGTCATTTGTTTCAGTTAATATAAAAATTTAATGAATGGTAACAGTTTGAAGGTCCTAACATGAGTTTGATTGGTAATAGTGGCTCCATAGTACGTGGATTATATGGATATCCAAAACAAATACCATCATCTTTGACCAAAGATTCATTATCATTGGCCCAACTTTTTTTAATAATTTATTCGGTGACAATCATAACATTTTTTAGCCACAACATGTTGTTAAACAATATCTCCAAATTGGATTTTTAGTGCATGCTACCTCAATTGAATATTACTGTTATTTACAGAATTTTTTGACTTAAAACCAAACTTCCATAATGTGAGATGAATATGTTGTTTTTGTAGGACAAGCTAGGAAATAAACATCATACTTTTAGCCACCTAGGAACTAAATATGGTATTAGAAAATATATTGTTATTATTAAAGTATTATTTTTTTATTTTATATTAATAAATTAGTTTTTTTAGTATTATTTATTTTGCTCCACATATAACATTTTTTTATGTTTCTATATTAAAAAAAATATCTTCTATCATATATATTTTATTTATATTTGACAAATTATGATGAAAAAAATTAGAATACATATAAAATATGTAAAAATAAATTATTGAACAAATTATGTTATTTTAAAATAATATTCTAACATTTCTTTTTTGTGAAAATGGTAACGGTATGCATTATGGAATACCTTAAAAATTCAGAGCGTAGCATACTTAGCAGTAACAGTATTTAACACTTTGACTGCTACTAAAACAATACCAACTATCAAGTCAAGCTTTTGACTTTTGATTTTGAGAATGGCTATTCAACCTGTTGCTCTCCGACCCCTATCAAGTATCGACGGTGAAACTCATGATTTTAGTTTAACCTTTTTTTCCTGATTGGATCATATCATAATGAAGCGTTATTAATTGGTTTATGGGCTTAATTACTGCCCACCAAACTTTCAAGTATGACGATTAAACTGTCAATTTTTTTTCATCCACTTATCCAAATTGTAAAAGGGTTGTGATATTGTCACAAGAAAGTTACAACTACTCCCCTAGGTTTACCCTAACCTACAGTTTGTTGATTTATTTTTGGAAAACCTACACTTTACCCTCTTGTTCTTTTATATTGTCCGATAACAACTTTTAAAACTATAATTTAAACTGTACAAAGTTATCTTCCAATAATATTAATCTCTCTAATGTTTTTTTAAAACTATATTTTAAATTATTAGTTTTTTCTTTCTGTAAATGTAATTTTCTTCCTGTAAATGTATATTAGTATTTTTTTTAAATACCAGTTAACTATGAAAAAAATATCAAAAATCTTGAAATTACTGAAGTATGATTATTAGATAGTTTAATTTAGGATTTCAGAAGTTTTTATCAGACACTATAGAAGAAGTATGGGCAAATTGTAAGTTTTTTAAAATAGAGAGAACAAACTATAGGGTAGATCAAACTATAAGGGTTTTTGTAATTTATCCTGTCATAAATGGTGACTGTTACCAGGCATTTTTTTTTTACAAAAAAATATTGTTTAATTTTCTAGGAAATAATGGTCAAATAGCCCATCATCGTAATAGACCGATCTGAACTGTGGAAATGCATATGAGTCCCCTAAATTCTAATGAAACCAACAACAATCATCATTTAACATTAATGAAATTAATGGGCCCTCTTTATTCGTGGGTCTTGACTTGGTATGGAGCGGGTCAAGACAACCCGCATGTATAGAATGTTAACTGGGCATAATGTTGGGGTTATTCACTTTCTTATGCCACCATCTACCATTGCACAGAGTCCTCGCCGACGGAGAGATAGGGCTTCGTTTATCTACTCTACTCCAATGTCATGTGCACAGAATGCAAAACGGCGAAAAGCTCGCAATCTAGACACAACAAATCAACTGAGTTTGGTTTGAAGACGACCTGAGCGCATGGCAGCGGTGACGGATGATGGACGACCAGAGCAGCAGAGGTAAGGGGAACCGGATCTGGGGCTCTGGGTGACGAATGACGCCAGCTCTGGGTGACTGATGACGATGGCGGACAACGGAGGTAGCTTTGAAAAAAGGCAGCTGTAGGTGGCATTCGGAGGAGGCAGGCATCCGTCGAAGCTGGGGAAATGTTTTCTAGGCAACAGGGAACTGGTTCTAGTGCTTTGGTCAGCCGGAAGATGCGATCCGGTCGTGGGGAGGTCCTCCCTTACTACTGCACATGGAGGAGTCGCAGCTGCTGCTGTGAAATGTCCTCCTAGGAAAAGAAGATAAAGGATGGACGGACTTGAATTAGTTAATGAGCGGCAGCCTTCGTAAATAGGTTGAATGACCAAGCCCACTTTCATAGTTAGTCTACTGCACCTCGGTTGACCAGCCGAAACTCTCCCCAAATTAATTTGGATTAATTTACGAGTTACAGGAAGACAGAAGAAGGGTAAAAGTAAAGCTCTGCTAGCTGATGAAATGGTAGTTGAAAAATCATTTTGTCAGTAAATTCCTGAGGCGCGGTGCTGGTGGGCGAAGTACCACTGTACGACTCACAGGATAAAAGCGACGCCGGCAGATGACAATTCTTGTGAAATAGGAAGGTGAAAAGAAAAGAGATCAGAATTACCATTTGTTACAGTTGTCAAGTACAAAATACACTTCTCGAAGAAGAGAATTCGAGTCACTTCAATTTTCGCCATTTCCATTTTCCAGTCTCACAAGTCACAGAGCTAGCTGTGTCCGTACGAACAAAACTCGGCAACACACCCCGAGACGAAAAGCAAAACGTACGAATCAGTTTCTCTTTTAAGCTTCCTAATTAATGCCCGTCTGGCTCAGCTAATCAGTTCCCACAAAGAAAACCTTCATGCTTGCTTCCTTGCGACTCTGACACACGGGACAAGAAGCAAGACAAGGTTCGCAAGGTTCGCAGGAGCAGACGTGACGACAGGGCAGGAGCAGAACGCAGGAGCTCCGGTCGTGGCAGACTCTACATACCATTTTCTTCTTGTTGGTCTCTCGTACTGCTTCACACGACGACTCTGCGTCGCCGGCCAAATTCTCTCGAACCCTTTGGAGCACGCTCTTCAACTCCGAGATGGTTGCTTCCTTTTCCTTGGCCAGCGTCCGCCACCATTTGCTGGCAAGCTCTGTTTTTATCAGCCGGGCCTCCAGCTCCCGTGTTCTCTTCGTGGCCAATTTCAAGTACCTTTCTTTTTCCCTCATTGAACGCCCCGCCTTTGCCTCCAAAATCTTGAGCAGCACTGCTGTCTTTTGCCTTCTCTGTTTTGCCAACTCCATCATCAGCGGCTCACTCTTTCCATTTTCAACCAACATACAAAGCATAAGCAATAATATTTATTTTTTCGTTATTTAAGAAAACGCTGTCAAATGTGAAAAGAAGGGCTAATATGGAGCGGAGTTACCTGAAGAATGAAATCGGATGAGGGAGGAGAGGGTGACATATGGAGGGGCCTGTGACATGTTGTGGATGGAGAAGAAGCAAATGCCCCTCCGCAGGGATGGAGGTCGGAACGCAAATCATGTCCGAACGAATTTATGCCTGGGAACAACAAATATTCAGGTGGAACAGCCATAAACAGAGACGTTACTAGCTGGAAACTCGTGAGCTTTTTAATTGGAGAGGACAACGAAGATGGCTAGTAGAAATAGAGGTCATGGTTGGTAGCTAGTCTTTATGAAAGAGATGATGGTCTCTTCTTTCTGTCTTTAATTGTCCTTCTGGCTTCTTTCTGACCGTCGCATCCGGACAAAAGAGTCCGACTCCGAGCTTCGATTTAAGCATTACTGTGGGGACTGTCTTCATGTCATGTAACACCACAGAGCCGCACCCAAATGGAGTTAAAACGGAAATTATGTGGTGCCAAAGCTCGATAGTTAGAAACGTGTTCCACATCACCTGGTATATTTTTGTTAACATGCTTTCTAGCTGATAAATTTTAAGACGAAAAAGCAAAATGTGTAATAGACAGAAACATATTAAAAATTTAAAAAAATTATTGTAACGTCTAGAAAAAAAAAAGGAGAATATGAATAAAAAATAAAATGTGTAATAGACAGAAACATATTAAAAATTTAAAAAAATTATTGTAACGTCTAGAAAAAAAAAAGGAGAATATGAATAAAAAATAAAATTTATGCAGTAGTATATAAAAATATATATACATATTCATGAGGCTTAAAGAAAATTTAATAAATGTTATAAATTTATAACGACAAAGGGGAAAATAGTGTTTGCTAGAATTAGCTGTCTTATATATGTCATAGTTTTAAATAAAAGAATTATATTTGAAATATTGAAGGTGTAGATAACTTGTATGTATGAATATTGATAAACTTGGAAAAAAAAAAAACTAACGATGTTACTACATAAGAAAATACAACATAAAAATGAATTTATAAATTACAATGAAGAAAACACACACGGAACATTAGTGTGGCAAATAAGTGAAGGAATGTGAATTTTTCTTGGTGATATGTAAGTAGAACTTAGATGGTCAAATGTGTGAATTAAAGTATTAACTTAGCTCAAGATGAACAATACAATATCTATTGTAATTAAAAGGTCAAGTACACAAAATTAAAAGCAAAGAATATTCTTCAATAAAGAATGCATATATGAGGATTATAATAATTAATACAGTTAAGAATAATAGATGTACTACATTATTAAGTTCGATAGTTGATAGCATAAATAGGCTGTGAGACAGAAACTAAACAATCATTATGTTGAAAATATAAAAATAATCATATAGCAATAGAAACAAGATGCACGAAAATGTCATTTAAATCAAAGGAATCATTATCATTGTTCATGAAAATGTCGTTTTCGAACAAAGAAGAATGAGTGTCATTATCCAATACAACAATACCATATAATGGCCATGAAACACTATTATATTGGCTTAAAGAAAAGCTATTCTTCATCATGAAAACATCATTTTCATTGAATTTTTAGCACATTGACTAAAATGTCACTTTTCAAAATTTAGTGATACATTTGCAAGTTTTACAAAAGCATAAACATTAATCATGTAATTTTAAAGGGATCATTTTGTGAATTATCAAAAATATCAAGGACTAAATGTAATTTTTTGTGATAGTTTTATGAATTTTTGAAAAATTTAAGGATTAAATATGTAATTTTTACCACTGATTTTGTTAATTTTCTGAAAAGTTTAGGGACCAACATGTAATTTTCAAAAAAATTTGAATGGCCATAAAGATTTGAAAGTGTGGAAATTTTTCATTTTGGGAGCTTGTATCATATGCTTATGACCTTAGGTTGCATTCCATTTATTTTTTTTACATACCAACAAATTTTTGAAATGTTAAAGAAATTTTAGCTATTGTAAAATCATCTTAATCCTTATGTAAGTAAGGTCCTTCGGCACATGTGTATTTTCAAACCATATCTTTTTACATACCATGGGCATTAGATTATGCAACTAAAGCCTTGTTTATATAGTGGTTATTCTTTATATACATGTGATTTTAAAATGTCAAAGAAACATTTAGTATATAAAATTGCCTCAATTGATATGTAAATAATGTCCCTTGATATATGCATATTTTCACCCCAACAGCCTCATTTCACATGCTAGATGCATTACATCACCTATTGAATATCTTATATTACATATTAATTATTTCTTTACATATCACTATTTTTGAAATGTCAAAAGAAACATTTGGTATGTCAAATAACCTTAATAGGTGTGCAAGTAAGGCCCCTGTATGTGCATATTCTCATTCAATAACCACATTTTACATACTATATGATATTAGATTACATACAGCCTACTTTTTTAAATAGCGATGCTTTTAAAATGTCAAATAAACTTCTGTTAATTATTATACTATAGACATATGTCTAATTAGATATATTAATTTATCCCTAATTTTCCTATACATAACCTACAAACTCAGTCAAAAAATTAACTAATTTGCCCTTGGACAAAAACTCACTCTCACATCCTAAAAAGCCTACTTTGCTATTATTGTCGTGTCTGCCACCATTATAGCTTCTTCTGATGAACTGATGTCACATCTAGATCCTGCCATCATTATCTGCCTTCAAATCTCGTAGCGCTCGCTGCCTCTTGCCTCCAGATCACATCACTACTCGCATTTGGATTTCGCACCGTCGCTCACTTCCAGATCTCGACGTTCTCCCTTGCAAGATCTTGCATCATTCATAGAAATAATCTTTAGAACTATCAATGACAAACATGAAGAAATGTTTGACACAATGCACAAAAGTGTCTATAATAAAATGTGAATGTGTTGAATACAGTATGTTGAAGTGTCTACAAAGTAATATAAAAAAAATTATTGTAATGAGAAATTAAAAGTGTCTAAAGCAATAAGAAAAAGTATGTAATTGAATATTAAAAAATGTCTAAGGAAATATGTAAAAGAATCTAAACCAACTTGTGAACAATTTTTTATATTTAGAAAATAACTATTTGAAAGCATAAAAAAATATCTGACTATGTATACGTGTTCAAATAAAAATATAAAAGTTTTAAAAAATAATATACAGATAAATAAATGCATATGATTCAACAAATAACAAAGTGTCTAAATAAATATCTAAAAATGTCTAAAGTGAAATATAAAAGTTTCTTAACAATAACTAACAATTTTTTTTCAAAACTGATCACAAACAGTTGATCTTTTTTTCACTTGCTTTTTTCTCTCCTTCCCTCACAATCTTTCCTTCATCCTCTTGACATTGATCATCATTCGATCATCCTTCACTCGTCGATATCTCCTTCATCCTCCTGTTGTCCAATCATCATTCGTTTGTTGATCCTTTTTTTGTCCTTCGTTGCTCGTCATTCGATCTTCTGATGGCCCTCCTGTCGCTTATCGTCCGATCATTCGTTGTCCTCCTGCATCTTGCTCGCCGCTCCGATTGGCAATTATTGGCTGGCAATTGAGATCACGCTTTGATCACTCTTTTCTTGGGCGACAACTGTGATCGCAATCTTTTCTTTTGGTTGGGGGCGTCCGACTTCTTTTTCCGGCTCTGGTGTGATTGCTGTTTAGTGGAATCGAGGAACCGCCAGTGTAGGAATAGGAGCCGCTAAAGTAGGTTAATTGACAGTTAGCTTGGGACAAGGTCGCTAAAAACAGGGCCAGAGAGAATCGAAGAACTTGGCTTGGGAAAATAAAAAATGATTTAGGATAAAGGGCAAATTTGAAAAAGTATCCCATATTTCTAATTAGATATAGGTTCACAGTAGCCACGATAAACTTTTGGTATGTAAAATCACCTAATCAGTATATAAATAATGTTTTTTGGTATGTGCATGTTTTCATGCCAACAACCTCATTTGATGTATGCATTGGAGGCATTGGATTATGTACCAGTTGTTTATTTACATATCAGTAATTTTGAAATATCAAAGAAACCTTTCGTATGTGATTTCACATGAATCAGTATATAAGTAAGGTCCTTTGATATGTGCATGTTTTCATTCTAATGGCCTATTTCATATAGTAAAGGCATTAGATTGCATACAAGATGCCTTGGATTATATACGTACTATGTTTTTACATAGTTGTCATGTTAAAATGGCAAATAAACATTCAATATGTAAAATCACCTCAATCAATATATAAATAAGGTCTTTTGAAATGTGCAAAGTTTCGATCCAACTGTAACAACCCAAGTTCATAACCGGTTAACAGAACATCTGTACACACCATATAAGCTATCAATTGTTTTAAACTATAAACACTAAGTGCTTATGTTTTGTAAATTATCTCAATATATCTAAATAAGGCTTCTTATATTTATCCTATGTGAGATATAGAGGTGTAACAAACTCCTCATTCTTTATGTACCTAACATCCTTATTTGGGTTACTTGGATTACTTAGTCGCTCAAATCAGTAATTTTTCTAATCCAAGATCAATCTGATAGACGATACATATGCACACCCAGTCGGCCACATTATTCTAGTCCCTTGTCGACTGTGATATCATCTGTAACAACCAAAATCCATAACTAGTTAATGAAATACCTGCCCACACTACATTGGTCATCTTTTATAAAATAGATAAACACTAGGTACTTATATTCTGTAACTTGTGTCATTATATCAACATAAGGTTTCCTACATTTCTACCACGTAGGATCTGAGGGTGATACACTAACAACCTTATTTTACATACTAGAGGACACTAGATTACATGTCATATGTTTTAGATTATATACTAGTTATTTTTTTACATATCAATGATTTTAAAATGTTAAAGAAACCTTTAGTGTATAAAATCATTTCAATAGGTATGTAAATAAGGTTACATGATATGCCACTATCATTTAATTCTGCATAATCATTTTTGTCATGTGAAAACATTTTTAGTGTAAGGGGAAACATTTAATAAACCCATAAAATCATTTTATCTATTCTTGCAATTTCACTTGTTAATAGTAGAATCACTTGTTTGAATTCATAAAATATTGTTTGCCCTTAACCTAATGGTTTGGTGATTATTTGAAGCTTTTACTATATTATTTATGTGATTATACATGTATATCATTTCATGTGTTACCTATGTTGATTTTATGTCTTCTCAGTTGATTGTCTACAATGCTTTTTTTGAAATGGTCACTATACTTATAAATCTATTCGCCATTATGTTGCATGAAATTGTTTTTATAGCCTTAAAATTGTTTTGAATTATATGGAAACCATTATTTATGATAAAAAAAAATGTTGCTTTTCCATATTAAATCATAAATACTCCCAACATCATCAAACTTTCATCTAACCCCATGTCCAAATGAACATCTAGTCAAATCAAACACATGTATAACTTCAATTATATATTGAATGAAAACTCTAATTATATATAGATAAGAAGTTGTTTACATAGTCATTTATTTACGTACTCATAAAAATCAATTCTGGAATCGTCACATATTTACATCATTTGGTTCACTTTCATTCTATCTCTACATAGTCAACAAATTCAATAATCTGTCTATATATAAAGCTCAATTTCCTTTGTTGTCACTCGCACATTGTCATTGCCTTCCATTCTAGGGAATATATGATGTTATTGAAATCAACAAAATAAAGACAAGAATATGTGTGTGCACACATACACAACCACACGCATGAAACTCGATATCATATCAAGAGTTCACTGTTATAAACTAAGAAAATGTCACATACGAATACATTATTTCATGACATGAAATTGTCATGTGGAGCGAAGAGGCCGCTATATCGAGTTATGGAAGCCATTTTACGTTCTATCAGTGAATAAACTCAATCCCGGTTCTACCCAACAGTTTACGTTTCTGCTATTCTAATTTCATTGAACACAAACATGCACAATACATGAGAAATGGCACAAGTAGTACTTCGGTTTAGTTAACTAATATAAATTATCATAACCAAATCATAACTTTTTTCAAATCGTAACACTCTTCTTTATTACAAATCTCTAGAGTCAGATGCTTTTCTGCACTAATTTCATTTTCTGTTTCTAAATTGGTTTTGTTTTTGTTGGTTAGGAGAGCTTGCTTTTTTATTTTGAACTCAAACAGTGATTTTTATTTTTATTTTTTTTTCTCATCACTTTTCTATTTTACCTTTTAACCAAGTCATAACTCTTTTCATTTAATGTTTAAATTTAACTGATCAAGGTCTAATGATTACCCCTACTTAGTAAGCTATGCATAAGGAATTAAGCTTAGACACTTCTAGACATGATTTAAAAACCAAAAACCTAATTTTCTTCACGAAAAAAGAGAAGAAATTGCCCCAATGTTTGAGTCCAGATTCATATACGTGGGGGTGCTAGAAAACAATGTTGCCAAAATTTTCATGAGTTTTATGGGGGATTTACTGATGAGTCAACGTGGACGACTGACTAGTGATTATTGCCAAGTGTAATATATCATAGTACTTGGCAGTTCTCGACAATAAACGTAAATTTTTTTTTATCATATTACCTAAGCTTGGTCATATCTCGCTATTTGCACCAAAAGCATTGTTTCAAATTTTGTGTGAAACTAAAAAATAACACGTACCTTTGGTATGCAGTACACTTGTAGTACAAGTACGTAACACACAAATTTCTATAGTTTATTGGGTTTTTCTTATGTTTTTCTTTTGTGTGTTTTTCTACAATCTACAAAAGACCATTTTTTTTATTTCACATTAATATATCACATACATAAACATGGCAAAATATAATTAACATATAATTTTTTATATAAACATTAATGTTAAAATGATGTTTCTCATCTTAGAATAATATTTAATATATACTTTCTACTTCAAATTATGTGCTTCATTTCGGTTTTTTAACTTAAAATTTATTTACATTATCATTAAAGTCCAACCTAAGCTAAAAATAAAAAAAAACTAAATGGAGCAGAAAAATTTGGAAGAATTAAGTACTTGTTTACGAAATTAGTAACAATACTCGGCGTGATATATTTTTTATTTACAAGATTTGATATATCAATGGTTTTGAAAATTTAGCCTAGAACCAATCAACATTGACAGCGTCACTCCAGCAGTAAGCAAAAGTAGGAGCCCAACAGATTCTGAGCTGATGATCTACCCTGGATTTTGATTCATTATCATAATTAAAACAATGGAGTGATTATTTTGCTTTTATAATTTTCTACAGCTTAATCTATTAGCAGCAAACTGAAGCTTCTCCCCTGGCTGCTTCGAACTCCTCATCACTCGATTCTAGCAGAATTCCCCACAGCGTTTTCCATCCGACTGTACCATTCCCTAATGCGTGTATGCTCTACCATGTCTTTGCCAGATTTGAGGTACCGAATAGGCCTCAGAACGCCGAAAACAGAAAGATCAGCTAGATTAGGTTCTGATCCACCTGCAAAGATGAGATTGCAATTGCTTAGAGCAGTTAAGGAATTTGAAGTAATAATGATATTCATATCAAGATGAGCTGAAAAGTCATCCTTATGCACACCAAGAAATTGCCGTCCCTTCAGTGCATCCACCCATGTTTCAGCAGCTTGATATAGCGCTGCTCGCTCATCAGTGATGTTGTGCTTCTTCTTCAATTTCTTTGACACAAAGTACATGGCTGCTGCTCCAGCGTATTTTGCAACCAACCTCTCTGTGAAGCTGAAGTTGCCTGCATATCAACCAACAAGAACATGGGAGACTACTAACGCTCCAGAGAAACTATCACGGAAACAAGGTACTAGAGAACCATAGTTTGCTTGGGGCATCAAGGATTTAAATGAACTGTAATGCATCGCCATAGGACAAACTTCAAAGCAAAACCCAAAAGCCTAGCATGGACTGTGAGGCATCACAACTTCCAACTCTAAACAAATTAAGATTACATTGCTCCTTACTGTTAAAAAGAAAAAAAAAAGGTTCCTATCACATCAAAAGCATTTGAATTTAGTGTATCTTTTGACACTGATAGAACTTCCCCTGGAATGGAAGCATACAAAACCAAGAGAAACTAGAAGACATTTTATTTGTTGATACACTACAGGAAAAAGTCAATTAGATTCAGAGAAAAAGATAACGAATCTTACCATGCGAAGTGATATACTCAAATGATTCAAGAGCCTCAGAAGTACTTCGATATATGTTTGGTGATAAAACATGCACCAAGTGATTATCAACCCACCTAAAAAATGTCGTTCTACTGTTAGTTCAATCAACATAGTGCAATCATAGCTGAAGGAACAATAAACACAAGTTGGTTAGTAATACCAACTTGGTAAAAAGACTCCAAATTCTGCAAGTTCTTGGATATGCAGGGTAATTTTATTTTGCACTCCAGCTTCTTGAACATAGAGGGAAGTGATGTCAAGGACACTTTTTTATTTTTTGGCCGGTTATTCAATCAGCTTGATCATGTTATAGAAAAGTTCTTTTATGGGTCAACCTCCATTATCTCAGGCAGGAAAATAATGCTGCGTTAGATTCATCCGTAAGCATACACATAGTTCAAAATTTCTATAACATACGAAGCCTATTGAGGTTGATAAAGATAATTTATTAGTGTGCATAATCAAAAGACAATGCGCTGAAAATGCTCCCCAGAGCATCCTAAAGGCACTGAGGAAAACATCCTTGTAACTAGCAAAGAAGAAGCAGGAAAAAACATACCCACGCCACTTTTTCTCTTCATCACCATCAGGGGCAGAACCATCTGGTTGAATCTGGAGGAATAACTTATCTATGATTTCTGCATGAAAACAGACCCAAGTTAAATAATAACCAGTGTGAACTATATTCCAGAGTTAAAAAGATGTAGCATCCAAAACTATTGCAATGAAAGTCTCAAAGGCCCATATTCATCACGCTTTCAGCCTGAAGATAGCAGGAAACCAAAAGGAACCTGAAGAATCAACCATCTGTTCACCATCGATGGTCAGGATCGGGACCTTTTTGTAATCAGACCACTTGATCTCCTTTTTGCTGATGGGGTTGACTTCTACAACTTTGTATGGGACATTATTATAGTCCAAAAATGCTGACAAAAGCAAAAGAAAGATTCAACAATTTTCATTAACCAAATGTCAAAAGGTAAATGTGGGAACACTGCATACAAGAAAATAGATGGTAGAAAATAAGAACATGAATTACTAAAGAACTTGAATAGTCAGAACTATGCAATGTAACACCATATCAGTAGCATAAAGTTCTCTAATTAGCAAATTAGCAATGCCACATAAATGGTCTTCAGCCATAACAAGAAGATGAACATGCATGTTACAAAGTTACAGCACAAGCTGCAGAACTTATCAATACTTAAAATCAGACTAGATAAAACAAATAAAAAGAGTCCCTCCATTACCTGCAGGTTGTATCTCTTTATTTTTTTTTTTCTCTTGCAACAGAATAGACAGCGTATACTAGTTGAGCAGTAATAGCAAATAATTGCCCAACATGATTTATGGAAGTCTGGTACAATTGTATATGGACATTCTGCCCTTGCTAAATTAAAACTTAATAATTACTTTGATGACAAAAATATTAGAAAGATCTGCACAGGGTTTGATTGCTCATTCTCTCAATCTTTCACATTGTTCTCGATCATCAACTAACCATGCTTCTCTTGTGGAACTAAAAAACCAAAAAGGACAAGCATGTGTTGCTCTAAATTAAAACCAAAAACGTTAGACAGACGATTGAAAATCACGAGTGATCTTAAACTTAAGGACTCATTATTACACTAGGTCCAGACGAAGCTCCATAAGCAACATCAGAAGCTTTCCATGTTTATTTCTCAAGTCCACAAACCACCAAAGTAACCCCATTTTCTAAAGTACAACAAAAGCTTCATTACATGCCTATTTAAAACAAATGATCAGCTTAAGTATACCATAATTTATAAATCTTGAAGCAAGGAAAATTAAACAATCCAATCGAGTTTACCTTTAACCTTATTGCAGAAAGGGCAAGCTTCGTACTGGTAGAGAACTACATCCTTGGGCAGGAACTTCTGAGGCTGAAGTTGCTCCTTCGAGGGAACCTCTTGAGCCATAGGCGCCGCCGAGAAGAGCCTAGCACCGGCCGTACCGCACGCAAGGGAGGGAATCGGAAACCCAAATCGACCGCAGAGTCCGTGGGCATGCTGCGAATATGAAGACGTTGAATACGTACTCGAAAGCGCCGCCTGAGTCAGTCGCAGCTCGGCGGGGGCGGCGATGCTGATACAGTCGCCAATAGCACGACTAAAGACGGCGAGTCCGCGCACCCTTCTCATGACGCTAAGCAGCGAAACCAAATGCCGAACCTCACTTCTGTAAGTCAGTCCTCCCTTTCGCAAGAGCACAGAGGGGGCACCGCCGCACCGGGCAGGGTTCAGGGTTTAAGACCAGGAGAGCCTGTTCTCGGCTTGGGTCTAATTAAAGGGATGGGCATACTCAACAGCTTGGGTCTAATTAAAGAGATGGGCCTTACTCGACAGCCCATGCTCAAGCGGCTTGTGTGATTTGGATCCAGGGATGAGCATAATGTCTGTAACCAAATAACAGAAAAAAAATAAAAAATAGTTATCGGCTACAATTTATAGGTGATGTATCGGTACAATTTATAGGTGATGTATCGGTTTTTAGCTATAACGAAAAGTAAATATATCCAGTTATTGGTTTCCTTCAATAAAAATCTCGTTGCCAAAAAAACTAACCTTTTCATTTATTAGTGAACCTGATTGATAAGCTCAATCCTAAACTTACTTGTATTGTATTCTTTCCAAATATATTTGTATTGTATTCTATTTGTATATGGGCTTGTACTATATAACTTAATGGGACTTATTGTGATTGAGAAATTCAATCCTATTGGCTAAAACTATTGATGCTATGTCATTTAATTATGAGTTTGTAAACAATTTGTTATTTGATGAATGTTTGTGAATATATTCTAGATGTTTGGAATAGATATAATTGTTAGGACTTAGGTGACTAGAATATGTGTGTATGTGTAGGTACAAATTCGATTATCTGAACCAAAAATTGGAAAGACCGAAATATTTTTTTTATTTTTGATTACTTTTATTCTTTTTAATTATATAAATTAGTAATTATGATATATATATGTATAATTATTTTTGTCTTCTTTGAATAGTCTCTTGCAGCATTATCCGCCAAAATGATTTTTTCGACTCCTTTGGTATGGCAGCTCTTTAGTGTGAGATTCAACAGCAATGTACTTGCCATAGATGTTCAATGATGTCATTTTCCAATAAGACAAGTAGAAGAGAATGACAATTATGAGGTTGAGTGGTGTGACCATGAAAATTAGATGATTGAACAACATATCTGACCCCTGAAAAAGGTGGGTGACAACATCGACAACATCGAAGAAGAAGCTCCACTTGGTGAGCAAGAAGGCAAAGAACATAATGGAGAGAACAGGGGCAAAATAGAGAACAAGCGCAAAGTTTGAAGCAATAGCAATGAAGTGGAGAAGGAGAGCAAGAAGGATTTTCTGGGAAAACCGAAAGGAAAAGGAGATGAGGAAATAAGGAAACAAAGTAAAGGAAGGTCCGGATTGAGTTTCTATTTCTTTTTGTTTGGGAGAAATTTCTAGAAAAAAGATGAGGAAATAGGGAAACAGAGCAAAGTAACTGAAAAGAGGAATGTGAGGGAGTTGGAAGAGGAGACAAAAGTAGGATTCAACAAGAAAGGGATGTGCTTCTAAGGGAGAAGGATTAGTTTTTTTCCTTTTTAAATAATGGTTAGCTACCAACTAATTCAAATTAACAACTGAATAGCAACTGATGGGTTTAAATTAGCAACAGACTTTTTGTGATTGGCTTTTTTAGTCGTTATTCAGTCACTTTTTACCCATAGCCCGCATACTAGCAACAAAACAGAGATTGAAAATAGTTGTAATTTTTAGTCAATTCTATGCATTTATCTTATGGTATTGTCTATTCCATTATAGCTGAGAACCAAAAAACAAAAGTGCTATTTTCGATTGAAATTGAAATAACTGAATTTTCACCCTTAATTATATCAATTTTTCTTCCTAACCATAAAAAAATACATAAACAAAATATTCTTTTAGAGCATTACATAAATATAATAATAATTGGAGAAATTAATTGTTTGAATCATACATGCCATGCAAACCTTCATTACAGCAATAAAAAATAGTTTCCTTAATTCTTATTCTTTCTATATTGAAAATGAAATATGGTTCATTACTATCACGAATGTCTATAAATAAATTGCCTGGTCATAGATAGACCTGTGTGAACTGAACCAAATTAGCTAGTTAAGTCAGTTTTCGGTTTTTAACTACTAAAAACTAAATTAACTGAAAATGGAATAAAAACCGATCAAAACTGAACCAATTTTTTTTTATTTGGTTCGGTTTTAGACCGAATTAACAAAATTCGTGAAGCCCTTATTAAATTCCTATTGGAAACGATCATCTAACACATAACATACGTTGGTACTCAGTATCGGGTGTGATTGGATGGATCGTGCACGTCCATTACACGGCAGATTAATTTGTCCACTCCTACTGCACGGACGATAATGTCGACACATAAACTCGACAATGTTAAAAAAAAATGAGCGAGCAATAATAACCAAGCAATTGCATGTCGATGCACCAAAAATCACTCCCAAATATCGCGTAGTTGAAACATTCTTTTCTTGAAAGCCGTTGCCAAAGTCTAAAAAACTCCAAATCCAAGCTAGTTTGATCCTAAAAGATTGCTCGTAATAATAACAGAAATTGTTCACCTCTGAACAATTTTTTTTTTATCGGTATCATCTCTTTAATTAATGCGGCCGTGTTCTGTTGGTTGCCATTGTAATGTTAATCACTTTGCTTTTCTAGGCTAAGGGAAATGCAATTGGAGTGTGGTTGCAAATGGGTTTAGTTAATACCTTTTTCAGTGTTTTCGGATTTGGATTTGGGACTTTAGTCGGCCTTGTAATTGGATACTGCTTGTTCATCTACGTCCTTCCAACTGCCGTCAAGGTTAACACTATTTTGTCATGTTCTTTAGCTTTAATTTGTCTTGTGACTGTGGTCGATTCTCTTAAACCTGCCTAGCTATCTGATAATTACTTGTTTTTCATTGTACTGATTTGTTCATCAGGATGTCGAAATTCCTCCTCTGGACGAGAAAGACTCCGACATGTTATTGCGCTTGCTTCCTGAGATACCTCTCTGGGTCAAAAACCCAGATTTTGAACGTGTATGTATTTATATCACTCTACTGGTCGATCGCTTTAATTACTTATCTTCTACTATATTTACAGTGTAGTGTAGATCTTATTCAAAATTTCTAATTAAGGAGTTTAATTTGTTGGTGTGTTGAAGACCGAATGGCTCAACAAGTTCATAGAGAGGATGTGGCCCTACCTCAATAAAGTAATTATTAATTAAGACCTTTTTATTAATACAGTACTATATACATATGTCTATGTTCTGGTACTGCATGTGTGTTCACATGATGAAGTTGCTCCCCAGGCGATTTGCCAGACAGCCATGAACATGGTAAAGCCTATAATTGCAGAGCAAATCCCAAAGTACAAACTTGAGTCGGTTGAATTTGAAGAACTTACCCTGGGCACTATTCCTCCGACACTTCACGGTGAGATTTAATTTCAACTGGGAAATAGAAAAACTTCTTTCTACTACCATTCAATGTTAATTTACATATTTAGTTGTCCTGAGAGATCTAGAGAGTTCATTTTAATCGCGAAATATATGGCACATGAAATATTGTTAAGACTGGCATGGTTTCATGTTAATTTGGTTATGTATTGCCAGGAATGAAATCATACACAACGGATGAAAAAGAAGTTATAATGGAACCCTTCATAAAATGGGCAGGGAACCCAAATATCACCATTGCCGTCAGAGCATTTGGATTGAAAGCGACAGCTCAAGTACCTACCTGCTTGTAAACTGAATTAATCATTAACTTGTCCTAGTAATGATAAAAAGAAAGTGGTGAGTCTTTCCCTTGCTCTTAATAATCAGCAGAAATTGGTGATTTCAGGTTGTTGATTTGCAAGTATTTGCTTCCCCTCGAATCACCCTGAAGCCTTTGGTCCCTACTTTTCCTTGCTTTGCCAACATATACGTGTCTTTAATGGAAAAGGTATAAGTTAATTTGTAACAAGTAATTAACATTAACTAATTGACAGAAATTTATGCTGTATACTCGCCAAGCTTTTGCCTCTTGCAGCCATTTCAGACGTGTACTGTATTCCTTAATCAATTTGTATAAATCTTCATCCTGTATAGCCGCATGTTGATTTCGGACTTAAGCTTTTAGGAGCAGATCTAATGGCCATTCCTGGCCTCTACCGGCTTGTACAGGTGACTCTACTTTCTCTAGGCATTGGTCCATGTACCTAGCGAACTTTAATTTCTTTCTTTCCTTTTTCTTTTTCTCTAATGATCTTATAACGCCCCTGAATATAACTTTTTCTTCATTTAGGAGCTCATAAAAGATCAGGTTGCAAACATGTACCTTTGGCCCAAACACCTTGAAGTTCCCATCATGGATCCTTCGAAGTGAGATTCGCCTGTTGCTCATTGGGTCCAGACCATATGCCCACTCGCTCTATCTCCATCCATTTCAGATTGTGTCACGTGTAAATTTTACGTCTATTATAAAGAAACACGTGATGCACTAAGAAATGAGAATACATAAAATGGGGAATGAGGATAGGTCATGTGATCCCCACACTCCCTGAGCTCAGGGCACCGACCATATGCGCTGTTGTTACGACTACTGCTAGTAATTGATCATCTCTAAAATTTGCTCAATTTTGCAGAGCCATGAGAGGCCCTGTTGGGGTTCTCAATGTAAAGGTTGTCAAGGCCATCAAGCTCAAGAAGAAGGACCTGTTCGGCACATCCGACCCTTACGTGAAACTAAAACTGACAGAGGACGAAAAGATCAATGCCAAGCAAACAACTGTGAGGCACAACAACTTGAACCCTGAATGGAATGAGGAGTTTAGTTTGGTAGTCAAAGATCCACAAACCCAAATCTTGAAGATCACCATTTACGATTGGGAACAGGTACACACACTAACCTTCATGCATACTTGCTGTTTCTATCTAGAAAAAGAGCTTCTGAAAGGATCAGATGTGTATAGTTTGGGAAACACGACAAGTTGGGGAAGAGCATGGTTCGGCTAAAAGAGCTGAAACCTGGAGAGGAAAAGGTCATGACTCTTGACCTGCTCAAGAACTTGGACGACCCTCAGAACGAGAAGCACCGGGGCCAGGTGGTTGTGGAACTTGAATACAAAACATTTACAGATGATCAAAGAACGAATGATCTGGAAGATTCCGGAATGCTGGACAAACCTGAAGGCCTCGAGGGTGGTGGAGGTGTGCTTATTGTTATTGTGCATGAAGCGGAGGATGTTGAAGGAAAGTACCACACCAATCCATATGTGCGCTTGCTCTTCAATGGAGAGGAAAGAAGAACTAAGGTAAAGATCCAAAAGGAGAAATTAACTATTGTGTTCTTTTTGTGGACTGACAAAGGTCATGTGTCTCCGAGCATTTTTGGTTTTGAATTGGAGTCTAATGGTCAAGGTTTGGCTTGCACGCAGCGTTTAAAGAGAAACAGGGATCCAATATGGGAAGAGGATTTCCAATTTCCTCTTGAGGAAGCACCCATAGACGATAAGCTGCAGGTGGAAGTTATTAGTACTTCCTCCAGAAGTATAATGCACCAGAAGGTAATTTATGTTTGCCTGATCATTAATTAAATGAATTTGATGATTTATGTATGGTCATTTGTCTCATGTAAATTTGACAATTTCAGGAAACTCTGGGGTATGTTGTTATAAGTCTGGATGATGTTGTATACAATAGAAGAATAAACGAGAAGTACCATCTTATTGATTCCAAGAATGGCAGAATTCAGATTGAGTTACAGTGGAGAAGTGCATCCTAAGGATAATATTCTCAAGTAGTAAATGTATTGTAAAACTCTCCAAGTAGTGACCCATAATTGTTGCCTCATGCAATTGATATCTGCAATTAACTAATCTCACTGCAAAATTCTTTATAAATTAGTATAAATGTTAACAGATCATGACACATACCACTTGTTAGATAGTGATGTGAGGTGTTGCTATCTCAAACTATTAAGAACAAAGATAATATCTTAATTATTTTATTTTAGTTTTAAACAATGAACATAGAATAATAGTTAATGATAATTATTTTCTCATAAAGTAGACATCTTTTGGTTAAAAAATATATCTTTCTAATAGACATAACTTTTAAAAAAAATATACAATTTTTTATCAAAAGTGATCTCATTTTTAAAAGTCATACCTCTTCTCCAAAAGATAATTATGGTATTATAAATACCAGAATTTTGATATTTTGTTAGGGGATTCTTAGATTTTATTACCTAATAATAACTTATTTGACTTTGTAAATCCTAGAGAGAATTGTCATTAACCCAACAACACCAAGAGGGAATTATCATTACCCAACAACAACATGGTATGAGTATAATTTATTTAAAAAACAGTGATTCCTCTTCACGTGCACAAGCACCCTTTTCTTTTCTTTCTACAATTTCTCTAACAAATGTATATTCTATCTATTGCTTTTCCTTCTTTTTTGTGAATATCTACTGCCCTTTCGAATTATGCCACTAGTTACTTTAACATCAAAAATAGAATTAAAAAAAAAAAGGCATTTGTAAATATCTTGGATGGATGGAGATGTAGCATGGTGTGAAGTGGAGAGGTGAATTGAAGATGCTGCAGCCTTCTGAGGAAACTGGTCCGCAAGTAAATAGGAAGCTTTACAAAAGGAGTTATTTCATTGGTATAAAGTTGAGAGTTATGTAATTGATCTAGGAAATTCACTGTTTAATTTATTAAGCAGTTAAATGATTTATATAGTTCAGTTGAACTCAAATTGAGTAAAAATGCCCCGAATTAGATGGTTAAACATTTAACTGATTTATACAGTTTAGTTGAAGTTTAGGTGATAGTTTGGGTTGTTTGTTTATGAATTTATCTTACAACTGGTACTTTTTATTTGACCAATGTCTATCTAGGGCTTAAGATTGTCAGGATTTGTAGCTTATAAATCTCAGTCGAAGCTCATAAACCTGAAGTTCATAAGGAAACTAATATCTGAAAACTAAAAGGTCATAATGGATTTATAGTTCATAAGGAAATTAAGGGGTTAGAGAAAAGAGGAGTTACTTTTGCACGAGTAATTCCATCAACCCCACTAGGCCTACGTGAAAAGAATTTAAAAAAGAAAAAAGCGTTGACTTTTTTTTTATAAATGTTTACTTGGTGAAACGTTCCATAAGTGGCCAAAAAAGAAAAGTTGATCAAAACGAGGATGAACTAAATTTTGGAGAGGACCAGAATGAACTAGCTAACACGTGGTAACATACTACTTAATGGGCTTGGACATAGGTGGACTTTACTAAAATTATGCTTAACCGTAGTCTAGCCCAAACACATAGGCCACTCCAACACAAAATGCAGCCGTGGACAAATATGTCCCGCCGCCACAGGATTAAATAGAATTAAAGTGAAACCTTGGACATATGGGAAGCAATCACACAAGTACCTGACACGTGACAGAAGGCTTAGTGGGGACAACAGCTGACGACGACAACAACCATCCTTTTCAGCAGGCCTGAAGGCCTTGTCCGTCCAGCCTCATCGGCCATTGCAGAAGAAAGCCCCACAACCCACATCCACAATTCAACATCACCCGACCCGAAGCCCGCACATGCCCGCTCATTTCTCCTTCCCCCCTAAAAATGGCCAAAGTAAACTAGAGCCCCTGAACTTTCAAAACTCACATGAGTTGGTCCTCAAACTTTAACTCAGTCAGCAGAAGCCCTCCAACTTTGCAACTTGGTACGTATTAGTCTGACTTGTTGACTTGACTCATTTTTTTAATGGCTTAAATATATGAAACGCCCTCAAATTTGACAACTCATTTAAGTTATCCATTAAACTAGAACATCAATTGCAATAGGCCTTAAACTTCACAATAAACAATGAGTATTATAAAAATTAATCAAAATTAATTATAAACTAATTAAAATTGATTTTTTAGGTTCGGCAAAGAAAAAATTTATGAAATTAGCTCATTCATAAAAATTAATTAAAGTCTCGTTGGTTTAGTTCCTATTATAAATCAAGTTTGTGGATGAACTAACCTAATATCAGAGCAACAAAAAAAAATAAAAAGAACAGAATACTTGCATCATTCGTTTGACTTGTAATAATTATTAGTTATTAATAAACTTGTGAATAGAAATTTGTTCATGGGCTATTTTATTCTGTATTTATTCATGGAGTTTAAAGTAAAATTATATTTTATTCTAAGCACTAGAAAGGGAGTGGAAAATAAAAATAAAGTAAAATTAAATGGAAGCATAAATAAAAAATACATTTTATTCTACCGGTGGTCATTTGCATTTTTCTAAGTATACCATTATGATGAATAGAATAAAAGGTAGTTATTGGTGAAACTTTGTTGTAAATTTTTTGTTCAATATTTTTTATCAAACATATTTTTTTGTATCATGTTATTTTCTTATTATAGATAATACACTATTTTGTTTTTATTTTTATTTTTTATCTAGGACCAATATCATTTTATAGCTAATTCTATATTTACCTTATAAGCACTTGAAAAATATTTTTTATGAATTAATTAATTTTAATAAAATTTCTTTACTCAACCTAAAAAATTAATTTTAATTTAATTTATAATAAATTTTAATTAATTTTCATTAATTTTAATAATACTTTATTATTTATTGTAAAATTTAGAGCCTAGTGCAATCCAAATTCTAGTTTGATAACCAACTTAAATGAAAATGGAGGCTCTTGATGTATTTAAGCCATTGGAAAATGGAGTCAAATCAATGAGTTGGACAAAAACGAACCGAGTTGCAGAGTTGAAGGGCTTCTGCAGACCGATTTAAAGTTTAAGGACCAGATCGTACAAATTTACACACGTTCAGGGTCTTCTAGTGTACTTTGGCCACAAAAAATGGACCAGAAAACAGACGGAATAAAATCGAGAATTTCATAAAATATAGAGGAAAAAAGAAAAGTAAAAAACCGAAGAAGAAACGCTTCTCTTCCTCCGTCTGTCTGGTTCGAAGGAGGCCTCTTTGGAGAGAGAGAAAGAGAGAGAGAAAAACTCCGAGGAGCTTACGGGAGTGACGATTTCTAGAAAGAGAAAGCCGTGAAAGGGTAGTAAGCCGATGGTTGTCGTCTCAGCTAGGGTTTGCTTTCGTTTCTAAGCGAATTGACGAAGGTGAGCTTGTTGTAATTACCACTCTTGCCTATCTGTTTCGAATTTCCTTTGCTATTCAATTCGTTTCCAGTTCTGGATTAGCGCCAGTAAACCCGACGTTCCGAACTGTTAATGATGGCTTCTCTCACTTAATTCCTGTATCTAGTTAAACCGGATTGAGATATGTAGCTGTAGAGTTAGGGTCTTATGTTGCCTTTCCCCATTCCGGCTTTGAATTTTAGGGTTAGATCTTCTCCTCATATGGTAATTTCTTTGTCGACTCTTTTTGGTTGGATGGACTGCTTGAGAAGATATTTAAGGCGCTGTGTGTTTTTATTGAGTTGATTTGCGTCCAACATTTTAAATAAGATCACTCTTGAATTGGTTTCTTATTTGTACTTACTTGGATTTCTATGTGGAGCCTAAATTTAGACTTCTGGTTCTGCTTCTATTGCTTGATACCTGCCCAATTCTGGAAATAAAGTCACTTCATTGGTCATTTTTCTTATGTTACTTCATTCCTAGTTAATTTTTAGGAGTTGCAATCTCCTAATTCTTGTTTCTTCCATATAAAACTTAAACTTTTGGAAACCCTTGTGCTGCTAAGAGCGTTTGGTATCAGAATGTTCTGATCTTTTTAGTTAACATTCTCTATTTGCATTTCGTTTTAGGCTTTCAGAACCTTGAAAGGGTTGGTATACTCTTCGTGTTTTTATGGGAGATATAAAGTCTCTGATAAACTTTGTACTGTCTATCATGATTAGTGGACTTTTTGAGGAAGCCACGTTCTGGAAAATCATCTACCGAAATCTGTGTGCGTGTCTGTGTCTGTGTGTCTGTGCGCCTCTGGCTCTTCCATAACATGAAACAGACATGGTAATGCATTGTAAAAACTATAGTGCTTGTGGTGGGCTTCTGGTTTGAGTTTCATGCTGTTTTGCTTAAAATTTATTGTTTGTATTAACTGAAAACCGAAATTGGCAAGCAATTCATGAAACTTGTCCTGTCCCCCATAGTTGTCAAACTGTATATATTGCTAGATCTCCAAACATGAGAAATGGCTATCCAAGGCTGGGAAATTCCTAATACTAATGTTTGTAATCTTCCATAACTCTCTCTGCTGGACTATGTTAACTGTTAAGCACTTAACTTGGATAGTACTTTTTTTCAGTCACAGGCGAATTTAATCAGGGAAGTTAGTCATTCTGTTATAAGCTTGTGAATGTTTCTTGTAGCAGTAGTTTTCATTTTTTTTTTTTTGGAGGCCGTCATGTCTGGCTGTAAAGATTCTCTAAGTCTAAAAAACTTTTTCCCTGTTTTAATAAGCTTTCCTTACACAGAACTGATATCATTTCCTAATTTTAATATAAAAGAAAAAGGTTTCTGAATGCAATATTAATATTTACTATAACACTTTTCTCTATGGAAATCTTTGTTAGGTGTGTACCTGCTTCAAGTGTTAGCTTGTGCAGAAAATTATCTTTGTACTAGAAATTCAAAGTAGTGAATGGGAGTAGTCTTCTTTTGCACTTTCTCTAGTTCGTTTTTTTTTGCTGATGCAGACCTGGATATTCAGTCATATTGAATGTAGCCTTATTTAAGAAATAGATATTTACTGAATATTTTTTGTTTCCTATCTTTTGTGTAGTTCAACATGGACGAAAATTTTCCAGCATGTCACAAGAATATCTATACTTGGGAGCGTTATATATAAGGCACTATGACACTTGAAGATTTCTTTACCCTCACTGAGATGAAAGATGGCTTTACAACTCCTTCTAGAGTGGAGGAGCTGCTTTCTGTGATGAAAAGGGAGAAAGATTTTGTTCTCAAGAATGTTAGTGATGCGACCAGACAATGGACTGCTGTTGCAAGCACAATAGCTGCCACAGAAAATAAAGAATGCCTTGACCTTTTTATTCGCTTGGATGGACTTTGGTTTCTTGATAAATGGCTTAAGGATGCTCTAGAGTTTGGCAATGATTCAAGTGACAGCTTCATTGAAGAATCAATAACTGCAATGCTGCGGGCTCTAGAAAAATTGCATATAGACACAGGGACATCCATCTCTACAGGAATTTGCATCACTGTAAAAAATCTTCTCCGCCATAATAGCTCTCGGGTTCAGGATATTGCAAGAGTGCTATTTGATAGCTGGAAAGGTGGTAAGGCTAGTGATCCTGTTCACCATAACATTAACAGTATTGGGGCATCTATAACCAATGGAAGTACAGATGGAACGAAAGTTACTGCAGAAAATGCTCAGCTGGAATGCCCTGCTGTAGATGTTTCTGTTCTGGGAGGAAGCACTGAAAGGAGCAATGATGAAACTGACCCTGCAAACGTTCAAAACCTGGCTGTAAATTCTCTTGATGGACTTCAACAAGGGAGGGCCAATGATTCATGTCCTGGAAGTTCTAATGATGATACCCATTCCATTAAAAGTGGAGAACATGTAGACAATGTAGATACATCTGAAAATCAAGTTACTCCTTCTCTGACATCAAATTATCCCCAGCAAATCAACTCTGTAATGGACGAGAAACTTCCAGTCAGCACTGAGGAGGGAAATGCATCCAGTGGGAGCAACAGTTTTGCAGTTTCAAAAACCGAAGCTTCAGGCAGTCAGAAGGTAAATGAATTATCAAGCCTTGAAAAGCAGAAATCAGATGGGATTGGTTCTTCCACTGGTAAAGTAGAACATGTTGTAACATCTTGTGGATCTGGTTTTGAGATTGTGGAGGACATCGTGATGGATGGACATTTGGAAGATAAAGCTGACCAGAAGATTGAGCAACCGAAAGCTGCATCTCTCGCTGGCATGGAGATGGCTGAGCCGGATCCCAAAAGTGGTAAGGATAATACAGGCAGTACAAGTCACCAGGGCAGTGATTTTAGACAAGGGGAAGAACCTGATGAATTAGACACCATAATTTCCAGGCTGGGGAACACTTTATCAAGTGACAAAGATAAGAATAACACGCATGATGAGGGTGAAGGGTTGAGAAGTGGCTCAAGATTTCCCCCGAAAGGTCATCGCAAGTTATCCAAACGTGATGCAAACAAGAGAACCTCTGATCTTGAATTTGAGTATGGCATTATTGATGCACTAGAAGTTGCTCGTAAAGTTGCTCAAGAAGTGGAGAGGGAGGTTGTGGATCATAGGGAGCTTTCGTATAGCTCATCAGAAGAACTTTCTGAAGCTGGAAATGAGCAACCATGTACCACGGACTCTAATGTAAAGCATGACCCAACTGCTGCAAACCCAGCTCCTGATGCCGTGCATGGGTCAGACCTTTCAACTGGGGCTGATTCAGAAGAGAGGTGCAAGGAACCAGAAAGGGGCATGCCTGAGATGGAGTCCTCTCAGGTTACTGTAGCTCCGGATTTGGGACCCAAGACGGAGAAAAGTCTATGTGGCTTCGATTTGAATCAGGAGATCTCTTCTGATGATATGGAGCACCCGGTAGATTCCATCTCAACACCTTCTGTGGTTTCTGCTTCAAGGGCTGCTGCTGTTCCTGGGTTACCTTTAGCTCCTTTACAATTTGAGGGTGCTCTTGGATGGAAAGGCTCTGCTGCCACTAGTGCCTTTCGTCCGGCATCACCTCGTCGAAACTCGGACAGTGAAAAGAATCTGTCATGTGGGGGGACAAGCAGTAGCTCAAAACATAGAATGGATAGCCTTGATATTGACCTGAATGTTATTGAATGTGAAGATGATAAGGCAGCAGATGTTATGTCAGGCAAACAAATTCAAGCCTTATCTGGCCACCAGTCTGCAGAATCTTCACTGGAGTTAAGTTCAAGAAGACCAGAGAGACTCAAGCTAGATTTGAATCGTACAAGTGATGATGGTGATGCTCCACCTTTATTGGATAACAGAATAGAGGGACGACTATTTTGCAATAGAAATGGCCATCGTAGCCTGTCCCCTGCCTCCTCTTCATCATCAATGCAGCTATCTCTGAGAAACATTGATTTGAATGACAAACCAAACATTTACAATGATTCTTCAGACCAAGGGCACCATGCTGTATCCTTCCAGAATCTAAATTCTTATGCTGGGCCAAAACCTGATGATCCAGTAATTTCTATTATGGGTACTAGAGTGGAGGTCAATAAGAAAGAGTTTATTCCTCAGGCTTCTTCCTTGCCGAATGGCAAGGCTATTGAGGCTACAATGGACACAAGCATTCAGAGAAGTGGAAGTGTAATTGGTTTGGGCCCAACTGCTTCTTATTCTCATTCCCCTTTCTTGAGTTATAACGGACTGACAACAGGAACCATTTATGGTTCTGGTGGTTCAATCCCTTACATGGTGGATTCAAGAGGTGCCACCGTTGTGCCACAAATAGTGGCATCTGCGTCGGCTGTTCCTTCTTACTCCCAACCGCCTTTTGTTATGAGCATGAGCAACACAGGCCTAGGCTTAAATATAGGTCCCTCGCGGTCCAGTTTTGATCTGAATTCTGGTTTTGGTGTTGATGGAGCAAATAGGGATGCCATGGGACGTAGGCTGCCTGCTCAAGCCAGGTCAATTGAAGAGCATTTGAGGGTTACCTCACAACCGTCCTCAAGTTCAGTTGTAGGTGGGAAAAGGAAGGAGCCAGATACTGGGTGGGAGCCTTACCCATTTCACTACCGGCATCAGCAATTTCCCTGGAAACAGTAAGATTATATTTCTCAATTTTCCTTCCTTTCTCAACCACCCTTATTTATGATCGCACCGAGAATGCAAGGCAGCCCCATTGGCTTTGTGGGAGGAGAATTTAAACAGAATAAAACAGGTAGATTATGCATGTCCTTATGATTCATAAGATTGACTGCCGAAAGGAGGAGATTAGTTTTAATTTTTTAGGGTTGACTTATTAGTTTCTTGTTTCCCTTCACTGTCTCATAGGAGGCGGCTGCAACCATAGAATGTCAAGTACATGTAGTTGTAATTTCTGTTCCATATATGTCAGAGAAATTTAAAGGTGAATGTGTTTACAATCCCATTATCGGCCAAAGGTCTGTCCATTTGTAAATTTTCCATTTCTTCTGGCGTAAACTTGTTGCTGCCCCTTAGAGTTTAAGTGCTCATTTGTGTGTTTTCCCGGAGGCAGACAATTGAAAATGGCGGGAGTCGGAACTAAAAGTTGACGTCATGAATAAATTCGGCCTTACCAGTAGGGAAAAACTGAACTGCCTAATGCAGAACTGAAAACAAGAAATTCATTGTCGTGCAATCTAATTGCCATAGTAACAGTAGACTGTAAATAAACGCAGTCCTCTTCTCCACTGGTAATATTCTTTTTCTTTTCTTCTCTTTTCTTTTTCTCTTGGTCATTTCTTTTTATTTTACTGTTCACCGTTAGCTTGGTATTCTCTTCAGGCATTTAGGATTGGGAGGGCCTTCCTTGCTTGTTTGTGGAATTATGCGTGTCTTTCTTCTTGTTTGTAAGCCCGTTCGATTCCGAAAGTCAAGTACTCAATGCTTGAATACGGCAATGGCTTTTCTGATTGGCACCAAAATTGTGAATGATTCATTGATTTCTAAATTGTATGACTAATTATTTGCTCTATCACCGGACTTGCGACTCTTTATGGTCCGCCTGTTACTGTTATGCAGCAACGATGCCTCGCTATCTTCATCTTGAGTTCTTGACACTAACATCAGACAATTGGACACGCAAAATGAAAGCAGTTAACTGATTCTGAGCCTTCCCTAAGGACATTCCTACTCTGTCCTGTTGGGCTGTACCGTGGCCTCTAGTGTGATGGGTGACAAATTATTGTGCTGGGATTTCAAATGTATTCAATGTATCTGCTGAAGGATATTTCTAAATTCTAATCCACAAGCCCATTTCAGGACTGTTATTCGGTGACTGGTACTCAAATCTAAAAATTTTTCTTTCGACTCTTAAGAAAAAAAAAATCTCAAATTCGTGGCAGGAGGCCCAGACTTAATTTCCAACTGAAAGTGAGCAATCAGCAGGTAAAGGCAAGCAAGAGAACAGGCATACTGGCATTCCATCCTCACGCCAACATGTCTCCTTTTATCTTCACCTTAAATTTTTGCTGGGATATGCATATGGCAATGTCAACGGTAGGGTGACTGTCTGTCACTCCCACATCTCCAACCGCCCATTTGGGGCACCCTGACATCCAATTTGAAACGGACCCTCACCTTGGCGGTTTTCTATATGCAAATAGCAATAGAAGCCCCTTCTGCACCTCATCACCCTCTACAGTGGCTAGCATCATCCTGAAGATACCTCACAGTATCATAGGTTTCCAGCATAGCACCCGGAAATGTGCTGGTCATCAACACTTCACCTGTCATATACAGAATACCACATTTTCCTCAATCTTGCACCTTCATTCTCCGCATTTACACAATCCTTCAAGCCAATTATCACGAAATGTAGACTTTCAAACTTATCGACCACACACAAGGCACAAAACAGACACCATGAATAAGCAACTGGTAACTAACATGCACCAAACATTGGAGAAATGGAAGCGAATTTGTGTTCATCTGCTTAATTGTTTAGGCATGAAAGAAACAGTTCATGAAACAGATTTAGCAGTTGGTTCTAACATAGCAATCAAATTCACTCTAAAGCTAAGGTCAGCGTCAGAAGTCTCTCTGTTATCAACCTTACCTAGATGATTGTGAGCAAAAATAGCAACTACACAAACTAAGAATTAATTGAACCACTATTCATAGGTCTGAGCAGGGACATGGCACTGATGGCCCTGTCCGAAAGCTTTATAGCTGATAATACACTAGGCAATAATAGTTACTAAGCATAGCAATCATTGTATTAACTAACCTGTGGAGATATACAAGAAAAGGAGACACGCATTGTTACACCTGAATGCCATTTCTTGTTCTGTTTCAATTTCACAGTGAAGCTTAGAGAAGAGATTGCTAATGACGTATACAAAGATCCTTTTAGATACATCCATTGCTGCTGAGAAAACAACCTATACAAGCTAAGCATGGATAAGTTTGTCTGCCCAGAGAAGGTTTGCCAGATATTGTCAATTAATCAAGACGATGATTAAAGCATATGGAACTCTGGGCACAACAAAGAATCTTCGCTTTAGCTAAATTAAAACATAGTTGATATTTTGTTATTAGTAGGTAGCCTTGGAGAACTAGCCAGGAGCAACAGCAGCATTGAAGAACAAGTTCTCGGAAGAATTCATTCGAACGCAATGCCACAACAGTCAACACCTTACTCTAGTAGCATTTTCAAAGTTAAGTAATACCATCTGACATTACAGAATTAAAGAGGGTGCAATCGATAATAGATAAAATTGGGGAGACCAGAATGATCAAATATCATTTACATTCAAAAGATGGAACCAAAATCCAATTTTACGTAGAATCCACAAACTTAAGCAGTCCAAGGAAAGAAAACACAGTTCACAAACAAAATCTAAAGTGCTCCGAATCATAAAGTTGCAACAACACCAAGATCGAAGAATGTAAAATGTAACACGTATAATAGGCAAGACCTGCCTTTGGGTCAACTTGGACCTGAATTTCCAGTAAACGAAGCCGATGCTCCACCTGCGCTTGCGTTAATCCCCTTCTTCCTCTCCTCCTCATACTCTGGATCATCAGTCGGTAACTCAAACCTACAAACCGGACACGAATTCCTCGACCCCAACCACGAAATTATGCAATCTCCATGGTAGCCGTGCCCACAGGGCAACTTCGTGACCATGTCACCGGCTCCGGCAACATCTTTACATATAGCACAAGCAACAGCTTCCTCCTCGGACAGTATCTTAACAGACGGAAGCGCTGATACCTCCGCTTTTGCAGCCGGTGGGGCTCCTCTCCTTCCCGAATCGCTGTCCGCCAAGTTTTGCAGCAATTGCTCGTACCCAGCGGCGTCGACGTAGTCCTCCGGATTTCCAACGAAAGGATCAGAATCTGGAACTTCGAAGCGAAGTTCGATGGAGCTATCCTCCAGCCCCATCAGAATCTCGGCCCAATCCAGGATCCTATTACGTCCGGTCCTCGCACGGTCAGAGAAATCGCGGATCCGGAGCCGAAGCACCTCTCGCCGTCTCCTCCTTTGATCCTCCTCCTCGTATTCGTTCTCGTTATTAAGTCGATCTTCTTCAACTTCTCGCCCTTCCTCGCTTTCCCCGTTGTTTTCTTCGTTCTCAACCGCATCGTCTTCGTCGTTCTCCCAGCCTCCAAGCTCAATTCTGAGGAAATCGTCGCCAGATTGATGGTCATGAGGAGGCGGCGGGGGAGGAGGTGCGTCTTCCTCTGGAGCGGAGATCAATCGGAGGACCTGGAGGAACTGAGAGCCAAAGGAAGGGTCTTCAGCTTCATCTAGACTGGGAGAGAGAGAACGCGGGGTTGAAATCGCCTCGGGTACAGATTGAATCGATTCGACGAAGCCGTTTTTGCACTCCTGGCAGACAACTTCGGGGGAGTTTTCTAGCGTTTTGACGGAAACGCGCTTGTTACAGTGGTAACACCAGTACTCCGAAGCCTCGGCCCCCGACCACGCGGCCGCCGACGCAGGTGACGGTGACTCTGCCATGGGGGTTGTTATTCTGGCTGATGAACGGAAACGTAAAGGAAAGAGAAGGAAGCGGTGGTCCGATCGTCCGAGTCGATTGGTAATGTTTTTATATCATTTGCATGATTCACCGATTATCTTTGGATAAGTAAAACATGCGCATCCCTTATATTTATCTATATTTATTTATATTTCAACACTACTCTCTAGTATAAAATAGCTATCAAATTTCATTTTCTTTCATATGATATTTATGTATGAAATCAACATATAAAAAAAAAAAAGAGAGATATGAACAAATTACGTGTTACATATGTACAGAGAAATCATATAAGTACTATTGAAATATTTAATTGTATATACGAATTCAATATTTTATTTTATAAATTAATGTAAACATTTCAAAACACTCTTCTCTACAAAACCAAAGATGTGTATCATTTGAACAACAAAAATGTATGATTCCAATACACAAAAAAATGAAAAGTGCCATAAAAAATATAGTATGAGATATGTGCAAATTTTCAGATACTAATGCACAAATAAATCCTAAAAGCTATTCTTGATATAATTAATAGTATGGGGTCTTGGCCCTTTGGTATAATAGCTAAGACTCAAAGTAATATTTTGGAATGCCTAGAATTAGACTCCGGCCCCCCACTTCCTATAGAATGCAATAAGCAAGCTAATTTGGGTTCCCAAAAAGCTGGTATTTTCCTCCCCTTAGTTGCAGTAATAATATATTCTTCTCTTGTATGCTTATAATTATGCTTCTAAATACTAAAAAAAAATAGTATAAGGTAAACTGCACCATTAGCCATAAGCCTATAATTGTTAATTCACCATTGCAAATTGTTCTTCAACATCTATTTCATTGCATATTGGTCATAAACCTTAATAGAGCGTTGCATATTAGTCCCTAAACCTACAGGAAGACTACATTAGCATAGAAAATTAATTTACAAAAATAAAGAAAACAGGTATTTCAATGGTCCAATAAGTGTAAGAAATTGTGAGATGGTTTTAATTTACTGAAAATAATTATCAAGTAGTTTAGATTAGAATTTAAAGAAAATAAAAGATACATCATCGATATGTCAATAAATCTTGCCTCCAATCAACCAATTGGAGCCCATTTGCCACCATTTCCTACTACCCCGAACTGCCCTAGGTATGTCATTGATCGTGTAAATCGAAGAAGGGAGAAGGAGATCTAAGTTTGGGCTCTTACATGCCAACCCAGTTTATATTTGAAGGAATGGGAGAGATTAGTGTAGAGGTAAAAGTGGATAAAGATCAAGAGCAACTCAAAGTGCGAGATGGCTCAGTAGGGGGGAGTTGGCAGTAAGAAAAAGCGGGATGTGCGTCGAGGTCGAAGTTGGGTTTAGGGATATAAATGAGCCAGGCCAAACCTTAACATCCTAGGGCTTGAAGGTTGACATGAGCTCAAGCACGAGTTTAATGAGCTCAGTAAATCAGGCTTGAAACTCTGCTCAAAGGGGCTCAAGTTCAGCTTAGTGTTTCGATAGGCTTAAAGTTTGACTTAGATGATGGTGCTCTATTCAAGCTTAACTAGGTTCACTAGGCTCAATAAAAGCTTAAGTAGGATTTTAGGAATTAGGGCAATATCTACCTCATTAAATTAACTACATTATATTAATATTCTATTAGGCTTATTATACTTAATAAAAAGTCGAGCTAAATAGTATCAAGCTCGAGCTAGTTTCGATAAGGATTTGAACAAAAAATGCAGCTTGAGTTCGAGTTAATGGCTCATTAAGCTCTGTTTGATAGCAAAAAAATTGAGCTTGAGCTCAAACTTTTTTATAAGGTTTTAGCTCATTTCCACCCTTAGTTTAGCCATGATCGACTAGGGAAAGGACATGGTAGGATTGTTATTTTTAATAAGGATATATTGGACATTTCACCTGTAGGTGCCCATAAGGTAAGGCATATTTTTCAGATAACCGTTTATCTTTTACACAAATGCATTAAAAGATATAACTTCTTAAACTACATGAAAAGGTCAAAGTTTTTGGTAATTAGAGACAAAGTTTTTTTTTTGTTCTTAGAATCATTTTATATGTGAAGGAAGGAAAAATTATGTTGTGTTTGAGGGATATGGAATTAATTGTCTTTTTTCAAGACCCGAAGAACTACATATCATATTTTATATTGTATTTTTATTGTTGGGGCAATGGGATTCGATCTGGGTTGATTACGAGTGAAGACAAGCTGAGCTTCTTATCAAATAGTTCAAGCTTGAACTCAAATTTTTTTTTTTTGTTAATGAACTGTGCCTAATGAGCCTCTAGCAACATCCAATATTTGAGTGCTTAATGAGCCGAGCTTCAAGCACAATAATGTTCATAGAGGTAAAAATTAAGCTTATTTTTTTAGGTTTTGATTAACCCCAACCTGAATTATCCCTACTATACTCCCCATATGTTGGCCCGAATTCAACCCAATTATGCGTCTAGCCCGAATCAAATCAAACTTGAAAAGTTCTGGTTTAAAATTTGGTAAATTAGGCTCAATTTTCTCCTTTCACCATAGTTAGGAGCCCCAAATAGCCTTGTCCTACAACATGTTCTCCCCAAGCTCAGCCAGACATCCAAAACCAAACCTAGCCCTTTATCTTGTCTTAAAAACAAAAAACTCTAGCGAAGAAGTTTACAGATTTACTACTAATTGACAAACACAAATTCAAAGGAATAATTATTTCCTCAGGATTTGGTTCAGATACCTGATTGAGCGGGTGGGATATATATATATATAAAGAAACAGAAAAATGGATAGAGAGAGAAAGTGTGTGTGTGTGTGTGTGTGTGTGTGTGTGTGTGTGTGATATGCATCTGAGAGAGATCCAACTAAAAGGGCGATCTACGATTGATAGGGAGAAAAAAAATAGTGTGTGGTCCAAGTTAAAAAAGGCAATAGAGAGGCGACTATATGGTTTGCATTGATTGAAACTAAGAAAAAATATATAGGTGATATGAGATAAGTTAGAGACTCAGATGACTAAGCTGAAAATGAGCGAAGAAAGATGATTAAGTTTGAAAAAGAAAGTGAGAAGATAATGGAGAGATGGCTTCAAAGGGTAAAGAGGGCGGAGGCCAGTAGCCAGTAGGTGTGAGGTTTGTCATTTGTTTTAGTAGAGGAGGATTAGAAAAAGTGTGGGTTGGATTAATGGTAATCAGGTTGGGCTTGAGCACTTGATTGGGTTAAGGAAAGTGAGCGTAACTGGGTGGGTTTGGAGAATTAAGGTAATTAAGTTGGGTTTAAGCACTTGGGCTAGGGTACATGTCCAAAGTTTGGGTATGTCAAGTTAGACCAGAACAAACCTGAATTTAGCAACACAAGATCAAGTTAGCCTAAATCAAGCCTATTTTTATATTAAAATCAACCCAAACCCAATGCCTTTTTGTCATGTTTGGATTGGTAATTGGGTTATTCTTTCACTTGTTAAGCATAATATAAAAAAATAATATAATTTTAAAATAAAATTATAAAAAATAATCTTACATAAAAAAATTCTAATACACCCCTTAGATTAAGCATGAAGTATAAGTCATGCTTTAAGGTTATCAAATCACCAAGCCAAACTTGATCCCTTTTGAACCGAACATCAAGCTTTGTTTACTGAAATCATCAAGCTCGAGCTCGACCCGAACTAATCTTTTAATGAGTTAAACTTCAAGTCCGGATATTCTAACTCAACTTAGCTCATTCCATCCTTAAGGATGGACTGCCGGACAAATGTCATATTACTAGCTGACCTGAGCGTGTCAGGACGAGGGGTACATTTTCGGTGTTGAGGCTGTGGGCGTTTGTCTTGTTGATGGTAGCCATTCGATTGATCCTCAAATCTTTTTATGTAGATCTAACAACAAATTCAGAAGTAAATAATGAAAATGTGAATAGGCTTCATTATTAGCCTTTTTGAAAGAATCGAAGAATGTGAAAAACATGGACCCATGGTGGGCTATGCAATCCGAGCATAGTTCAATAGTATTTTTTACCATGTAAAGGACCATGCGATTGGAGTGCATATAGATATAGCCAAATAGTAATTTTCCTCCTGAAATTAGGTGTGGCTAACAAAGATTTGTTATACATATGTGAGTGGAAGTACACCAAAATTAAACTGGTCTAGGTAATAATAACTCAAAATTTAATAAATGATTTTTATTATTAGATAATCGTAATATTGAATTGGATATTGTATTACCGTGTTTTACATGTTCATCCATCATTTAATGTAATCTTAAGATATATGTTAAATTTAGGATTATGATTATTTGATATTAGGATTTTGTTATAGGAATAGTACAAAATACCGTCAAATATCATATGGTCCTAAAATATTATTGTCAACTCCTACATTATTGATTGCAACTTAAGATTTTAATATTAATTGTGGACATATAAAACACTACTACACAATGTCTATTATTTGATCCTTGGTTATATCTATCTAAATCTGTTATTCTTACCATATGTCCATCCTGATAAACAATATGTCAATATATCATTTATAGGACAATAAATTATTTTTCTTAGTTCCACTAATAAAGAAAATAAAACTACATTTTTAATCTGTATTCTTAACTTTGGTCAAAGTTAGCCTTCTACTAAATTGTGATCAATTTATGCTACTTCATATAGTCTTAAAACCTACTTTCCCTTAAACTTTAATATCATAGTTAATGATATGAAGAAATTGTTTTACCTTTAATAGAAACAAATAATAAAAATATTTACTTTAAGTTATCTTATAGTTTTTTCTGGTGCTTATAATTTAAATTGTCACATGAAAATTAAATTTAATGGGCGGCTTAAATCATCAATTTTTTCTCTATTAAAAAATAAATTAGTTTTTAATCTATTGTGACTATAATAGAAAAATATTCACTTTTTGTTATCCTATAATTTTTTATCATTTGTAATTTAAATTGTTACATGATAATTGCAATTAATATGTGGCTTAATCTTTTGTAATTTAGTTTTTAATCTTTTGTGTCCAAGGGTTAAATGAACCAAGCTAAATCTAAACACCGTAAGCCCGAGCTTGGCTCATTTGTCCTTGAGGTGAGCACGAACTCCATGAGCCAATAATATAGGATCAAGGTTGCTCGAATGCTCAATATGTTCCACAAAATTAATGGCTAACTATAACTTTTGTTAATATTATGCTCAGTATAAATCTTAAAATTTCAAAAGGTTATTTATCACCATTGTCTGACTACATGGATTAAGTTCATAAAATCCATATATAATGATGCTATGTGAGTTTTGAAATCTAACAAAATCAAGTGTAATTCTTACTATATATTAAATAAAAAGGGGGAATCAATGTTCATTGAATAGTTGTCAAAACAACACTGTTTGCGATGCGTGCTTAAATAAAGCCCCATCTATATATATATATGAAAGCAGTAACTTTGATTGTATGATCATTTCATAATTTCTTAAAATTTTAAAAAAAAAAATTCTAAGCATGTCACCTATTAGTTTGAATTAATGAAAGGGTGACATATGATGATTTTCAATTTACCTTTAAACAGGACACATGTCATGTTGTGATTTGTTGCATGATTGACTTTGTTCCAATTAACAACTATTTATAATTTTGACATAAGCTCTAGTTATTTGATGCATGTACAGAAGTTATCTTAACCCATGTTTTCTTTTTCTACTAGCCTCCACAACCTGGCCTCCACGATCTCATCTCTACCTTTCTACTCCCACCCATAACCCATGATCAGTTCTCCTGTAGAAAAACTATCGACTACCAACCCATAGCCCATTGCTCCATTGTTCTCTATCCACTCAAAATTTTAGATCCACCCAATTAGTTTTTAAATAAAGTCAATGATTTCAAAATGAATTTTTTTTATTCTTAAGCTTTTTTTACCCAAAACTAATTTTATTTAAAAGATAATATTATATAGTTACAATAATCCATTGAAAATATAATTTTTGTAATATTACTAAATTTTTATGAATTTTTTATTTTAAGGCATTAAAAAGAAAAAATTCATAAAAAATTAACAACTTCATAAAAATTTACTTTCAAATAAATTATTATATCTACATAATATTGTCTTTCAAATGAAATTAATTTCAGGCAAAAAAGATGTAAAAGTAAAAATAAATCAGTTGACTTAAGTTAAAACGAATTAGCCCGAATTCATCTTCCTAAATTGACTTTCTCTTTTAAAAAAACACATATGGCGTCAATTATCAGAACGACTCTCAAGGATAATTGCTTCGATTCAATGTCTGAATGCTGATGATAGTCTAGCAAGCCTTATGAAGGAGATTGCTTTGATTCTAAAAAGGTTGTCACTGCCCCCACCAATTGCAGAGGAATGAGTGCTAGCCTGGCAGACCGTTTCAAATAGGAAAAGGTCATGTGCGCCAAGTTCGGCAACATTTTGGCTTTTTCCTTTCTGTCCCTATGGCAGAACCCTCGATAGTCTAACAGGTATATGGTTTGTCGTCAATTGTTTGCAACTGACCAAGAACAGGTTTGCAAACATTGAATTCTTGTGTCTTTAGACTTTATGTTGGTGGAATCATAAAGGTTCCAAGACTTCTATTGCAAGATCAAAAGATTATTTCACTTTGTATTACTTAATTTGGTATTCCTGAATCGGGAATGTTAATTTGGCTATGGCAGGTTATCATGGTTTTCTCCTCTATGGGAAGTAACACAGGTATTGCTTAGGATCTTTATCAAATTCAGGGTCTAAGGCTTCTTCTTCCCTAACACTGTTTCTAGCATCTGGTAGATATTTTTTTCCCCTAAAGATCTGAGATCGAGTGGAAGAATATCAAGTAATTGACTGAGATGGTGAAATTTAAAATTGCCGGTTTGGTCAAATTGGTATTTTTCTTTTTGGATATTAACTGACTAGCATGACTGAGCTAAAAATTGCTAATAAGTGATGGTTTTGGAAGGGTGATGCCACTAGCAGAGGCAAACTATAAGGAGACCATATTCTTCTTTGCCAGCAAAGAAACAATTAATGGCAATAGATCATCCTGTTCTTTCAACTTCTCTTTGACTTTAGCTTTTTCAGGTACATAATCTTAGCTTCTTTTTTGCGCTTTAGTTTTTTTTATCAAATCGAAGAATCATAGGCAGCGTGCCGGTCTATTTGGTTTTTAGGAAAGTGATAGAATCCACCAACATATATTTTTGTGCATGAATTGATTATTTCTCTTTTATTTGTTGAATTTGAACTTTAATCATTATAGTTTATATATGCAAAGTTGTAGGTTGTTTGGTTATGAGAAATTTGAAATTTTCTTTTTCTTTTTTAATTTTATACACAGACTATAATCGGGAGCATAGAGACAAAATTGCAAAAAAAAAATTGGAACTTTGAATATCTTTTGGAATTTATAGGCAACGGGGGAGTGGGTGTGCCTATTTTTTCTGGATAATCTTATTGATTTTGGAAGTCAAAACCAAAAGTAGTTGAAAAGCTTTGTAATTGTTTAAGGTTTAATAAAGTTTTACTTTATGTAAGTACACCAATTTCTATTTTTTTTACAATATCAATGATGTACCTTGTACTTGTATGGCTCCTGCACTAGCTATGAGCAAAGTGCAACTTTTGTTCGTAGTTTCACAAAATAAAAGCTTCTTGGTTCTTAAATTTATTTTCTCTAAAACATGTGGCAATATCATATTTGAGGCATGATGATAGTACATTTTTCAAGGAAAAGGAAAAAGGAAAAGAATAGGTAAAAATTTCTACTGGCTATTTTTTTTTCTATATGTTCTTGGAGCTTTGAGTCTTCTTATGGAAAAAGAAAATGAGAAAAATGGAGAAAATGTTGTCTACTGGTTCATGTACTTCTAATTATCATGTATTAACGTATGGATAAGTAGCTTTATGGTTTGGAAATCCATCATGTAGACATACAGTTGTAAAGAATGAAAAAACCAAGCCAACTTGACTACTGATGGAAACTTGCATGTATGTAATTATGTCAACGAGGCTTCATGTCTTCTTAAACCCTATATTTTATTTATTTGAACTTTGTTGGTCATGATAAATAATACAAGCATTTTCTTGACTTTTTTCTGTTGCATATCAAGGAGAAACAAATTATGAGGCAACAATATATTTTTGTATTCCATCGGACATCTAATCCATGGACTAGGAGTTGAATTCTCATTTTGATGGTTATTCTTGATCTTTCTATATCTTTATAGCCTTCCTAAAAGTGTTCTTACGCTTGCTTTTATCTGTACCATATTTATTTGTAGTGTTATTTTGTACCTGAATAAAGAAGCCACATTACTTAGCATTTTAACTGGAGTTCATTTGACTATCTGGTTCATTGTGATTTCTTTTGTGTTACTATTGCTCTAATTGTTATATACTAATATAATTTATTAGCAAACATGAAACAAATGGTGCTTATGAAGGACAATACCTTAAAGGCCTTTATTTACAAGATCTAATTTTGCAAATTGTAATCAATTACCAATTTGAAGAAAACAATGTCATTTTGCTAAGGCAAGGGTGTTTTGCTCTAGATTGTTTGGGTGTTACTAGAACCCCGAAGAATGTTTCATTAGATTGGATTATATGAGGGCTAAAAGGAAGAAAATTGTAACGAAAGTTGGATGCACTCTTTTCCACCGCTGCTTATCACTTTTGGAAAGAAAAAAAGAAAGCAGTGGGAGATGTTCTAATGGTTCTTCTAATTCATCTGTTCTGTAGCTAATAGATCATATGATATGTTGTTTAAGAATTGTTAGATGATCTTTTTTTGGTGTAATTTTTTTCAAATTGGCTCAAAGTTTTGATAGGATTAGATTAAAATTTTGTTATTTAATCCTCAAGTATGCTTAGGAGTAGGTTGTGCTTGAGGTGAATCAATAATGAAAATTCACCATTTTACCCCCGAATTAAAAATAATTTGTTTTTTTATTTTTTCTAAGCTGTTTTTGGAAAGGTGTTGAAAAGTTATTTTTTTTAAGTGGTAGTTTTACGTAGAAGCTACATAATAGTACATGAACAACTAGAAATTTAAAGAGTTTAATTTAAACTTGCTACCCATAAGTGGGTAGGTTCAGGTAGCATCTTTGTGACGAACATGTACATACAACATGCCAACATGGTAATATATTTTAGATTTGGATATTGTTCTATCAATTTTTTTTTGAATTTTTTTTAATGTATGAGTAGCTATGTTGTGCACCTTCTACAAACTCTACATTTTTATTAACATATAAGTTATAAGACTGCCATCGTGAATGCAACAACATTTTTCATCTGATGAACATTAATATTTTACAGAATAATAACTTCTTGTGGATGGAACATACTTTATTATTAAAAGGAATAATACTTGGTATGCGAGGGACAAAAATGACAATTTAAAGAACCAATATTGTTTGCGTGTGTGTGTGTGTGTTTGTACATATAGTACCATTTTCTGATATTCCATTAATAAAATACTAAATAATTAATATTTTACATAACAAAAAATTCTAATGAATAGAACAACATTTTACATTTCTAATTGAAGTTCCTCATTATATTGATAAGCCATGACATTTGGTTCTACATTATATTGATACACAATTGGTTTCCGCACATGAAGTGTAATTCTTATTCTTTTCACCTTCTACTTTACCACAGGCGATATTCATATTTTATAATTTTATCTTCTACTAGCACTTAACTATTACATACTTAACTCACAACTTGCTATACATACTTAACTCATAACTTGTTATTTTGATAGATTGTATCTTCTAGAAGATTATGACATTGCAACTAAGTTCTTAATAATAGATGACCTTTTTTACTGTATGACTTCACTATTGGAATGTCATGTAAAATTGTTTCATTTTGATACAGCTACCTATCCATTTAATGAGTTATAAAACTAGTTTTTCTTATTTTGTGATACATGTCTTTTGTTAATTCTATTTTGGTCCCTGGTGAATGTGTTTTTTTTTTTATTTTTAGGTCATGAAATCTTGTGGTGTTGCTTTGGCCCCTATTCAAATGAGAGTTTGTGGCTAAAACATTTTCATTTTTTCATTGTTTGAATTAAGGCTTATGGGTTTTGTTTTGTCTAGTGTGACCATCTGTTGTGAAAGAGATCAAGAGGGGTTGTGATTTTTAGTAAACTTGATTGGCTAAGGTTAGCGAAGAATTGCAGTTGACGTGTTCAAGATAGAGGGGAGTATTGATCGAGGAGTATTTTTATGGGGCCAATTGTTGGGTTGATTGTGTTAATGCTAGCTTTAAGTATCTTGGAATTTGATGGTAAGATGGTTGTATTTGGAAGGTCACAACTTGATTTTTGCCATTCCCTGCTTTGAATCTACCATTTGGCCAATTGGGGCTTGGTAAACTCTGGTTTGGGGAATAAGGGTTTGTGGGAATCCAAACTGATTGCTTTGGGGTGTTCATCTATGTTTTCTCATATGAGTTTTTCTCATTATTTCATTTTCTTGTGGATTTTGGTATTCAATGATTTGATTTTGTTGTGTGAACATTGACGTTTGCTATATCTATTATAAATTCATGGTTGATATTTTTTGTGTTTGTCTGATGCATGAAGGGGCATTTTGGTATGCATCCATAGGTGGTGGTGAGATTTTTGCATGGGAGATATATTTAGAATTTAAGGTAATCAAATTGTTAGTTATTTATATATTGTTTGCTTATCAAAATTTTGGGTTGTTTCTCAAATAGGGATGCAAAATTCAGTTAGGTTTTTATCATCATTATATTATGATTTCATTTTAGGGAAACTTAGCCAGACTCTAAAGTTTGAGCGAATCTACACTTATGTTCTTTATTTTTTAAATACTTGCACTAACCCCCTAAATAATTAATTCCGTCATCTATCGTTATGAAAGAAAAGAAAAAAAATACCTATTTCAACCCTCATAGCCTTCTGCCCTAAACATTTTTTTCTACTAGCTTATATATCTAGCAAGCTAAGCCCTGTCTCCTCCATGGCTCCACTCTTCTTCGCCTATACCTCCACCCCTGCCGCCACTATCCTTTGTCAGAGATTGTGAACTACTAGCCAGTGAATTAAATACTGCGGGTATGCTGTATACAGTACAAATATTTTCGTGTTTTGTCATTTTACCGCTCAGTATACTGCGGTATTTTGTGATATAATGCATACCGTACACTTTTTGTATGTATTTTGTAAAAAAAAAAACCTGCAGTATACTACAAATACTGCGTGGTACGTACCGTGATATTTTATTCAAACGGGCTGCCCGGACCGGGACCGGACCGGACCGGCCGGTCCTGGGCCTAACTAATTTGGGCCCGGGCACAGCCCGTGTTTACACGTGCCGGTCCCGTGCCCGGTCCCGTGCCGAGCCGAACCCGAGCTGGCCCGTTAAATTTTAATTTTTAAAATTATAATTTTTATTTTAATTTTAAGTTTTAGTCTTCACTTTTAAATCAATAACTTAATAAAAACAAGAGTATGAGAGTTTTTTTATAAGTGATATTTTATAATCTAGTGGATCTTAAATTCCACTTCATATTCAATTCTACTAGACTTTTAAATTAATCAAACGTTAAATGAATAACTTAATAAAAATAAAAATAAAAGGTAAGAAATTGACCAAAAAGTTTGGAAACTTTGATATATTTGATTTTGAGTTAAACCATTTTTTGTAACCTTTATTAAGTCAATTATTAAAACCTTAAGGACTAAAGTTATTTCTTTATGCTAAAGAAACAAACCATGATTACCAAGATTTTACTTTACAAGACAATAAATAAAATAATGACAAAAAAAATTAGAGATAAAGATAACAAATTATGCTCATCAATGTCTTACCTTAGAAAATAGTACATAAACCAACAAAAAAAAAATTTGGGGACCAACAGAGTAAATAGAAGAACTAGATTAATAGTTATTCTAAGCTTATCTTTATATTTTGTATAATTACTTGTTTTAAGAGTAAAACACCACCACCGGTGTGAACTTTTATTAATATTAAAGCCAAACGGCACTTACATACCATGGAACGGGCTTTACATTACTCAATAGCGAAACGTTCCATAAAATTAAATGCAAAATAAAAGGTACGATTTGTGCTACACAGCAAAATCAGATCAAATACAAAGTAAGTAAATAATGAGCAAGTGGTGGATTTAAGCATCTATCTCATCGGGGTTTTCCTCGTCAGAACTCTTGTGGTCTTGTAATCTGCAAGCTAAGCTGCAATACCTCGATCACGGTTGCATATACAAACTTCAACTGCATCTGGTGATAGCCTTGCGCGTCTCTCTGAAATGATACGCTTTCCAGCGCTGAAAGCGGACTCCAATGCAACGGTTGAGATGGGAACAGCTAGAACTTCTTTGGCAATGATGGAGAGTATTGAAAATTTGTTACTTCTTGCTTTCCACCAGTCTAGAATGTCGGTCTCAGTATTCTCCCAAACAAGGTTAAGGTATGCGTCTACTTCATTTAGACCAGATGCGGCAGCATGGGGCCGTTTGAGGAGTTGTTCAGCCGGATTGAATGACAATGAGGCCGATGAAGACGCGATGGTAGATGAAGTAGTGTTTGCAACCTTATCCTTATGCCGACTGGCATATATCTTAAACAACTCTCGCAAGTGCTTATCAATAGAGGTAGTTATAGTATGAACAGAAATATGTGCCATTTCTAAGAAACTATAATAACCCTCAAGTAGCTGTTGCGTACCTGTGATTCTTACGGTCGGGTCTAGTGTAGCTGCAACTAAGTAGATTGGGGGTATAGTACTGAAATATAAAATCCATTTATCTTTCATGGCCTTAATTGTGTCTTTTAAGAACTCGTCATCTTTGTATTGGTTCAAAACCCATGCAATGTTGACCATATGCATTAAAACTTTGTGCGATGTGGGATAGTATACACCGGAGCAAAAAACAGTGGCATCATAAAAATATCGCAGCACAGCAGCCAATTTTGACAGTTTATCCCACATCTCTTGTTTCAAAATCGTGTTCTTTTCTCTGACATTTATAAAACATGTCATGTATGCAGCAAATGGCATCGCATCTATCAACATCTCATAAGTGGAGTTCCATCGGGTAGGGCAATCAAGTTTAAAACATTTTCAGGTAGGGCAATCAAGTTTAAAACGTTTCCAACTAAAATCGAGGCCATTTTCCAGACAATATTGCTTAAACTCTTTAGAAACTTTCGTCCTTGACTTTAAATAATGGAGTGCCCACCTAATTGGAGTAATTTCATTACTCAAAACTTGAAGACCTTTTTGGACAGCTAAGTTTAAAATATGACATATACACCTAATATGAAAAAATGCGGCATCACGGACAGGTTCTAGTGATTCCTTCAATGTCTCAGCCGCGACATCGTTGTTTGATGCATTATCAAATGTTATGCTAAAAACCTTGTCATAACAAAAAAATTCTTTTAAACTTTCTGAAATTACATTGAATATGTTCCAACCAGTATGATCGACCTCCATCCACTTAAATGCAATGATACGTTTTTGAATGACCCAACTATCATCAATCCAATGTGCAGTTATACAATAATAATTTTGTCCTAGTGGTGAAGTCCACATGTCACTAGTAAATGAGATACAGTGATCTAAAGCAGAGAAGTATGCTTGTAAGTTTGATTTACGAGCTTCATAACTTTTAAATGCCTCCCTCCTAGTAGTGGTCGTAGATGTTCTTTTAAAAGCAGGGTTTAAGTATGATGTAATCCATTTTTCCATGTGTCTATCTTCCGATTGTGTAAATGGTTTTTCAGTTAACATCATTCATTCTATCATGCCTTCTCTACAATTTTTTTGATTAAATTTAAAAATACCTGATCCGCCGGCAGTGCTTGCAAGCTGTGTCTGACCGCCGGTACTCGTAGCTGCATCTGGACATAAAGTCGGATGCTTTGATTCCATGTGACGTCTCAGTGTTCCTGTGCCAGCGTTCTTCTTGTGCGAGAGCTTTTGCTTGCAGTGTTTGCACTGTGCGAACCTCGCATTGTTTCCATGACTATCCTTCTCAAAAACTTGGTCAAAATGCTCCCAAACCCATGCGGTGCACCTCGCCGTCTTACCTTCTGGCAGAAGTTCGGCTTGATGGCTTGTCGGGGTTTGTTCAGAACCATCTCCTCCACCAACATTCCCTGCTGCCGTGGGCTCCACTTCCTCAACGTCGTCATCAGAAAGTTGATCGTCGAGGCCCAAGTCGTATTGACTCATATCGAATTGCTCGTCATCGTCAGTTTGTTGGATATGAGTCCCACGGGTCGCCGGTCGGGAAAGGCCACGGAAAAATGACCTCAAACCGGTGCGGGATGAAGAGCTTGAGGCATTTCCCTTTCCTCTTGATGCCATTTGTGTGAGGCAAAATTGAGCAAAACACAAGCTTCGAAAGTAATTGAGAATTGATTGAGAATGAAGAAAATAATATTGACTGCTTGAAAGAAATGAGAGAATATATTAGTAGAGAAGGAGAGATTGCTAAGATTGGTGTGAAGAAATGGTGGAAATGGCCTCCCTATTTATAGGGGAAGGCCTTATTTTTTTTTTTTGCCTAAAAAACCCTTACAAAATAGTTGTTGGAGGGGGCAAAAATGTAATTTCTGGGGTCCAAAAAATGCTGCCAACCGTTAGAAGGACCAAACGTGCAATTTGCCCTTTTTTTAAAAAATTTCGGACATTGGAGGCTTTTTGACCGTTGCGCCGCCGATGCAACAAAGGGCCTACCATGCCTCAACGTCCCGGGCCGGTCCCGTGCCGGTCCCGTGCCGGTCCCGTGCCGTGGGGCCCAGCCGCCTCCTGGGCCGTGCCGAGCCCACTTGGCTCCCTCCCCCCTCCTCCAGGCCCATTAACGGCCCACATTGCGACCGTCTTCTAGCGGGCTTGGGCCGTGCCGGTCTTGGCCAAGCCTGTGCCGTGCTCCAAGCGAGCCGGTCCCAAGCCGGGTCGTGTCAGGACCGGCCCACTGAACATCTCTACTTTTTACCTCACAGTAGTATTGCCTTTGGAGTAGATGTTTTGACCAAAGTAACTTGTACTTTATATTCTGATTCTGTTTTTGCTCCAACTTTTATTAGGGGAAGGTATTATATTAGTAAAATTATTTTTTTTCTTATTTAAACTAAATTTTTTTTTTTTTTTTAGCGAATTTTTTGTTTACAGTATATATAACATTCTAACATGGATTCCATTTGTTTTTATATTAAAAAAAATATTTTTCTATCATATATATTTTATTTATATTTGATAACTTATGATGAGAAAAATTAGAATATATATAAAATGTATAAAAATAAATTACTTAAATAATTCATGTCATCTAAAAATAATTTTTTAATATTTATTTTTTATATTAGTAGTACTATTATGTGTTGTGATATATCATATGATATATCTTAAAATTTCAGAATACGGTATACATAACGATATGATATTTAATATCTTGCTGCTAGCAGCGGCTACAGCCGAAATGATGGCCGTCGACTTCTCATAGCCGCCTCTGACTTCTCCATTTCAAAATCCATCCTAATCCACTCCGCTAAGCCCATCTTCCCATCTCCCCTTCAGCTCTATCACAGCTGAGCCCCTTTGTCTCTGTCACCGCCGAGCGCCTCCTTTGATTCGCCTTCGCAGCAAACTGCTCCGATTCACCCTAGCCCTCTATTTCATCCTCCTCGCCCCTATCCAATTTGTCCTCCTCGCTGCTATCCGCTATCTGATTCTCCTCTGAGCCCCTCCTTTCTCGAATCTCAGACACGAGCAACGTTCAATCTCTCTGCTCGAATCGAAAATAAAAAATTGGAATCGATAATTTGGGTTCGGATTCCCAGGCTCGGTAATGAAATCCGGCTCGAAGAGGATTTTGCTATGTTATGGTATAGATTTGTGTCGTCGTACTTAGTATATGTACTTGAGTTTTAATAGATTTCCTGTTGTTGGTTGAGAGAGCCTTGAATTATGTGATATAAAATGATATTTCTATACTGTTGATTCTATTTCTCGGTTTTTCAACGTTAGTATTCTTTTATCGGTGGTAAGTAGTTTTTATTGGTATAGTTTTACTTATATGTTATACACACACACACTCACATATATGTTTTATAATATTTGTCTTTGCTTTTTAGTTTCAGTATACAAGTGGAGGTGAAAAATTAGAGTCAATTTGTTTTAATTTAAGATAATTTAATTTAAAATAATTTATTTTTTTTTTTTTTTTTTTTTGGTAATTTTTTTTGTCTCAAACTAACTTTATTTAAAATTTCATATTATGCAAATATATTAATGCATTTAAAAGTAAATTTTTATGAATATTATTATAATTTTTTATGAAATTTTTTTTCTAATGCCTAAAATTAGAAAAATTTCTTAAAAATTTTTTAATATTATTAAAAATTATATTTTTAATAGATTATTACACCTACATAATATTAGCTTTTAAATAAAATTATTTTTGAATAAAAAAGATATAAAAATAAAAATAAATAATTTTAGATTCAGTTTAAACGAATTGGTTATTAATTTTCTTTTCCATTTTCTCCTCGATCCTCTATTTTGAGAAGTAGCTATTTTGGTCATTGTTCTTTTCTGGTGCGTTCCTTTCTTTAGCTTGGTGGAGGTTAATTTGTTTTAAGGTTTGTTTTTCGTTTAGATGTTTTAGTGTTTTCTTTTTGAATGTGTCGTTTGTTTCCTTTTGGTTGTTGGTTTCGTTTATGTGCATAAAGTTGTTTCCTTTTTTTTGCTTTGTTTGGGTTATCACTGTGTTGTCTTCAATTGGAATTTAGGGTTTACTTTGCATTTTTTATTTCTAATTTTTGCTTCTGTGATGCTTTGTCGAAGAGTAGTTTTGTCATGTATTGTTCAATTTTCGCTTTCTTTCTTTGTATTTAAAATATGTTGGTTGATGACTTTGATTTATTTGAATGTGATATATTTTAAAGATTTTTTTTACTTTTATATAGAAGTGAGACGTTTGAGATCGTAATTCAGTTAGTTGAAAGTTAGTGAGTAAGATGTTATAAATTGGCCTTATAGTATGAATTGCGGATAGCAATAGAGTTATTTTTTATAAGTGACTGAACATGATAGTATTATTATTATTATTATATAAGTGAACATATAGGTTTGACGCTTTTGTACTTCTGTTGTGACATAATTAATTTTTTATTCTTTGGAAACTTTAGGTTTTTAGGACACTGAAAGTTAGAATTTTTTTGTATGTATTGTTAAATTGCAATGAATCAAATGTTGGTCTAACTTTTTCTATGATTTTAAGAAATGAAGAGTTATGGTTAAATTTAGTTGGCCTTTCATGTTTGTTCTTTTCATGTCATATATGTATTTATTCATTTTAAATAGTAGTAAACACGAGGTTTTGATGACCCGGCGTTATTGCAGGGATTTAATTCAATAAATTTAGCATTAAAATAAATTTTTATTATAACTAAGTAAAAATTTTCACTTATAAATTTACAGTAAAAATTTTTCACTTATAAATTTACATTGATCAACTAAAATTTTATTTTATTTCAATTTTGAGTTAAGTTCTATTTACATTATATTCTTATAACTAAAGTGATTAGTTATGATCAAAACATAATACCGTGAAACAAAAAATTGTATGTAATTTGAATCTATACATATCTTCTTTGTTATTAAAAAATATTTTACTAAAATTTTTCATCTCTTATTAATTCAAACTCCAATTTTTAATATCAATGAAAAATTTATCTAGAAAAATTTACTTTAAATTTTAGCAATTATAGACCAAATTATTTTAGTTAACTATAGACTTTAAAGTAAATAATTGATTTTGTAAAATTCAATTATCAATAATGAAAAAAATAACAGAAAACACAAAACTGTATTTAACTTATGTCAATCAATTAATAGTTTAACTATTAACTTAATAAAAATAAAAAGAAAAAAATGACTTTAGACAAATTAATCAGAACCATGGTCAAAAGTAGACAAATTATAATGATTAAAGTTTCATTTCAGAAATCAATAATGAAGAAATATGACAAAAAAATAGTTTGGACCAAGATAAAAATTGAGAAAATTTTATGTATTAAAAGTTTAATAATTGATTTAATAAAGTCAAAAAAATTAGTTAACTAATAAACTATGGTGACTAATGTCTTAGTTTAAAACATAGTATATAAAAACAACAAAAAAAGTTTAGGGACCAATAGAGTAAATATAAAAAATTTAGTTCAATAGTTATTAAATTTGGGGACAAAAATGGAACAGGGATGGAACTTGGGAACTAACTTCTTAAAGAGTGACAATTCAGGGATTGAAATCGATTTTTAACCAAAACAAAACATGAAACAAATTAAAAATAGGAAATCGTAACACATGCCCTCTAAAATGTGAGTGCCTTGTGAAAAGGGAATCAAACTTAAAAAAGAGTCAATGGCATCCAAGAAAATGGGGGAAAAAAAGGCACTGTTAATGTATAATGGAATTCACCATAGATGAATAGTACAAACACTAACTTCTTTTAGAAGTAAGCGAGATATGTTGACACCTGTGTAATAATGCAAGTCATTGATAGAACAATATAAAAAATAAGACATACTTTAACATTAAATAAAATTCGAGTATAGATAATTGTATACACACAGAATAGCTAAATAAATATGTGTTTATATATTGTAAAAAAAAATATTAAAAATAACAAACGAAAAATTGTCAAAGCAGTTTCATTAACCAATTTAAATGAAACTATCAAGAGAAAGAAAAAGCTTCTGGCATTTATAATGTAGAATAACATTGCACAATATATATGCATAAGTTTTTCAAATTTTTACTCACTAATGAATTAGTGATAAAATTAAACTTTCTGAGAATCAATCATTTATTTGTAATGCCAATTGTGGACTGTTTTAACTAATAAAAATTCTGAATCATACCTCATGTAAAAACACTCGTACATTCTACAAACTATATATTTGTTTCAATTAATCAAAATTTTGCACTTATCTAACTAAACCTCTAAATAAAAACATGTAAAAGAAAATTTTTTTGGTATTTAATATGGTTAATAAAAACATGTCTCTCATTTTCATTTAAGGCTCCATCATTTTAAATTTAAATAAATCATCCAATTTTTTTTCTAAAGTTTCCAACATATTGCAAAAGTTGGGGACCACTATGACAAAATTGTTATATTGAGGGACCAAAAGGAGGATTTTAACATTCCCTTGGAATGACAAAAAAAAAAAAGGGAAACAGCCCGAGGCAGACTTGCCATAAAATGGACAAATATACCTTCATTCCTTGAGTTATTGATTTCTTCATTATCAGTCACCATACTTTATTATCTTCCAATCTTACCATCATCAACATACAGCCTTCACCTTATCTTGTGACAGAAGGAGAAAGCTAAGGATCAGAATGGAATACGTGAAATATTCAGAGACCAAAATAAAAATTTTACCACAAAACAGGAAAAAGCAAAAAGAAAAAAAAACTGCAACAAGGGTACTGTTAATGAACAGTAAAAACTATTTCTTCTTTAGAATATAGTACAATAGGTAGAAATATTTCATTTTCTTGCAATGATATTGTCAGCCCAGCGGAAAGTTCATTTGCGAAGTGAAAAGGTTTACTAGTCAGTATCATATATATTTTTCTCTCTATTGATTTAGTTTATTTTCTTTGTAAGAAGCAATAAAGTTTTTTAATTATTTATCAATATCTTTGAAGTAAAAAAAATATTTATATGTTTTGGACTATCATGTGGTCATCTTTGTGGTTTTGAAGATTTTTCTTGTTTTATTTCTTTAGAGATTTCCATGATTGGATATATCATTAATTTTAGGTATATATCCATAATTCACCCCAAAACTTTATTGACTTGGACACTTAATCCCTTCAGCTATGATTCAAGACAACTCAGCTCCCAAACTTTGTAAACTAGGACATATAACAACTTTAACTGATAGAAATGTTCTTTTTGATTTCTCAAGGGCTTAAATAACAATAATATTGCACAAGAAGCTGAACGTGGCATTTTAACATAATGTTGTTTGAGAGGTCATCTTCCTTCATAGTGTCAATTGGTATACAGAGGATGTTCCCATATCTGAATTTCCCAAGAAACTCTGACATCTTGCATGCAAAACTGCGTAGAAAGATGTCATCTCAAACTGTAATACATTAAAACGCCAAGTTCAGTCTCCTTGTTCAATGTTATTGTGATTTAAGTCCCTTAGAGACTAAAAAGAACATTTCCATCAGTAAGGAGTTATGTGTCTCATTTTACAAAGTTTGAGGGTTGAGTTGCCCCGATTCATAGTTAAGGGGATTAAGTGTCCGAGTCAGCAAAATTTGGGGATGGATTATGGATTTAGGCGTTAATTTTATGGCACGTATGAATATATAAACTCTGTATTTCTATTTATTTGTTGTGATAGAAAAATCGTTTTTTTATTTGAAAAAAATTGTTAACTTTTTTGCTTGGACAAAGGTAAAGACGTATATTTACAATTATCTTTCATGGTGAGAAAAGTGCTGGAATTATAAGAACAAGAAATTGATGAATAAAATTATGCTTTAAAATTTTCTTTTTCCTGTTTAATGGAGTCATATTAGTCTCATTTTTTTTAATCTTAATTTGTTTCAACTAGGTGTTTTTCTTTGGTTTGTTCAGCTGCATTATTTAGGTTATGTTTTTTTGTTTATGTGTTACACATTATTTCTCAATGGTGTCTGTTTGTTTCTAGCGTAGTAGCATTTTCAGTTTTATTGAAGTTTTGTATTTCCTAGGTCAAGTGTGCTAACGGTAAGTATTATATGTAGGACTTTCTTTGTTATTTCTTTATTGGGTCCTTTATGGGAACAAAATAATTTTCTATCATGCATGAATCTTCTTTAAATTTTGCATATATAATATGCTTCAAACTTTGTTTTCTTATTTGTTTCCCTCTAATCATATCTTTCTTTGTATTTTTTTAATAACTTTCATGATCTTTTATATGTTTGTTTCATATTTAACAAAAATCTAACTATATGATGGGTATTTATTTTTGCATTCCAGGATCTAGATAATAAAAATTATATTTTTTTAATAACTTATGATGAAAATTGAAAATAATTAGAAGAAGATAAAAAGTATAAAAAAAAAGTTATATTGAATGTTTTCCATTTTAAAGTAACATTTTAATACATTTTTTTTTTACGAAAACGGTATATGGCGCACTATTATAATGGTATTAAAAACATGGCATGCACCAATAATATAAACAAATGAGCCTCATTTATTGTATTATATCTGTTTAAATTTCTTTGCAATAACTATAAAAAATTCTTTGCAATTGACATTCTTTTGGGTAATCCCAAAATTTTTACGGTATCTCTATATTTGTAAAGTTTCAACAGTTTAAATTTAGGCTAATATGCATGATCTATCCTTAAAATATATGTTATTTCACATATTTACCCTTAAGCTATCAAATGTTGCAAAACTAAGATTAAAATAACAATTTATAGCAAAGATATCCTTTTGTTTGCGATCTCAGTTAATGTTAACAGAAATTCGAGGCAAAAAATCTAAAATTAGTCCTAGAATTTGAGAAAAACTGACACAAAATGTCCAGTTCATAAAATTCCAGAGACATAACCCCTTAAGTAGCAAATAATAATAATAAATAAAAAAAACTATTAATTTGACATGCCCATCCCAAATTAAAAAAATTCAACCCTTTAAATAATTATGGAAAATATTATATATATATTTTTTAACTTAAACCCTAAATAGCAAAAAATTTGAAAAATAGAATGAAAAATAAAAAAGTGCTACCAATTCAACATTCTCACCCCAAATTAATTTATATATAATTATTTGAATGGATTGGATAATTGAATTTGAGATGGGCATGTTGAACTGATAGTGTTTTTTTTTAATTTTTCATTCCATTTTTCAATTTTTTGTTGCTATTTAAGGTTTAAGTTGAAAAAATGGATGAGGGTGTCAAAATCTAATTTTTTGAAATCTATAATATTTTTCATAAGTATTTAACGGAATTGGATACTTTAATTTGGGATAGACATGTTGAATTGGAAGCTTTTTTTTATTCTATGTTTCAATTTTTTTAGTTATTTCAGGGTTTAAAGTTGAAAAAAAGGATCAGGGTGTAAAATTCTATTTTTTTGGGAATCTACAATATTATTCATAATTATTTGAATGGATTGTATTCTTTAATTTGTGATGGGCAATTTTGAATTGCTAGTGTTTTTATTTTTCATTCTATTTTTTAGTTTTTTTTTGCTATTTAGGGTTTAAGTTGGAAGACAAAAAATATGTGTCAAATTATATTTTTTAGCTTCTAAAATATTATCCATAATTTTATGAAGGGATTGGATGCTTTAATTTGTTCAGGCATGTTGGATTGATAGTTCCCCCCCCCTTTTTTTGTTTTCTTGGCTATTTAGGGTTCAAGTTAAAAAAATAGATAAGAGTTTAAAATTATATTTTTTTTGGAATCTAAAATATTCTCCATAATCATTTGAAAGGATTGGGTGCTTAATTTGGGATGGTTTGATTTTTTAGTGTTTTTTTTAATTTTATTCTATTTTAAGCTTTGTTTTGTTGGCCATTTGAAGGGTTTTGTGTCTTGAATTTATGTTTGGGGACTTTTGTCCTTGTTTTGCTTGAGTTCTGGGGCTAATTTTAGCTTTTCACCTCAAATTTTTGTTAACATTAACTGAGGTTGTAGACAGAGGGATATCATTGTTACAAAATGTGACTTAAGTACTAGTTTTGTAGGTAGTTCAAGGGTAAAAATATGAAAATGGACTATATTTTAAGGGCAGATCATGTAATTCAGCCTTAGATTTATTACGCTACTATCATTTGACCATTTACTTTGAAATTATAATATAGTCTTTATTTTTTGAGAAATTAAACTTTGGTTGCTTTTTTTTTTCAAAATTTTCATTGAAGTTGTGAAATAGCCTCAAATATTTAATGGGAAACTTACAAAAACCCCCAAGGTTTGGCCTAACTTATATTTACTCCCCTCTATTTTTAAAAACACACACTTTGCCCCCTAATAGTAACCTCCATATTTTATGCTAGTAGGGTCAAATGCTTTGATTGTCCAAAAAGTTTCCAAATCATTCAAATCAATAACGAGGTTTATCCCACGTCACCTCCAATCCAATTTTCTATATATATATATATATATTATATATATATATATATATATATATATTTATAATAATTTTTTTGCTTCTGAATAATATCTATATTTATAAATTTATTAATAATTTTTAATCTATAATATATTTTTATTTTTATAGATCAAGTTTACATTTTTTTTTGTTAATATGAATATTTACTTCATATTTATTCATTATAGTCAGTGAATAAAAATTCATGTTCATTTTAACTAAATTAATAAAACTCGAATAACGTATTATTTGATTCATTCATAAACATCTAATTTGGTGTATGGTTAAGGTTAATTTATGTTTTTTTTTCATGTTTGTATCATTTTTGTACTTGTGATTAGTTTATTCAATAATTAGTTACAAGCAAAAATTGATTTACACTTACTCTTACACTATCTTATAGTAATTTTTAAAGTAACTTATATATAATCAGTTTAGCAACTATAATGTTTGTAAAGTATGTTCTATAAATTTAGTATTAATATATATTAGGAAAATTTACAGAAAACCCCCAAAGATTTGGCTAATCTCATTTTATTTTCCAATTATCACCTAAATGAAAGAAATCTATCCATTATGTAATTTTTTAGCAACAAATAATATCAATTATATATTACTAATATTATTATATCATTATATCATTAATTAAGCACATTTTTAGCCAAATGGTAATTAATGGTCCATAGATTTTTAGCCTGCCTAATTAAAAATATTAATAAATTATACTTACTTTAGCCTACCAAATGATTAATATATACTAATACTGAATTTATAGAACATACTTTACAAATAATCTAGTTGTTAAACTGATTATATATAAGTTACTTTAAGAATTACTACAAGATAATGTAAGAGTAAGTGTAAATAAATTTTTTGTCATATCTAATTATTGAATGAACTAATCATAAATACAAAGCTAAAATAAACATGAAAAACATAAATCAACCTTAATCAAACACCAAATAAGAAGTTTATGAATGTATGAGATAATAAGTTATTTGAGTTTTATTAATTTTGCTAAAATGAACAAGAATTTTTATTCACTAACCAAAATGAATGAATATGAAGTAAATATTAATATTAATAAAAAATATAAACTAAATTTATAAAAAATAGAAATATATTACAAAAAATTATTAGTGAATTTATAAACATAGATATTATTCGGAAGTAGAAAATTTATTTGAAGTATATTATATATTTAGGAAATATTTGATTGGAGTTGGCATAGGATAAACCTTGTGATTGATTTGAATGTTTTTGAAACCTTTTGGGCAATTAAATCATTTGACTCTACTAGTACAAAAAATGGAGGTTACTATTAGGGGGCAAAATGTAAGTTTTTAAAAATAGAGAGAGACAAGTGTAGGTTAGGTTTTGAAAATGTAAGTTTTTAAAAATAGAGAGAGGAAAGTGTAAGTTTTTGAAAATGTAGGTTAGGTTTTGTAAGTTTCCCATATTTAATAGAAATTTGCATGTTTCTTTGACCTATGGTGCTTCAGTAAAATTACTTCTATTATTTAAAAAATTGATAACATGTGAAGCAAGTTAATGGAGTTAAAGTGATGTAGTGAGAATCGAAAAATTGATCAAGCAACACATTTAATCAACTAAACAATGAGATTCCACTCATAAAGAAGGCTAAAGCAAACTAGAGTACTCAATATTATTAGTCGAATGAACAATAATAATGTAAAGAGAGTCTATTTATAGGCCTACTTGAAAGAAATAAAGAAATTGAAAATAACTAGGAGCCCAAAATGACATAAACTTTAGACACCCAAATTCTCCTTAGAATGATGGAATTTTGACCAGCTAAATACGGTTATGGAGGGCAAAACCTCAAAAACACTTGTAAAACATGAAAATTTCTTCAAAATGATATATTATAGTAGTCATTCTGACAACCACAACAAAAGTTATGATATCCGAAAGTTGAGGGTTGCTACGCAAGACCTATTTCCACATTTTCTTATTCAGTTTCACCTAATTGGCCTACTTTAGAAATATATTCACAAGATGCTCCATGTCAGAAGGTGACAATTTAGTCATTAACATTTTTATGAGGAAAAATGAAAAAAATAAAATTATAAAACTTTACACTCCTTAACCTCTGTCGTAGCCTATCATGCAAAGATTAGAACAAAAGATATACAATTTGCAATTTACATGGGTGGGGTAGGGTGTAGGGTAAACTAGGACCAGTTCGTTTTAACTTAAGTTAATTGACTCCAAAATGACTTATTTTTATTCTTATATATTTTTTTATTCAGAACTAATTTTAATTAAAAGCCAATATTATATATGTGCAATAATCCATTGATAATACAAATTTTGTAATCTTACTAAATTTTTACAATTTTTTTTAGTTTAAGACATTAAAAAAAATTCATAAAAATTTAATAACATCATGAAAATTTACTTTCAAATATATATATATATATAATATTGGCTTTCAAATGAAATTAGTTTTAGAAAAAAAATAAAAGTAAAAATAAGTCAATTAATTTAAGTTAAAACGAATTAGCTCATAAGTTTTCCTGTGTCTTTTTTCTTGTAATATTCTGAATATAAAAAAAATGCAATTTACACATTACAACTTACAACTCAAAGTGTTCGGTTTTGATATTTGGGCATGATTTTTTTTAATCTAGTAGGCATGAATGCAACTTACAAGGTTGCAAACAAGTAAAGATGTTAACGAGGAGGGTTTGCAGCGAGTTTAGCTAAACCCAAACCATCTCCACATGTAAGCGGATTTGAGAGGTACTCGCCCTGCATATAGGTTATTAGTGCTATCATCATTTCATTTGAGACCTATATATAAAAGATTGAAAAGTTTACGAAGTTGGAAATTTCATTTTAAGCACTTCTTTTTTTCATTTTGATCAATTAAGTCCCAATCATTAGCCATCTTTCAGAGAAAACATTAATTGTTATTGGAGTTAATCACATGATGTTTTGTGGTTTACTGCCATCAACAGTTGAGTTTAAGTGTCCGATTCTAACGAGTATGAAGGGCGGTTTGGCCTGAGTTTACGTTCAGGGGTCATTTGACTGTTTTGCTCGAGTTTAGGGGCTAAATATGGGTTCTGGCTCATTGATCTCTCGAGACCAAGAAGTCGAGCTATCCATCTCGCACGTCAACCAAAAAAAATATTCCAATGAATGCACGCCACGTGTTAACTTATACTTCGGGGTATAGTCTTTATGCTGGCCCACTTAAAACCCTTCTCTTCTCCACGTCGACGAATGTAGGACTTTCCAATAAAATCTCGCCACGTTCAAGGCTGCCCACCATTGGCCGTTGGATCTGCCACGTAGGCTTTGCTGGCCAATAGAAGCCGTCCAAACACATCATTTGAATCATTTCCTAAACCTCCCCAATATAAAATGGCGAAACTAACAACTCGTTTCCGATCACTTCAGTTGGCGTAGCAGAAGCTACTGGAAGGTCGAGGAGCCAAACACTCGTAAACAATGAGGAAGTGGGCGATCCCTTCAGTTCTGATTCTAGTTTGCTTTTTGTCTCTTATTTCTGATCAAGGTAAAGCCAACTTCATTGTCTTTTCATTATTTTCTTTGATTTCCGTTAGTAATTACTACGAGGTTAGTGGACTGAATCTGGATCTGTGTCTGGTTTTCAGGAAGAAAGTTACAGGTGAATGCCGATGAAGGAGCGGTGGGTGTTGATCCTCCGAAGGTGGAGGACAAGATCGGTGCCGTTCCGACGGGTTCGCAAACGGATTCTGATGTAGTTAAGAGGTTTGTAGTTTTTTCGGGACTATTTTCCTTGGTTTTACTGAATTTTGTGCTGTGCCTGTGGCTGTTGATGATGTGTTGTTTTTGCGGTTCAGGGAATCGGAATCGATTTCGAAGAGATCACTTCGCAGTAATGCGGAGAAGTTTGAGTTCCAGGCGGAGGTGTCACGGCTCATGGATATTATCATCAACTCCCTGTATAGTAATAAGGACATTTTCCTTAGGGAGTTGATCTCCAATGCTTCTGATGTGAGATGAAACTTGTCTTTACGAATTTTTTGTCAATTTTTATAGTGGTTCATGACGGGATTGAAACTCTACTTTCATATCGAAATTATTAGGCCTTGGACAAGATTAGATTCCTCTCCCTTACCGATAAGGAAGTTCTGGGTGAAGGCGATGCAGCGAAACTCGAGATCCAGGTATATAATACAGGATTAATTTGGATTGTATTACCATGGGAAAGCAGTCATGTGTGGTTAAATATGAGATTCAGTTACCATTCTAACAACTCTGAATAACGGTCACATGCAGATTAAGCTAGACAAAGAAAAGAAGATATTGTCACTTCGTGACAGAGGTATTGGAATGACGAAAGAAGATTTGATAAAGCACTTGGGAACCATCGCCAAATCTGGAACCTCGGGTAAATCTTCTAAAATTAAATACTATCTATCTCAGTTGAATACGTTTTTACATGTCAGTAATTAATGGGTACTTTCATCTTTGCGCATAACCAAGATCAAGGAGGTGTTGTGATTTGAACTTTAAACTAGTGGAAACAACTATAGACTTTAAAGCTTAGTTTAAGTCTCGGTTGTTGATTACATCAGTTTTTTCATGCAGCATTCGTGGAAAAGATGCAGAGCAGCGGTGACTTGAACCTCATCGGGCAGTTTGGAGTTGGGTTTTACTCAGTCTACCTCGTTGCTGACTATGTGGAAGTGATCAGCAAACACAATGACGACAAACAGTAAGTTTTGAAAGTGCACACGTACTTTTTATTAAATTACTGCTAAATTGTAAGTCTGATTTTGATGGTGTTGATACTAAAATTACGTTTCAACAACAGATATGTTTGGGAATCAAAAGCTGATGGAGCATTTGCAATTTCGGAGGATACATGGAATGAACCCTTAGGACGAGGAACTGAGATTAGGTTGCATCTCAGGGATGAAGCCTCAGAATACTTGGAAGAGTATAAATTGAAGGTGAGGGCTAAACAGTGGCTTAATGTTCAAACTTGTTCTGGTGTTGTAATTTGCAAGCCCTTGTGCACTCCTTGCCTTGCATGGAATGTTTAGTCTATGAACTGAGCATACCAGTAAAGTTATCTCTTCTTTCCTCACATTAAGTACAATCACTACTGCTACAGATATTCCTGAATGACTAGCTAAAATTTGTGGTGTATCCTGTTATAAACTATAAGTTGAATCTCTGTATCCTCGTCTTTCTAGAAGCTTAGTCTGTTAGTTGTATTGATCTGCTGTACTCAATTTCTCTGGAAGGCCTTATAGTAACAATGATTTTCAACTTGCTATGCTCTTATGGATGTGCTCGTACATGTTATTAAGCTTGAATTGTTTTCTTTTTCGATGAGAACAGGTATCTAGTCCAGGAAAGGAGCTAGTTATTGATCTTTGTTTCCATGACCCAACAAAAATGTGTTCCAAGCTTGTTTTTGGTTTTTTTTTGGTCTAACACTCTATCTATCTAATTATGCAGGAGTTGGTGAAGAAATATTCTGAGTTCATCAACTTCCCTATCTATATCTGGGCAAGCAAAGAGGTTGAAACTGAGGTTCCTGCTGATGAGGATGAATCAAGTGAGGATGAGGAAAAAGGTACATATTGAAGAAGCCCCTAAATGTTTTCAATTACGCATGACCAATTTATGATTCTGATGATGTGTATGGTTTATTATCTCCTTGTTAAGCAGCTGAAAGTGAAGATGAAGATGCTGAGAAAAGTGATGATGATGAAGCAGAAGAAAGTAAGCCAAAGACCAAAAAGGTGAAGGAAACTACTTACGAGTGGGAGCTCTTGAATGATGTTAAGGCTATATGGCTACGGAGTCCCAAAGATGTGACATATGAAGAATACACCAACTTCTACCACTCCCTTGCAAAGGTGATTGCCAGAATTTCTACTGTTTAGGATAATGAAGAGAAGTTTCTAATTGTCTGAAAACATAAATCCGTTCCTTTTCTTATTCCATTAATATGTCTGATCTTAACTGTACAGGATTTCAGTGATGAAAAGCCATTTGCTTGGAGTCACTTCATAGCTGAAGGAGATGTTGAGTTTAAGGCTGTTCTATTTGTGCCTCCTAAGGCTCCACATGATCTGTATGAAAGCTACTACAACACCAATAAAGCCAACTTAAAGTTGTATGTTAGAAGGGTTTTCATTTCTGATGAATTTGATGAGCTTTTGCCCAAATATCTTAACTTCTTGAAGGTAAAATTTTTTACAAGTTCCTGGTCAGGACTATGAGATTTGGTTGCATGAGAGCAGTTTACTAACAAAACGTCTTTCACAGGGTCTTGTTGATTCTGACACACTACCCCTCAATGTGTCACGAGAGATGCTTCAGCAACACAGCAGTTTGAAGACTATCAAGAAGAAACTGATAAGAAAGGCTCTTGATATGATCAGGAAGATTGCTGATGAGGATCCGGATGAGTCCGCTGACAAAGACAAAGGTAATTGCATTTAAAGTTCTGCTCCTTCCCCAATGTGTAATCTCATGTGTGCTAAGTCTCCAGGTTTTGTTATAGCATTGCTGGATCCTGATACCAAAGTCTTATTGGGGTCAAGTTGGATACAATGTCTAATTTGTGGCCTTTTCCTTTGTAGTAATTAGTAGTTATATACTGATAATCATTTTGTTGCTATTTCAATGTGGCAACCAATCTCTCTACTAATGGCTGATATTTGTTGTCTTGGCAGAGGCTGAAAAATCTGAAGATCAGGATGAGAAGAAAGGTCAGTATACAAAATTCTGGAATGAATTTGGCAAGTCGATTAAACTGGGTATTATTGAGGACGCAACCAACAGAAACCGTTTGGCAAAACTTCTCCGGTTCGAGAGGTACATATCTGAAAAAATTCTAATTACTCTAATAGGGAGTTTATGTTTTGAAAATTGCTTCTACAAGGCTTCCTCTTAATGGTCATTCTGTTAATTTTTGCCTGCAGTACCAAGTCAGATGGTAAATTGACTTCACTCGATCAATATATCTCCAGAATGAAACCTGGGCAGAAGGATATATTTTACATAACAGGGACTAACAAAGAACAGCTTGAAAAGTCTCCTTTCTTAGAAAAGCTTAAGAAAAAAGATTATGAGGTAATCTTTATTTCTGTACTTTTCAGGTACATCTTGCGTGAGCTATGGGCCTATAAGATGTACTGAATACACTTGCCCTTAATGTATTTTATGTGGTGCTTCTCTTGTTAAAAAACATCATTTGAAAAATTTCTTTAGGATGCCTGTCCCTGATCGCCTTATCCTGTTTTAACTTATCTTTTTGTTGTTACTGAAATATGTTAGCTTAGCAGCTCCTCTAATCAAAGTTTTTCTTTGCATAAAAACATTTGCGGAAGATAAATATTCTCCTTTAAAGTGAGTACCCTTTTTGCTGACATGGGGCGCTTTAATCTTTTTTCAGGTTATTTTCTTCACAGATCCAGTTGATGAATACTTAATGCAATACCTGATGGATTATGAAGACAAGAAGTTCCAGAATGTGTCCAAGGAGGGGGTGAAGATTGGGAAGGAATCTAGGATTAAAGAACTGAAAGAATCATTTAAGGAACTCACTAAATGGTGGAAGGAGCAACTTGCTAGTGAGAATGTCGATGATGTGAAGATAAGCAACCGGCTCGATAGTTCACCTTGTGTAGTTGTTACATCGAAGTATGGATGGAGTGCTAATATGGAGAGAATCATGCAGTCTCAGACCCTGTCTGATGCTAGCAAGCAAGCATACATGCGTGGGAAAAGGGTTCTTGAGATCAACCCAAGGCATCCAATTATCAAGGAGCTCAGGGAGAGAGTTGTTACGGACTCCGAGGTATGTTGAAAATCTTTTCTTTGACCCACTTTATGTTAAAAGCGCAAGTGAAACAGCTAATCGGGATTAGCTAAGACGTCAGCTATGCTGCCAGCCAGCTCTCTATTCCTGTAAAGAATGGTATGCCCTTGCCAATACCATACTCTTTCCGAAGGAGTATCGCACAGAGGCAGTAATCGACATTATTCTTACTTTTTCATTTTTTTTTTCTGGCAAATACCAGTATAGCTCTTGTTCAGTTTTGCCATAGAACATCTAAAGAGGGTCTGTAAGTGCTCTTGTGCTAATTTTCCATAAAAGTAAGGCAATGGCAACCCTCATGATGAATAAAGGATTGATCCCTCAACATCCCATCTCGAGATCAGACTCGTGGAGTCTGACCTTTCATGATGTTGCTGTGGGTGTTTATGTGTTCTCCTCCAACTTGTTCTGTGTGCGAGGGCTATGGTTTCTCCCGTTAATAGCATTCTTGTTTGTTCAACCATTTTCAGGATGCAAGTGTGAAGAGCACAGCTAAACTTATTTACCAGACTGCACTGATGGAGAGTGGCTTTATGTTGAATGATCCAAAAGAATTTGCTTCACGCATTTACGACTCTGTGAAATCTGGCCTAAATATTGATTCTGATGCTAGAGTTGAGGAAGAAGATGATGTAGAAGAAGCTGAGGCTGAGGCTGAAACAAAAGATGCACCCAATAGTGAAGAAGGAGCTGCTAAAGATGGTGCTGAACTCAAAGATGAGCTATAGAGATTCTCGAGGAAAACGCTCTTTGTTATGGAGATAACAGTTGTTCGTTTTACTTTAATCCAGATCCCTTGAGCTCCTGTTTGTGGAAATTGGGATGTCCGGAAATCCTTTTAGAACGATGTAACCATAATTGTAAGGAATTTTGTCTTTAATTTAGTCATTCGATTAATCTGAGTTGGTTAAATTGATACTGTTTTGTCCTCGATTGGTGATGTTTTGGGCTCTTGTTAAAAAACGTGTTTGCAACCTGGAGGAATCCAATTGACGTTCTCGTGTCTCCAACCGTTTGTGTTATTTGGAATCGAACAACTGGGGTGTGATGGTATACATTAGGCATGACTTGCAAGAAAAGCCAGAAGATCAATGGGCTGCGAGAGATTCTTGTTTCTTTTCAGCCTTGAAACTGAAACCGTCCAGAGAAACATAGAAAAAGCAACTACATGCAACGTAATTCTGCTTCAGAGTCTGTACACGTATATTTCTTTGAATACGACTATGACTTGGTGTTGTACTCTGGTCTTTTTGGGTGAGCAACACGGACAACGTTACGTTTAGGCCTGCCAATAATTGTGTTACATATGGTGCGAAAATTCAATGCAAGTAAACATGCTATGGATTTTTTTTATTTTCACCCATTCTTTATCTAATTAATAATCATCTTGCCCTTAGCCTAGATGTTGAAAACTCTAAAACTTTTCTAATGACAGTGTACATTGTTAGAGAAGACGAGACAAGAAGACAACAATAACTACAATAACGCTGAAGACGAGATGAGAAGATGACTCGAACCCGATAGATCAAAGTCAACAAAGACAAGACATCAGGTCCAGCAATCTTTGAAGACTGCAGGCAAGAGGCTGTGATAATGAGATTTGGGGGCTGACAGCGACATCCAAATGCAAGTAATGGCAACGAGATTCAAAGACAATGATCAAATGGAGAAGGTGAGATCTTGAGCAGACGTTCGACCACTCTTGCTGATTCCGGAACCAAATTCTGGAAATTGACGAGGAGATCACATTTGTACTACCCCAAAAACTAGTTTTATAGTATGTTGTTTTTAGACACTTTTTTATGTTACTTCAAACACTTTTAGATATATATTTAGACATTTTTATTTATTAGTTCAGGCACTATTATTTTTGAGGCAAAACAAATTGTCTATATATTCTTTAAGATATTTTTACGTATTTATTTAAATATTTTTATGTATTAATTTAGACATTTTTACTTATTGTTTCACACTTGTATTTTTAAAGATAACATATTATTTGCATGTTACTTCAAACATTTTTACATATTGGTAAGACACCTTCATGTATTGTTTCAAATTCTTTTACATAGAAATTCGACACTTTTACTTATTGTTTCAAAACTTTAATTTCTCAAGGAAAAAATTGTCTATATTGTGTTTCATACGCCTTTACATATTGTTACAGAAATTTTTGCTTATTCCTTTAGATATTTTTACACTTTTACGTATCTTTTGTGTGAAAAACAAAATGTTTGCATGTTTTCTAAAGAAACCAAATTGGACTGAACATTATTTCATACACTTTTCCATACTTCTTAGTATATTTTTGTCTATTGTTTTAGACATTTATACATCTTCTCTTAGACACTTACGCAAATTGTTTTTTTGCACAGTCCATTGGTAGAGACGATAGAAGAATAGCTTAGCAGCAGCCCGGAGTGTCGGTGATCAAGGTGAGTGGGAGGTAGATTGGCATGTTGTCAAGGTGACAATCGGTGCAATTTGAAGGCGGTAACCGGCAGATTTGGAGGCAAACGATAATTATGCAATTCGGAGACGAGCTAGGATCAAGCGCAGTCCGGGAGCCAAGTGGCAATCGAGACGATCTAGGTGCGAGTGGAGTGATCTGGAGGCGAGTGGCACTGTGAGATCCAAAAACGAGCAGCAACGATGCTTTCCAAATTCAAGTGGTGGTGATGTTTCCCAAGCTGAGCGATGATTGCGAGATCTAGGGATTACCTTTATTGTTTAACTTGAGAAATAAGCAACTGGGAATTAAAAAGGCTGAAAGTTTCGAGTTTAGCGTTACCTTAAGAATATTCAAAGCTGTGAATGAACCAAACGACAGTCAAGTACTGATTACCAAAGTTCTCTTTGTTTAAGCAAATGAGTTCCGACTTTGGTCAGTCTCCTTCAATCCTTTGTGAAACATATTAATGCAACAAATAAGCCTTAAGGGAGGTTGTTGACGACTGTAATGTACAAAAAACATATTGGTTCAAATAGAGAATTAATTAGCTATAACTGGATGAAAAGTGCCAAGTATTTACTAATTTGACTCTATTTGTTTATACTAAGAAGTTTGAATTCATGTTCAAACTTCTTTATTGACCATAATCAGTAAGCGAATATATATAAATAAAGCCAAAATACATCTTTAGCCCCTAAATTTGGCTAACTAGGACGCTTACCTGGCTCTAAATCTGATCTCTAGCCAATGCAACCACTAAACTTGGTAAAATGAGTCAGTCAACTTCTTTGACTAACACTTGCCATCACGTGGCCTTTAATACATACCTGAACACTATTTGTCCTCTCCGCCCACAATTTCCATCTTCCCATAACTACATCCTTTCTTACCATGGGATGGATATGGTATTCAAAGATAAGTTATGATGGTGATCTTCAATTGGGTTATCAATTTTTCGAACCAATCTATAATCCTCTCCACATGCACCTCCTCCACTACCATGAAGTTCATGACGCCCTCTCTTTCCTTCAACTTCACCACACTGCATCCCAATTAAAAGCTAGAAATCTAGTTCCAAAGTGTTGCATTTGCCGTCAGCGGTGTTATGCAACTGAGCAAGAACAAAGGGGACAGTCATCTCACCGACAGCTTTTGTTAGGCCTTATATGCCCATATTAAGCTACGATGCCCCCTCCTTCACCAATGGCCTAGTTTTCTTCATTGTTCCAATTTGCAATAACAATTCCTTGGTTTCTTAAGGAGGCTGCCTTAGCCTATCCTCCTTGGATTTCACCCTCAATTGTTCCACCAGTAGCAATACCGTGGTGACAATCTAGCTTGACACTTACAACAGTGGACGGGATCCAACATAGGCACATATGGCATCGACATATATCTAGTTTCTTTGGTTTAATCTAATCATGGTTGGCAGCCAAGACAAAATACATCGATGTCCTGAAGAAGATGATGACTCTTTCATAAAGTTTATAAATCATGGTAGAGAAAAGAAGGATCATGAAGTTTGGGGTGGATTTATAATTTTTCCTTCTATTGTTATTTGCACAAAAAAAATTATGGATGCACTCTCCATAATTCATTTGAAGTTGTAATTACAACTCAAAAAATGTATTTGTTAGTGACTGCAAAGGATGGAGTTTGGACAGGTTTATGTTTCTTAAAATCACGTGATGACACATGCAAGTTAAAAGGGTTGATTGACCCAAGGGCTGAGTTGCCTCAAGTTAATGTGTCAGGGGTGTAAATGTCCTGATCAGCCAAGTTTGGGGGGCTAGAGGTGTATTTTGGCCTATAAATAACGAGTAAATGTCACATTTAGTCCCTACTATTTTATTTCTTCCATAAATGGGTCCCAACCTAACATTTGTCATATTTAAGTCCGAAACTTCTGAGATCATGTCCTCGTAGTCACTCTATTAAATTCTCAGTTAAGCCAAACGAAAAACTGCTGACGTGCCACTAAAACAATGTCATCGTCAATCCCTAGATTATCTTTCTCCTGCTCTTAGAGCCATAAAGCTGGTGGATCAAACGCATCAACCATCACTACTCATTGGCTAAAGTAGCTGCAGCACTGTTGGAGGCAGCGGAGGACAGGGTTGGTCTCGGGGGCAAGTGGGGACCCTATGCCAGCGGAGATTGGCCTTCCGTGAAGGCGGGAAGCTATCCTTCCCCACGAGCGCCACCAGCCAGTTCCAATAACTGTTTCTCCAAGCATCCAAATTGCAGGCAATTTATCCTATAAAAGATAACCCCGAGTCCTCCATCAAGTTTGTTGTTTATTTTAGTAGTGAACACCTGATCTTCGTATGCCCACTAACAAATGACGCTTTTTTATTTTTTTGGCTGGAAATAAATTGAATAAGATGATCAGAGATGTGAGAGCGGACGGTGGAGCTGTGAATTGAAGTTGGGTTCTTTTGTGAACCATGTTTATATATATTCCTCCATATCTGGCATGCATGCAGCAAAGACAAAACAAAACCTCTTTCTTCTCAATCCCATGTCTGTAAGCTCTTTACATGCATCTAAGCAATGAAAAAAGAGTTTAGCTTTCTGTAACTTGTTGCTTTTAGAATACAACCCGGAATCAGAGAAACCAAGGATTGTTGGGAATAATTTGAGGGGTAAAAAGCTAGCTAGAGATTCTTCTTCCTATAAATAATAAACTACTGAAATGGAGGAAGCCAAAAATGTGGCGAAGAAAGCAAAATAGGAAGAATGATGGATATTGTTAGTTGCTTCTGATTTTCCGGTGAGAAAATCCAGCAATAACGAACTGTTGCTGGATGGCGGCGATTCTCCTTGCTCTGAACTTGAATTGTTGGTCGTCGTTGTTGTAGGTTGACTGGTGCTTTCAGATTTCTGACTGTAGAAGGTTAAAATTGAAAGGCACATTAATAGTGAAAATTAATTGAAGGAACTAATTAATAATTAATCCATTTCACAAAATTACCAAAGGAATGGTAATGTTAATGCTTTTAGGATTTATTTTCCCTAGATATGTATGTATATATATATATTCTCTTTTTCCCTAGGTTGAATGATTCGTTTGTGTTTTCATCCCCCCGAAAAAAGGGGAAGAATCATTCGTTTAATTTCGTCCAACTTATTTTGTTGGAGTAAAGAGAGATTCGCATGCAGTTGGAAACAAAGCTGTACGTGGAAAAGCAGCTTAACATTTTATAAATTATTAGGAGAACAATATCACGCCCACTTTCCCCCTATTTCTAGATATAATTCCTTTTTCTTTTATTTATGTGTAATTCTCTCTCCTCTTACTATAAGTGCGGAAACTATATAGTCATAAGTCATAACCTCAATTAATCTATTCTTCTATCTATAAACTATTAATTCTCAAAAAGCTACGAAAGTATCAATTAACAGAAGGTAAAAACACCACTAGTCCAAAAGCTTTAATTTTTATTGCAAATCAATTCCCAACCATATTGGTTTCAAACTTTTCTAATCCGTTACATATTGATTCATGGCTGTAGGCAATATTAAGATGTTATAAAGAACTTATTTATAAAGAGGAAAATTAGCAATTTAAACATTTAACTAACTACCAAAAAGTTATTATACAGATTGATCTTATGAGAATAAAGTTATTAGACTACTTAAATTATAATTTCAAAATTTGTTAATTAACAAAGCATATTCACATGAAAGTTGAGGGATTCAAAATATTTGATAACTTTCTTATGATAAATTCATCAAATTGTGCTATAACTTCTTATTATTTAATGAACCATTTAAAATATCATTTTTTCATCATATAAATTAGATTTTTGTGTCAACTCAATTTTGGCCTAAAGTTAGAGACTAATATGTAATGCATTATAAAAAATTTTGAACCAATGTATTAAGAAATAGAGCATGGGGGCGAATTTGTAATACAAATTAAAAGCTTGGGACTAATGGTGAGCAGTTAACAGGATTTTTAACCTTTTTCTTTTCAAATTGAGCAAAAAAATAGAAAAGAAGAAGAAGAAAAGAAACTGCAAACGAGGGAAGCTGCAACTCAAGAATTATTAACATTAATCCTTAAATCAAAACTTGTTTAGATCTGATTACCCTGTGGATGAGGGGCAGAATGTAATCGTGTAACCAGCTCCTGTACATGTAAATGTACTCGTATCATCATCGTAAGCGTAGCTATACGACCTCGGGCACGCAGCTTTAAACATGTCCGAGTAAACCGACGGCCGGCAAGTCTCCGGCGAGCCATACGCTCCGCTGCAGCAGTACTCTGGTCTCCCGAAAGCCTCGCAGGCACTCCTACATGCCTGGCCCGACCCGACTCGCAACTCGGTGGGGCACTGCCGGTTGAAGTCCGCCACGCAGCCGGTCGACAAGCAAGAGCCGGATCCGCTGCTTGGCTCCACGATCATCGGCAGGTTAAACCCGTCCACTAAACTAACATCGTAGAAGTCCTGAGTGCCGGAGCCGACAGTGAACTCTGCAAGAGTGGCGGGCGGGGTGGCGCCGTTTCCGTTGCATTCTAATTGAGCAGAGCCGCAGTCGCCGGTGGCGCAGGTGAAGCGGCCGGTGGTGGCATCGGGGGTGCAGCCTGTTCTGCCCCAGAATCTGCCTGACCAACCGGGTGAAGCTTGGAAAGACTGCGCTGAGCCAGGAGATAGCTCGAAGCCGGTGCTGCCCAGCTGGGCGTTGCCAAGAATTCCCGGCCAGACAGTGTAATCACATTTGTTTACGATCGTAAACGTAGTTCCTGATATGCCTGAAAAAAGCATGATTAAATCTGGTTTAGTTACAGTTTACAAACTTAAATTAAACCACATACGGTGTGGTAGTAACATTAAGATGAAAGAAAGGGAAAATACATTATTACCTTGAAAGATGAATAAGAAGAGGAAGAAGGTAGTGGGAAGAGGAGGAAAAGAAGAGACGAGACAATAACAATAATCCATACCGTATGTGTGGGGATTAATTATGAGTAGTATTAAGTAGTACTGGAGTATTTAGCAATGACGGAGACGGAATCTTAATTTCTGTACTGGGAGGCTACCTAGGGTAGCGGCAATATTGAAAGTTGAGGAAGAAAATTAAACAAGCAAAGAGGGACAAATTTTAATTTGTGGGGATGACTAGTTGTGTGTGTGTGTGTGTGTATAGATCAGAGGAAATGAAAAAGAGCATGTAATATTGACTCGAGGAATATGTGTGTGTGTGTATTGTGCCTTGAGCTCAGCTAGCTGGTAGTTTGTGCCGTTGAATAAATAGTGGAAATATATTGTGGAAGTTTTTTTTTTCTTGGTCAACAAGGAATTTATAAAAGAAGTTGATGGGAGGCAAATGGGCTATAGATTCGATCCGCTTTTATTTTTGGGTGGAATATATATTGATAGAATAGTCCGTCCATCCATCTGCTTTATGTATAAAGACAAGGATTAAAGGTGATGAGCCATGTACTTAATTGCTAATTAATTGGTAATTTCATTAATTAATATGTATATAACAAAAAGATTGTTAATTAACTAGTTGGACGATTTACAAAGGCAATGCTTGAGAGCTGATATATGGATCATCTTATCTGCTTCAAATGGTTCCTGCATTGTACCTTTTTGTTTCTTTTTTAAATAGCGACTATTACTGCTCAACTAGAATTGAACTCGATATGCTTTTGGTGGCATATTGTTGGTTAGACTATCTTTTGTAACTTCCTCATTAAAAGTTTCTAAAACCAAACGACATGAACAAGATTATATTGCCCTAGGTTTCTTCATCTTATAGTAAATAATACTCTTTCTGTTTCACAAGAATTGACTCTTTTATTATTCACAATAATTAATTTATGATTTTATTTCTTTTAAAATTTATTATAAAAATATGAATATTTTATATAAAAATGAAACTTTAAAAATTATAGTTTTTAAATATCATTTTAAGAATTTTTTAATACATATTAATATAAATATATTCAAGTCAAACTTCAGTAAAATAAATAAATAAATAAAAGAGTCAATTAATACAAAGCGGAAAGAATAATATGAATTCCCGATAGGTTACGTAGATATATGAAACTAAGTTGAAATTAGCTCAATTCATCTGTAGGCTAGCTCTAGGGCCACCCAGAGGAATCATTTTGCGTCTTTATATTTTAGTTATCTTTAAGAGCCTTATGTCATAGTTGATTTGTAAAATGCTGTTTGACTATTTTTTAATTAGAATGAAGTATTTTCTTGTTTAAAAAAAAAGTATGCATGTATGGCGGTAGCTAGGGGCATAGCTACTTGGGGACCGGAGGTGGCAGCCACCCCCTAGAATTTAAAAAAATTTCATTGGGGTTGTACATCATGTGATAAATTTGTAGAAATACTAAAGTTAGGTCGTATTTGTAAATTCTATAATTAATAAGGGGTTTGTTATACTTTTTCCCTTTTTAATGTTTTAATGCTATTTATGTTTTTGTTTCATTGCCTTGTCTAAGTTGGCAGTTTTGGAGTTTTCAATTATAAATAGTTAGTGTTTTATTCAGTCTAATTTTAGCAAAACGCATAGTTTCTTATATCCTGCAATTAGAAGGAAAACTGCCACTACAAAATGTACTTTTTTTTATTATGAAAATTGTGAAAACTAGATTGAAAAATAAGATTGATAATGTTTTTGTTGTTGATGATCTGCTTTTGCATATTTAAAAAGCTCTTGCAGAAACTTTTGATTTGGATCAATACTTGGGAATTTTAGAAATTTGAAGGCGTATTGTGTTAAATTTTGAACCATAAAGTTTTGAATTAGGCTGAATTATTGTAGCATTTTAAAATTTAATATTTTCTATTATTAATTGTAACTTTATACATGTTAACAACTCAAAAAAGTAAAATGGTCAATTATTACGAACCGGAAAGAGTAATATTAATTTTTGATAGACTACTTAGATATATGAAACATAAGTTGAAATTAGCTCAATTCATCTGTAGGCTAGCTCTAGGGCCAACCAGATGAATCATCTTGTTTCTTATATATATATATATATATATATATATAATAGAGTCAGAAGTTAGAAGCTAGAAGCTATTATATTCCAGTTATTTATGAGTTCTTTATTCCAGATTTATATGGAAGGTTCTGTCTAATCTGATTCTCTTCATTTCATGCTATATCATAGGAACAAATAGCTCTTTAGTGGCAGTTTTATATTTCTGTTATCTTTGAGAGTCACATGTTGTAGTTGATTTGTAAAATGCTGTTTGATTCTTTCTTAATTAGAATGAAGTATTTTTTTGTTAAAAAAAATTATGTATGTATGACAGCAGCTAGGGGCATAGCTACTTGGGGACGGAGGTGGCAGCCGCTCCCCAGAATTTAAAAAATTTTCATTGGGGTTGTATATCAATTATCATGTGATAAATTTGTAGAAATACTAAAGTTAGATCATATTTGTAAATTCTATAATTAATAAAGGGTTTGTTATACTTTTTCCCTTTTTAATGTTTTAATGCTATTTATCGTTTTTGTTTCATTGCCCTGTCCGAGTTTAGCAAAATGCATAGTTGCTTATATCCCGCAGTTAGGAGGAAAATTGCCATTACAAAATGTATTTTTTTTTATTATGAAAATTGTGAAGACTAGATTGAAAAAAAAAATGGATAATGTTTTTGCTGCTGATTGTTTGCTTTTACATATTGAAAAAGCTCTTATAGAAGCTTTTGATTTGGATTCAATAATTGAGAATTTTAAAAATTTAAAAAAGTATCATGTTAAATTTTGAACCATAAAATTTTGAGTTAGGCTTAATTATTAGAGACTTTTAAAATTTAATATTTTCTATTATTAATTATAACTTTATACATGTTAACATCTTACCTCTACCCCTCCTAGACTGTGTCCCTGGCGGCAGCCCATAGCGTTAGTTTTACTACGTTTTTATCTTTTCCTGTTTATCACCAGAAGCAAGATAAGATTGGAAAAAGAAAAAGAAAACTTGTCGTAGGTTAGGCGCTAGATAAGATAAGTAATTGCTCAGGAATCACCGCTAAGCACGGCTGGCTGTTTGAGTAGTATAATAATAAGATAAGTGTACTTTGGCTGTGATGGATCGACCGACCGACCGACCGACAATTTAGACAAATGTTTCCGTTGCCAGCACCGTCGGCAATACGATCCGTCAACCTCGCCGATTTAGACGAACGTTGAAATACACATTGCCATTTAAAAGAAAATCCGATAAAAGTTTGAATTTTGTAGTTTCTCTTTCGCTAAGTGGTTCCCAGTACACGTTTTATGGATAATAATTCATTCCGATTCGAGTAAGAGAAAATTAGCAATAATTCGTAGAAATTTCTTAAGGAAAATTAATTTTTGTAAGTAATTAAGTTATTGAAAAACCATTATCATTTAAGAAAGTAGGGGCAAGTTTAGCATATATTAATTGACAATAATTGATATGGTTAGTAGCCGACTTGATTTATATAAAATTAGAAAGTTGAGACTTGAGATCCGGTGACGGAGTTAATGGGCATCCACCTCACCATTTACGTGCCGCCATTAGTCTTTGGGATTGGTACCCCCTTATGCCCTGCAATTGCAACATCTCATCTCCCTCCCTTCTCTCCCCTTCTTCTTCCATCTCCCTTTTTTTTACAGGTCATAGCCATTCAACTTATCTCCCTGATATCTAATATTATTATATAGTTTCCGAAGCACATGGTAAAATAGGGCGGAAAAGACATACGCTACCCAGGTTTAAAACTTCTACCCCATAACTTATGTTATAATGTCAACTATTTTTAAAATAAATGTCATTTGACATCATTCAAATTTTAAGGAACAGACACCTAAATATCTAACTTTTTAAATACTTTCTAATACCCAATCTTGTAAATGTTTTTCTAGTAGTTAATAAACTAGTAGTCGACCATGACACAACCTATTGCCAAGTCTCTTGTAACAAAGTAAGGACATGCAGTAGCTCCCAAGAGTTTGAATGTCGAGTCCGCAGGTTGAAAAAATGATGTGACATATTTATTATTAGACTTAGTATTGGTCAAACTCTGTGGAGTCTAGATTAACTTTAATTCATAGGGAAACCTATATAACAATATTAATTAATTTAATATATTTGTGCAAGTAGCAAAGTTGTGGCGGACGTGAATGCAGGAAAAAGGCATGCAAGGCAATGCAATTTGTTTGTGGATCGTGACCTCCTTTTTTTTTTTCTTTCACTCCCATTTTAAACTTATCCATTCCAAACTTCTTATATATGCTTGTTAATAATTAAAGACAAGTCCAAGTTCTTTACCTCCTCCCCTCCCACATTCATGTCCCACTCAGCTGTAGTTTTGTTACTTTTTTTAATTCATTAAAGTAGCAATACACAGTGTAAAACTGGCGTGCGAGGTCACATATATATATGCACACGCATAATTAATTACGAAGTCTTGTTAGCCAAATTGTTAACTCTTAAGCACCACAGAACAAGAACGCTAGAATTCTAGTAAAAATATATACTTGTTACCGGTATTTCGTCAAATAGAAATCTCAAACTTTGGTCCACAATAAGTTAATTACATATACATACACACATAGAATTTGTTTGTTTTTTTTAAACATTCGTACAATAATATAAATGCTAATAATGCCATAGGAAGCCAGACAATTAGAAAAAGTGTGCAAAAAGCTCAGTTTCTAGAAAGAAAAAAAAAAAAAAAAGATTTCTTTTTGGTTGCCATCTGAGACCCAGACATGTAAGCTTATCCAGAATCAAAGTAATCAACCATACATGTAAGCTAGACGTAGACATGCTAGCTTTTCTTAAGACTCCATTTATGTTGACGCCTCGGTGCATTATTTAATTAGATAAATAAATTAATGACGAAAACGCCAAGTTATCCTTCGTGTAAAGTACCACGTTTCGATAATTTCTCTTCTTGTTTACCAAATTGTCACGCTTTGCACTTTTCATTCAAGATTTGCGTCGTAAGAAATAAGAAGGGTAGCGGTTCCACAAATTTATTAATACCTTTCCTTATCTTCATAATGTAAAGTTTCGAGGTGAATCACCATAGTTTGAGGATTCGTTTTTGCCCGTTACACTCCTTCATTGTTCTAGAACACTTTATAGTTTGTACTCTTGTAGTTCATTTATTGGGCGGCACCTCATGAATCCCTTGTTTAGGGGGCGGATTTAGACGCGGACTAGCATGTCTTAGGGCCTTCCTAAAATTTTAGAATGCATGTAAAACTTAAAGTTGAATATACTCTGGCTCTTTATTGAAATTGGTCAAATTTTCTTACAAGAAATATAGTTTAGGAAAATATTTATTTTTACTTATTTTTTATTAAAAATTTAGGTCTGCCTCTGCACTTATTCGTGTTACGCTAATTGATAAGTAACCTCGGTAAACACATATCACTTGGATTTCACAAAAAGGGGGAGCGGTAGGGGCGTTGTTCAAGAAACTCTAATATGTACTCACATACAATTTCCTGCATATAACTATATTCATATTTTGAAGTTCGAAATTTACTTTACATTAAGGCCAAAGTGCGCCATTAACCCCCAAATTTGTACAAAATAGACTAGTCAATCCCTTAACTCGGGCTAAATGAATAAGAGTCCCTAAACTTACAACAATAGCGTGACTCGGTCCATTTTGGATGGATGACGCGCACATGTATTTCACAAGATGACAGTGTCAAGCTTTAGTGCCAGTTTGTGTGCACTAGTTAATTATTTGCAACTTTTGGCACATTGTACGAGCTTATATATATTGTTTTTCGTAATTTGAATATTATGATCTTATTGTGTTTAACGTTGAACATAGTTAAAACGTTCCATTTTGAAATTTTTTTTTATAAAATCCATCATCTCGGATTGAAAATACAATGTTATTATAGGATTGTAGCGGAAGATGCTTGTTTTAACCATTGTAGAAATTTTCTTTGCAAAAAAAGAAACCCCTTAAAACTTTCAAATCTAACAAAAATTTCCTTCGCTAAAAAAAAACCTTAAAACTTTCTCTAGCCAATTGTACCCTACCTCCTCTCCCTCTCTGGCCTCCTCTCCATGGTGAGGGGGTGATGAATCAGGTTTCCCTATCACCAATCGTGCCTCCCTCTCGTGATGAAATCAAGAAGAGGGCAACAAATAGGACAGAATCACGCGATGGGATCAAGCGATGGATCAGATGTTGGCAATGAAATTAAGCCTTGATTTGGATGAGTGGCGAAATTGGGTGAACAATGATGGGGATGAGGGAGAGGAAGTGGGTGAGAGATTGCAAGGATGGGTGGGAGATGGTAGGGATGGGTGAGTGGCGGTGGGTGAGGGAGGCGTATAGAGGAGAGAGTTGGCAGGTGAGGGAGGCTGAGATGAGAATGAGAGTTTTTTTTGTTTATTTGAAAATTTTAAGGCATTTTCTAATAAAGAAAACTTTCATAAGGGTTAAGATAAGTATTTTTTCCTATACAACAATATGATGTTGTGGTATTTTTTGTCCTAAATAATCTATTCCATAAAAATTTTTAATCATATTTGAGAGACGCTATAAACAAATTTGGGATTGAAGTTAAAACAAAAACAGAATTAAAAAATTAAGGTTAATACATACAATTTACCAAAAACAAACCTTGAACATAAAATCAGAAAATACAGCGGCACAGTAGAATTACCTATCCGCTGTATAATGTGAGGAAATAAAGGGCTTCCGCCCTATAACAAAAATTTAAAACCAATGACTCGTACTATAACTACAAGCTGGAGTATGATTGTTTTAGCGCTCCTTTTCCCCCTTTTGTGTCGACAATAAGAAACGGACCTATGTCAAGTGTCAGGTCAGCCTCCGTGGGCGTGGGAGTTGTCCACCTGAAAAGTGTGGACTGGGCGATGAATCGATGGTTGGGCCTTCTCTATCATCATCGACTCGCTTCCACATCAGCCAGCCAGCACAGCTGATGTGGTGTGGGTCCCACACGTCCCTTGCCTCTATCTTCCTGAGTCTGACAGACACACCCTGCCTGTCCTGTTTTAGTTGTTGAACCGCGACACAAGCCAAACCGCCACTAAAGTGCTGATGATGGATGCCATCCCCGGCCCACACGTGGTCGGTGACGAGCCGCTCACGCCCAACACACCTTCATACACCATCGTACTGTCGCTCCCCGGTTGGCTCGTCGTTGACGTTCCTGTGTTCTGCGATTGTCCCCTTTCCGACGATTTCTGGCTGCAACCGTACAAGTTTATGACCGTTATTTGCCTTCCTCTGACATTCGACCGTTGCACTCTACTCTGCCGTTAGTTTTGGCAGTCACTTCTTTTTCTACTATTACTTTTTACAGCCGATCCTCGGAAACGACGCTCCACAATTGCACATTTCCAAGACTTGCACAAACATTTCAATTATTGACAAAACTACCATTCCCCCATTCAATTTGTTTGTACAATGCCCCCTAAAGAGAGCTCTCTTTCATTTTTAGGTTTTTTTTAGCAGAAATGAATTTTTTTTATATTAGTTATCTTACATTTTTTTTAATAGCGCTTAAGATCTGTATATCCAACTATAGTAAAATTTACGTTTATCATTTACTAGAAACTGCTTTTACAAAAGATTTTACATACTTAGTACACCTAAAATTTGAAAGGGACTAATGATCGGAAAGCAATTGAAAAGGTCTAAGAAGTGAATTTACCTGGTGTTTGGCGATGGGCAGAACGTGATCAAATAATCAGCATGTGCGCATGTGAAGGTGCTGCTCTTGTCATCGTAGGCGTAGCTGTATGCCCGGGGGCACGCGCTCTTGAAGATCTGCGAGTAGGACGACGGCTTGCAAGTGTCCGGCGATCCGTACTCGCCGCTGCAGCAGTACTCTGGCTGCCCGAAGGCCTCGCACGCGCTCTTGCACGCCAAGCCATCTTTCCCGTCATCGCTCATAACCTTGAGCTCCGAAGGACACGAGCTGTTGAGGTCCACCACGCAACCGGTGCTCGTACAGTTCTGGCCAGAGCCGCCCTGAGGAACCACCAACATCGGGAGATTGTAACCATCGACGAGGCTCACGTCGAAGAAATCTAAACCACCGGCGCCGTCAAGGGTGAACTCTGCCAGAGTCGCAGGCGGTGCGGCGCCATTTCCGGCGCATTCCACGTTGCCAGAGCCACAGTCGCCGGTGGCACAGGAGAATGTGCCGGATGCGTCTTGGCTGCAGAAGGTGCGACCCCAAAAGCGGCCGCCCCATGAAGTGGGCGCCGTTATGGTCTTGGTTTCGCCCTGTTGGAGGGCTAATCCGGTGGTTGATAGGGGTGGGACGCCGGCGTTGGATAGAATACCTGGCCAAACTGTGTGGTCGCATTGGTTTACTAGAGTGAAAGTGGTGGCGCGAACTGCCGGTGGAAATAATGAATTGGAGAAAATGAGAATGAAGAGGGAAGCTGCTGCTGATAATCGTGCCATTGACCTGAAAGGAGATGACTAATAAAGAATAGAAGAAGAAGTTTAGGAGTTTAGTGTGGCGTAAATAACGAGCTTTTTCTTCTCCTCCGAGTTCCTAGTGTTCTGACTTGGTGTTGTTCGTTCCCCTTACTAATTGGTGAACAAAAGCAGGGACAGCCAGGCTGTTGAATTAAACAGAGTATGGGAGGCTGGAAGGCAGCTGGCCTCTTATAGTGATGGTTGTGGGCCCCAGAAGGCTGGGTGATGTGGCTCCACGCGATCGTTTAGAGATGACGTCGGATGAGTAATTCTCTATAAGATTTTGTTTTGGCCAAAATGCATCAGTGGTTTCTTAAGTTTGGTTACTCGCACGAGTTAGTCCTTATAGTACTGTGTGACTCATCGTTACTTAGTCCTTTAAGTTTCATAAAAGTTGTGACTTAGCCTTCTAATTACTAATTTGGAAAGTCTATGTGCCTTTTTCCTTTCAAAGGTCATGAGCAATCATGTGTTATTGATAATGTTAAGGATCAATGTTCACCATTCACGTTCTGCCTCCCTTTCTCCCTCTCATGACGTTGCAGTAGCTTCTGGAGGAGTTGTTACGGATGGGGCTAGCAACAACGCCTCAGCAAGCTGACAGCCTGCTGCCAACAGTGCCATCACCTAATCTTGTAGCCGCTATTTTTGATAAGGCAACTCTCCGCCGCCACACGACAAAAGCTAGAAGGGCACCGGCACCATCAATGTAGTGCTTGTAGCTGTCGTCTTCTGGTGGCTCTTCCAAGATCGCGACTATCGCGATCTCACTCATGATATTCCCTGGTACAATTACTCTGTTAAACGGCGATTGGAACAGAGGAATTTCACTCCCTAAGGTTCAGTGAACATCAAGAAATCATTCCCCTTTATTAATTGTGCACACAAATCACTCAATTTCAAGAACTAAAGTTAGTGTTCATAAAAGTCTTTGAAAAACCAAGTTTTATTCAAATAAGAATTGAACCAAAACATGCAAAATTGAGACTTGAAAGTATAGGGCTATTGATGGTGATTGGCCCTTGATCTTTCTGGTGACACTGTCACGTCATTATGCAGATGGATTTGAGCATGGATGCATGCTAGTTATTCGCCCAAAAGCTAGGGGAGGAGTGAAGGCAGCAGACAAATAAGCTAACACCATATCTAACTCTGTTACATGAAGGATTAACTCACGTAATTTTTGAAACTTAGGGGATTAAATCATACTGATTTAAACCTAATGAATGAACTTATGCGAGTCGTCAAAGTTTAAGGATGAAACTGCATTTAGGCCTTTTGTTTTCCCAGGCAGAAATAAAATGATTTTATTAATATGGCTCATTTTGTGTGGCTCACCCGGGCGAATTATAAAAGGAAAAAAACAAAAGAGAGAAAACTTCTAAAATTCTGTTGTAAAGTAAATTTTTCTTGTGTCAGTGTCACACTAAGTAACATTCATGATCCCATGGTGGAGAATCATGTTATTTCATATATATGCATTATGTATGCTTTGAGTTGAAGAAAGGAGACCGATCAAAAGATTGAAAAAAAATGTTTACGCGACTTTCTCATTATTAACCTTGCTCTTTCATGTGCGAGGATCCACAAATTTGTGGGGCATAATCTTAATTAATTTCTAACTGTATATCAATAGGATAAAAAAAAAAATGAGATGCCATATTCAGTTTTCGAGAATACGTACATTATTCGAGTAAGAATTGCTAATTGTGTTCAAATATTACGTGTTTCAAATCAAAATGTGCACAACAAATGCACAAAAAAATATTTATCCAAATTTAATAATATATTAAATTGGGTGAGCCAAAATACTGTTTATAAGCAGTTAACATCATTTCGTTTGTTTTCTTTCTTTCCTTTTTTTTTTTTGTGACATTTTCCCTATTTATAGTGAAACTTTTATTTTTTTGAGGCAAGGCAAAACAAAATTCATTATACGCAAAACCTCAAATACACAATACTGCTAGGCATCCCCAAGGAAAAAAAAAAACTTGTAAGCCTAAAATCTTTTTACACCAACTAGAAGCTAGAAGACACGTGGAAAGGGATCATAGAAGCTCAAATACAAATGTCAATGTCAATACAGCGCACAATCTAACCAATATTTTTTGGCTTGTTACCATGACTCCTGCGATTTCCTTCTTTCCAAATATGATACGCTACAACAAGAATACCTGCACATTTAATCTTCCTAATAATATGGCTCCCTTAAGTTCCTTTGGCAAAGCTTCTCCAATTTTGTACACTTCTGTCCACTTGCAACTCCAACCATACCGCCATTTTGCCTAAAATTTGCTTAGAGAATACATAGGGAAAAAAAAAGGTGTTGCATAGTTTAAGCATTATTTTAACACAAAATACACTTATTAGGCAAAGAAATTCCCCATTTTTTTGAAGATTCCCCAAGACTGGCTTGAGCCACCGAACTAACTTTCACACAAAACATTTGCTTGACTTTCAAAATGTCTTGCCACACTGCTAAATCCGTAGATAATTTCTTAACACCCCAGATTTATTTTCCTTTCAAGTGGTAACTGTGAACCCACCTCATCCAAAGAGAGTCTTTCATTTTATGAATTGCCCATAAAAGCCAAAGGAGCATTGATTGGTTCCAAATGACCAACTGTTTTGCTCTCAGCCTTCCCTCATTTTTTGGTATTGTAATCCTCTTCCAACTAATTAAGGGTTGCTTCCTGGATGAGTCAACACCTTTCTAGAAAAAACTTCTGCACAACACATTCACTTTTGGAATAACCCCTTTTGGCAAACTAAAAGCAAACATACAGAAGACTGCAAGGTTCTAAAGGACTGCTTCCACCAATTGTCCCCACCTAGCATAAGAGAGAAATTTAACCCACCAAGAATCAATTTTCTACATAATTTTGTCAATCAAAGCACTCTACTCCCTAATCTTTAATCTAGCTAAGCTTAATGGTACACCTAAATACTGAAAGGGAATACTTCATTCTAGGAAGTTCGGCTGATTCAAAATTTGTTATTTCACCTCATTAACCACTCTACCAAAATAGATCTTCATTTTTTCTTGGCTCAGCTGCAAGCTTGAAAAAGCTACAAATTGCATTATGTAAGACCACAAGATATTAATTGATCTCAAATCACCTCTAGAGAACAATAAAAGATCGTCAGCAAAAGCAAGATGTGTGAGCCTTTGCAAAGCACATATTCTGGTAGAAGTGGAACCCCTCTTGGAGCTAGATAAACTTGACATAGTGAGTAAACACTTCCACACATAAAACAAAAAGATAAAAGGACAATCAGTCTCCTTGCCTTAACCCTTTTTCCCCTTTAAAGAATCCTTCAATCGAACCATTTACACATATAAAGAACATCAGGGAAGTCACACATGCCATTATCCAAGAAACAAAATTAGGGGGAAACTTGAAGGCCAATAAGATATCTTCTAAAAACTGCCAGTTAACTGAATCATATGCCTTTTTGATGTCCGATTGCACCATACACCTTGGAGATATGTGCTTCCTTGTATAATGCTTTAAAAACTCACACCCCATCAAAATATTTTTATGAATAAATCTACCCGAAATAAAAACAGCCTAAATAGGGCTAATAATAAAAAAAATTCAGCACCTTCTTAAGATGTAAAAGCAGAATTTTTGTTATGCATTTATAAAGAACATTGCAACAAGCAATAGGTGTTAAGTGTTTTATTTACTTGAATTTTCACTATCATTCACGCTTAAGTTGGTTCCATTTTGCTAGCTCCTAGTACATGTATTTGCATTTTTGTAGGTATTTCATGCATTTGGGGGTCAAAAGGATGAAAATGCAAGATTGGAGGACTTAATTGGCAAAGGGGAAAACATTGGAGGACATAAGGAGAAAAGATGAAAAATATCATGGAAGTCAGTTGTGATGCAAATGCACTATTTTGTTGTGTGTATGCACCAATTCCAGAATTGACAGAACATTTATAATGTGAATGCATTATTCTGCTGTGCGTTTGCACCAATTCCCGTGTTAACAGAACATTTTTTATGCGAACGCACCACTCTGGCTGTGCGTACACACCACCTGGGCAAAAATAATGGACTATTGGCGGGATTTGGAGCTAGAATTTGAGTTTGTCTTCAAGTAGGGACCAATTTTCACCTAATCCCTGCCTCATTTGTGGAGCTTAATAAATATAAACCCTGAAGATAATGGCGAAAAGGGAGAACTTCTTAAGGAAAAAGGGTTTTTTTTTTCATATAAAAGAACATATCTTATTCTAGGTTTTATAAGGAGGGAGAGGACTTTTCTAGAAGGCCACCATTGAAGACTTTTGGAGAGCTTGCTTGAAGATACTAAAGAAAAGCTTGGAGGCTAAGGAGACTTAAGCCTCTAGTATGTTGTTTGTTGCTAGTTTGGTAATGGAGTAGACTCCAATTATCTCCTTAGGATGAAACTATTGTTACTAGTTATCTAATGCTTATTTGCGGTTTTTCATGGGTATTGACTATCTTGTGTTGTCTATTCTTATATCTAATGCTTGTGTGTTAAATGGTCACTTCACACAAATCACAATTCAACTTTATTCTTGAGAGAGAAAGAAGAGGGGTGGAAATGAAGAATAGAGTATGATGGGTTTTATGGTTAAAGATAATCTATGAACTCATTAGGTGTTAGGAAAGGGGTTAGTGCTTAATCCATCTTAGGTTAATTTATAAGCTTGAGAAATGTCATATTTAATCTTAGGTGAGCAAAAACTTAATCTTGAGAAAAAGGGCTTTTGAACATTGAGTCTCTACACCACATAGGAGATTAGTTACCTTAGAGCCTTATTAAACTTAGGTAACAAGTAAAAGAGTGGAATCCTAGGGAGATAGTATTCACAACCAAGTCACCTCATTTGTAGTTAGTTTAGCTAATTCTAGATAGTCTTTAGTTGCACCTTAGTTTTCACTAGCAACCTTTGCATATATTCAATATAACATTTTAGATTTTATTTGGTAGTTAGTAGCTTCATTCATTCTAGTTCATTTTTTTTTATTCACCCACTCATTTAACCAACCTTAATCTTACTCATTTCAATTTTTTTTCTCATTGTAGTTTAGGTGGTTTGGGGTAGCTAGAAGTTGACTCTATGTAGAATCTTTCCTATTTTTTTGGACAAAACCCGTATTTGCCATTTGCACACAACAACGTTGTACACTTACGGGTGAATAAGGGTTATAAATTTAAAACTCTTGCATTTCACAACAATAGGTCTATAATGTCCCACTTTTGTAGCTCCAGGACCTTTAGGAATAAGCACCAATTTTGTGGCATTAATGGCATTTAAAAGCTTACCTGACTCAAAGAATTCCTGTACAACACCAATCACGAGAGGGCCAATTATATTCCAATTAGCCCTGTAGAATCGAGCACTCAAGCCATTAGGACTAAGAGTGCTATCTTAAGAAATTGACCACATTGCATCCTTCACTTCCTGTAGAGTAACTACCTAAAGTAACATTGCATACTGATCTATTTGAAGGCAAGGATTATCATGAATAACTAGCGGATTCGGCCTTTCCTCCCCCCCAAAAGGTGTTTATAAAAATCAACAAAAGTACTTGCCACCGACTTTGGCCCCTTCAAACTTCATCAGATAAGTTTCAAAGGATGAAACTTTTATTTCAATTTTTAGATATGTTAATTTTGACCTTTTAGTCACTAAAATCCTCTATGTGATGATGAGGTCCCCGGTTTAGTTCACTATTGTAAATATGTCAATGAGTTAGGTTTAGGATGAGTTTAGCTAACCCAAACACTCATCATGAATAATCTGGTTTAGGTAGTACCCATCACATGAGTAGGCAGGTACTACCCGCATCCCATTTAAGACATATGTTTAATTTTTAGGCTTTTGTATTATATTTTTATGTATATTTTAAAAAAGAATATGCATATTTACAATTAATTAACAACTAAAAACTCACAAACTAAAATAATATATGGTACTTTATGCTATTACAATTTTATTTTGAAATAAGTTCATATTTTAAATATAAACATATTAATTTTAGAAGGATGTGGCTAGGGTAGGATAGGATTAGTTAACTCATGCCCTCCTTATAGCCACGTGAATAGGGCTGTGTTCAAGTTTAGGTGGTCGAGTTCAGTGAGGATAGGGTATTTTTTTATATTTATGTACTATTATTATGATTAAAGCCAAGGACCTGATTATCAAATAGTGAAGTTTAAGGATTAAATGAGTGAAAATAATAAACTTAGTGGTATCACAGTGTTTCAAAATAATCGAAAGCAACTTTTTCTCATGAAAACAAAAGGAAAACGATCAGAGACGGCCAGAAAAGGTTGTTCGCATGGTTCCTAAAAGTAACATGTAAAATGCTAAGAACAATAAAATTCATGGCACCTGCTTAATTCTGATTAGTTACGGCTTCTCATTTGGCAATTCAATTAGACCCCCAAAAAGAAAAAACTGTAGATGAGCAGGTGGGAAGAAACACGGGAAAATAGGTGGTGTCTGGTCCAGCTTCTTTTAAATTTTATATACCTGCAGCCACCGGACATGAAAAACACAGAATCTAATCCGGTGAGTTTTTTATTTTTTTGTACAAAACCAAGATAAAACATTTTAAATTAAGGACAACTAAAAAGAATTTCAAACCGCAGCGATAAGACCGACGTACGTAGGTCTGAAATTGTACTGGTGTAGTAACTATGTAAGTACAGAAGAAGTACTGAAATGCAAACACCCATGTTTGTTGAGCCAAGCCAACGGAAGAGAAGCTAACCTGCAAGTACTTGTCCACACCGCGGCATCCTTTTAGACCAAACTCCCATGTTTGTTGAGCCAACGCAGCAGAAGTGGTTAGGTCACAATTTCAACCATCAGGCTAACCAATACCCTGGCCCTACTCATACTAGTTTCAAAGACCGGAAGGAAGGATAAGGAAGTAGCTTAAGTACCTGACTTTTTAACAAATTGATCCATATTCCTGCCTCATGGATAATTACTTAATTTTTAATCCACCCCTCTATTCTAACATCGCGCTTTACCTTTTGTATTCCTTTGCTACTTATTCACTGTGAGAGCCTGTTGCAAGCAACTGAACTACCTCCTCCGACCAACTGTTCACGTACTTTGTTTCATAGTGTTGCTGCTCTGTTTCAACTTTCAACTCTCACGGGCACGCCCGAAGCCAAAACTAGACGAACATGATGACGGTTCCTCTTCTCAAAAGTCAAAACTAGTAGGATTAGGAATGAGATGTAGATCATGAAGGAAGAATTGAAGATCACTTTCTTATACCAAAAGATAATTGAGACAAAACAAGCCAGTTGTTGATTTTGAGACAGCAACATTAATGCGCGACATTTCGATTAAGCTACTATCTTATCGTTTAGGTACATGAAAGCAATAAGCTAGTTTCAGTATATACATGCAAATACTACCACTTGAAGACTATTAGTACCATGGTTGTTAAAACTCTGACTTAAGTCTTAGAAACTTACATTTCTACGACTTTGAAAATGAAAAATATTTTAAGTCTTAATAGAACTTATATATAGATAAAAATGGGTAGAATTTCAACTTTAGTCTTAAAAATTTAAAATTTTACAATTTTACATTTCTACGCTATATATTATGCTAAAATTGGGCTACAAAATGATATACAAGCCAAAAATATATTAATTTACTATCTAATTCAATTTTCATACAATCAAACTCAACCCATTTAGAGTTAAAATAAAAAATTAAAGATAACAAAAAAAACACAATTCATTTTTTGTTCTTTTCCTCAAACTCTTAGTGTCGCTTGATTCTTTCATTCACTATGACTTTGATAAGCTTAGTTATCAAATTTATGTAGATATGGATGTAGATAAAAAAAAAATGCCAATGATGTTATAAATATTTGCATAAATGAGGTTAACCTATCAAATAATAAAACGATAAAAGAAGAAGATGAAGATATAAATTTGGAAGATGATATATTACTTCCTAAGATAATTTAGATAATTATGTTTTTTCATTTTTTCTAAAATAATTTTTGTATAATTTTACCAATCTACGACTTTTTACGACTTTATGACTATAGAAAAATCAAAACAACTTCAGTTAAAAACCTAACTTTGATAAACTTGATTAGTACTACATAACAGTGATATATGCGTCTCAATAATTAATGGGAATAATTAATCACCTAATGGAGTATTTGGAGTGATGTATACATGATTTAATTTGATATTTGGAGTTGAGAGATGAAAAACAAAGGACCTGTAAGTAATAGTATTTCTTCACACCGTAGATTTACCGTCTTCCCACCTTTTTAGTGAAGACATGAGATTTTGTAAGCCAAGGCCAAGGTTTTTGTTTTTGTTTTTTTTTTTTTTTGAGGGGGGGGGGGGAAAAACCAGAAAATAAGAAAAAAAATATTTTTTTTTTTTTTTTTTTTTTTTTTTTGTGTCTTTAATCAGCTATGATGCAAGCCATTGTTTGACTTGGAATGAGAGAAACGTTAAGCCATGATTTAGCTTGGATCAGATCCCCAAATCAAAAGTGATGATGGAAAGGTGTTGAGAAAAAGTTAGCATCACTAGTTTCTGTAAGCTTCCAAAAAGCAAGCTTATGAGTCATACATAATTAGTTAGAATAATTAAGCAGATCGCGTAGACACCAATATTTTTTGAAAATCACATCAAGCTGATGCGAAAAGCAGGCCAGATTGGAAGGCTTTAGACACCATTATTGAATATTGATGAAAGGATTGCTTCAATTTAACAACTAGTCTTGTTGGCTTCTTTTCTATTAGTATAACATGTGCTCACCTGTTGCTGCCTTAATGGCACGTACGTTACATGTGGCCTTCACTCGAGCAACCAAATTTGTCTAACCAGAGTAGAGTTTTGTATAATAATTTAGATTTGTAATTAATTACTACGGCATTTAAGGTTCAGTCCTTTATTTTCCCCATGTATAAAAAATAAATTAAATTCTCCGTAGTTTCCACGAGATTAACTAATCTCAGAAGTATCCGGAGTCGTTTCACGTGTGCATATTTTTGTTCCCCATATGGACTAATGATCTTGTGAGTAGAACACAGAATTGATTTACAGGGCGCCCAATGAGTTAACTGGGCCCAGAATGTTATTGGGCTTTACTTTCCCCCGTAGGGACCAGATTTGTATTGACTTCATTTTAGGTCCATTTGCCTCACTTTGCTGGATTTTGATTCGAATCTTGCTACATTCCAAACTCCAACCCAACCGAAGAGCCTTTCGGTAATTAACAGATACTGTTAATTTTCCAATTTTTTTTTCTTTTATTTTGCCAGCATTATTAGTAATTAGTAGTATTGTTTATATAGATTCAATAGACAACTTCCATTTCGGTGTTAGTATCACAACAACAACTCAATCATTTCTATGCTTTGCTTGATTGTTGCTCCAAATACATTGCATTTGCACCCAACTCAAGCCCAGTACTCTCCAAATATATATACATTGCCATATCAATTTATCGAATTGGAGATGATTAATCAAATATTTTTTTTCATGCAATTCTTTACGTTATGGAGAAAAAAAGTCTCGATGTAAAGATTCCTTCAAAGTTGTTTTATTCTTCACAGGAAATTCAGTTGACTTGATTGGAACAGGAGAGATAATGATCTCCATACCCCGCTCCATCCTCAATTTAGCGACACCAAAAGGATCTTATGTATGTACAACCATCTCATTTGTTTGTTGCACTACTTAAATATATTAGAAACTTATTTTAATGGTTGAGAATATCTCAAATAGAATTCCTAAAGACTATTGACTTTGAAACTTTCTTTATACAACACAAAACCTAAAAGAAACTCGTAAATAGTGTCATTAGAAACGTCATACCATCTAGAACCCAGGATCAAACAATAAATTTGAACTCCGGTCAATTTAATTCAATTAAATTCAACCGCAAGCCTTCTAGAAGGAATATTTCCATTAGCCTTCTAGAAGGAACATTTTCAATAGCTATTTGCTGTTGAGCAAATACATTTCAGCAATTTGAACAAGAAATTCTAAGCCAATGAAGATCATCATGACATCTAATTAGCCAGATTTTAAGTCATGTTTTGTAAAACAAATTTCTTCTCACTTGTACCTATTACTGGGTTGGGGCCTTTGGTTTGGGTCAGGTATGGTTGAACTTGAAAAGACACATTGTTACATTGAAAGTTGCTTATAAAAAAAGGATTGTTGAACCGTAGCAGAACATATCAGATCTTAGATTCTTATAGTGAGTTCGTTTTAAGTTAAAACACTCTCATTAACATGTTATAAAATTACCCAATTCCCAACTCAATGTATTTGGACCTTGAATTTCAAACAATTATGATTTCTACTACAATAGTTTCTCCGCCATTTTGGTTACCTTTGACAGCCGCCGCCTTTGCTTCCGGTAACTAAATCCACACCCATATGGCCTTCGGCGAGCCTTTTAGGTATCGATCTAGTCAAAAAATGTTTGGGCAGCACTAGTCAGCTCTTTCATGTAGAGTAATCCTCGACGATGGTCCAGAGAATTTGAACACGCCGTAAGATTGAACCGTGGGAACAAATCTACAGGGTTTTCCTCTGCCCTTGCAATTGACCAAGAAATCTCTTGGCCGTACCGGGGAATCCTTGTTAGGTTTGATTGGAAGTTGACTAGGAAACCTTAACAAGGGTTGTGCATAAGAGACTCCCTTGCGGGAGATGTGACAAAGAATCCCTTGCTGGGATTGACTGGAGGTAGACTAGGAAACCTCGACAATGGTTGTACGGAAGAAATCACTTGTCAAAGATGCGACAAAGATGGCCGGTGATGGAACGAGAGGACGGGACTTGATGTGGCTGGGTTGAGAATAGGGGTGATTTGGTCTATTTGGTAACCAGATTGCATAAATGACCCGACCTAGAACAAAAAAATGCGTTAATTGGGTTATATAAACGTGAAATGAACTGGTCCTTAGTTAACTTGTAAACCCAAAACTCATAGCCTACACGGATATTGAAGTAGATAAATAAAGGCCTAAAGACACTTTTAGTACTTGAACTTGTGTGACCCATACATTTTACCCCTTGAACTACGAGTCAGTCCAACTCGCCCCCTAAACTCCAGCAGTCGAGATTCCGATGGCAGAAGAGATGGCTCCGGCTGCTAGAGTTAGATTTATATTTTATCTTTTTTTTCCTTCTGGTGTCCAATTAGTTTATTGGGATTGTCCTGACATGAATCCTGTTGTTCTTTAAATTTCAATTAAAACACAACATTTTCTTGATTTTGAGTTCGTTTATTTACTTCTCTTTTTGTTTCCTTTCAGTCTATAATAGAAATGGGGGAGTTCTCTGGCGAGTCAAAGCGGCGATATCAAGACAGAACAGGCAGCGCCGGCAGAGGTTTAATAAAAGGATCAGTTACGAAGTCAGGTAAGGAATCAAATCATAAAATCAACCTAAATTTCTGCAGTGGCTTCACATCAAATTAACCATTTGTGAGGTAGAAGAAAAGTTCACACGGGTTCAGTTCAAAGGCCAAAGCTTTGGGATGTTAAAGTGATCCCAATGTTGATGAATGCCGAGATGTACATATCATCATTGATGCTGAGATGAAGTTCTTGCTTAAGGTTCATCCACTTAGCCTGACAGTATCGTTTATTTTCTCCCCACTGCCTCCTAGCAATTAGGCATGGAAAATGACGTGTTGATTATTCTGAATTAATTGTGTTCTGTCATTGACTGAAATGAGCTTTTCTCTTGTTTTTCTCATAGAGCGAGCCTTGATACTAGTGTAACTGAAAGAAAAAGAGATGCCTCAGAAGTTCTTGCACAAGCATTGCAAGAGAAAGTTTGACTAGTAGACATCAGCTGATTCTCACGTCATAGCCTGTATCTAAGTTACGGCGCCGAATGACGTTTGTTTGTTGGCTATTCATGTGCTGAGCGAGCTGGGCATAAGGGGTGAAGTGTTCCATTTTTGCATGTTTAGGAGGCGAGTTGAACCGAGTCGTAGTCTATGGGTTAAAGTGTCCGCTTTACACGAGTTCAGGGACCAAAAGTGCCTTTAGGCCATAAATAAATACACTTGTACAACAAAAGGGTTACAGTAATAAAATTTCAAACATTTACAATCTCAGGCCGTAAAAAAGCCGGCTGTAGAAGTTCACTATATTTACAATATGGTCCAAGTCACCAGCATTGATCAGTTTCCCAGGATCGCCGTGTAAACCCAGAGACGCCAGATGCCGACACGACACACGATGATCCCACCGACCGCCGTTTCGGGAACAGAAAATTCCTGTCATAATCGGCGCGCTTCTCGGGATCGGACAGCGTGGCGTATGCCTCGTGAACCTTGATGAACTCCTGGGCGGCGTCTCCTGTCTGCCCGGCGGCTGCGTATACGTCTGGGTGAAGCACTCTGGCCAATTTCCGGTACGCAGCCTTGACTTCTTGGCAGGAGGCACTCACCTGGATCCCCAAAACCTCGTAGAGAGACGACGGAGACGAAATGTGGGGACGCACCCTCTCTGCCGTCGATGCGCAAGCGGCGGAGATGCGAGGTGGCCTGAAATGAACGCGGGTCGGGGCACAAGCAACGGGCTCGTTGGAGGAAACTTTGGATCCAAAAAATTGGGCGGAGGATGCGCTGAGGGATGTAAAAGTGTAGGATGTTGAAGCCATTTTTGGGTTTGGATTCAGAGAATTGGTCGCTGGATTGCTGCTTTGCTGGGAGTCCTACTCGTGTGGCTTGCTGTAAGATAAGGAATTGTCAAGTGGAAGATTGTTGGGGAGTTGGGAGTTGGGCAACGGTATTTATGGAGGAGGTTAACCATGGTTAGTTTCGGCGGGTTAAGGCTTATCCACTTTCTATTTGGAGGTACCAGTTTGCTGACTCAGCGAACCGTCGGTGCCGAGGTATCTTGAACGCGTTAACACCGGGTTGACCCTTTGGAATCCGTTAAGCCTGGATATAAAAATCTGAGCATATTAAGTGGATCCAAGGGCTAGTTTAAGTTGGAAGATTCTTTAGCTCAATTTATAACAATACTAGTCTATTACGTTAGGTCGGCGGAACACTGTCATTTTCAATTCTCTTGTCATTATGAGTTTATGTGTAATTAGGATGAGGTGTGTACAACTGTGAACGGATCAGGTTTTTCTGAATAACTCAAACTCAGGCTTCCTTTAATGCTTATTAAGCCGAGTTTTATCGAGCTAAGACTTGAGTTTGAAAGTAAACTTGATATTTTATAGAGATAAACCTGACCTTGTAAGTACCTTACTTTTTTTTGTTAGGGAGTCTAACAGGGCCTCAATAATAACATATATAATACTTTAATTATCTAGTTAATCAAAAAATTATTAGTTTAGTGAAAATCCATGTCGATGTGTCGATGTACAAGGGAAAGAACATGGAGAACACCGGTTTGGTTTACAGAGACCATGAGGGCAAGGTATGCTTTGCTATTTCACAGGGGATGCCTTCATAGGGGAATATCGTATAGCATTTAGAAGCTCTTACTATTCTTAGTAGTCTTCAAAAAATGTGAAAGTTTGGGTTTAAAAATATTATCCTAAAGTCAGATTCTTTAAATTTAGTTAATGCTTCTTAGAAGGGGGAATCATCTTCTTTATTTTATTTTGGAGACATGGTAAATAAGGCTCTTGTCTTGAGTAATTTTTTTTATTCTTGCATTTTTTTTCTTTTGTTCGCCAAACAGGGATCGGTGTTGCTCATACCTTTGGTTGGGTTGTTTGGGAGGCCCCTCTCCTGGATTAGTTGTTCTGTTGCAGTGATTCAGTCTAGTTGAACAAATTACTTTTTTTTTTTCTAAAAAAGAAGAATTATTGGTTTAAATAGCTAAATTAAACATAATAAATTTCATAAAGGCTCTTTATTTGAGCTTGGTAGGTTTCGGACCAAGCTCAAGCCTTAAAATTAGAGCTTAAGCCCGAGTTGTACCAATAACTTAACTGGGTTTGGGCTCGGCATGACCCATTTACACCGCTAATTTTATTATTCAGTAATTAATTTATAATTTTTATTTTAAAAATTAGTACATAAATAAAAAAAACTGTATATATAAATAATTAATAAAGACATATATGTCAAAAATATAATTTTTTTATTTTTTTCTAGCAAACAATAATATGAATAAATTCAAATCAAACTATTTGAAAAATTCAAATATTTCAAAGAATATATGATATAGAGAATATTATTTTTTGTAATAACAGGTATACCTCATGTCATCCATCCAAAATAGGCTCCTAAATTTCATGTGAATCTCATTTGCATAAATAACTCAAATCTATTTGTAATTTCAAAAGTAATGATATTCTGTCATATAATTATAATTTGTGTAATTATGTTAGAGATAATATATTTAAAATTATCAATTATGTAAATAGGCTACCTCTTTAAAAATTTGGAAGTGTACTTGATTTTCTCAGTTCATGTCTAATTGTCATGCCAAGGTGTACCACCTCAAAGAAAACAAGCAAGATGAAGAACCACATGCCATGCATCTTGAGGCCACTTTAACGAATTTATGGAATAAAAACCTTGCGCATTTGTCTAGCAGTCAATTAGAAGTCACCTATTCCCGACCTTCGGGTATAGTAGTGAGAACATCAAGACGCCTCACAGTCCACCCAGGTTCAAGGCGCACATCTCCACACATCTCTCTCCTTACTTCTAATCTCTATACATATACCTGCTTCGAATTACAAAAAAAACACAAAAAAAATAGAAGTCATCTTGAGTCTATCTTTATTTAACTTTAAGGAGGTTTGCAAGTACTATTCAGTTTGTCCCTTAGTTAAGTTCTCCGTGTCACTTTTCCCTTTAAGCAGCTTGCAGTGTTCCTTTTGAACTTACTCATGGATATACGAGGACCTTATCGAAGAGCCACAATCAATTATGTTCATTATTTTTTCACTTTAATTCATGATTACACTAGGTGTGTGCCAAATCCGGTCTAGGATGAAAGCACCCAAAGATTGTGAAGTTCCTGTTTTTATTTTGACCAGAAAATTGTGAAGTTCCTTATTTTATGGTTTTGTGAGAATTTTGAACTCAAATAGATTCTTTGCGGACACATTGCTGGATCGGAGCCAAAGCCGTCCCTTTTCTTTTCTTTTATTTATTTATTTTTTGCTACATAATACCGTCAATAATTCAACATAATAATCTTCGAGCATGTGATGATTAAATGACTGTACTTTAAATATTTGAAAATTTCAAAAATAATACTCCCATGAAATAATCTAGTGATGAGATAAAACAAGAAATTATTAGTACGAAAAAATAATACCACGTATTAAAGACTAACAACGAAATCAAATAAATAATGACGTCCCTGAAAAAATCATGTCACTGCAGGGACGGTGGAAAAGCAAATGGATAAGCTCAAAAGGCGGCAATTACAAGTGGGTCAGGGACGACAGAAGAGCTAGCTGTGTCTGTCTGGGAAGCCAAAACAGTCGGCTGCCCTTGCGCAGCCGTTGCTTTCACTCGTTTTGACGCTGACGCCTCATGGCACCCCACCGGGGACTTTCCAGCCACCTCCCCATCAAGCAATTCAGTAGAATCTCAGCAGATTTCAAGAGGTGAAATGACAACCTCGGATGAGTAAAACTTTGCACAAAAGTTTTGAGTTCAACTCACAGTATCTTGTTAATATCAAGTGGTCAAGTCTCTTTTACTACAATAATCTTGACTACAGCCATCCGTGATCACCGTCAAAGCGGTCGCTAATAGATTGCAGAAAATATTTTGGAGATTTGTGGCAATCATTTGATCACCGTTTTAAGTTGGTCGCTAAAACGGTTGCTATGACCAGTGGCGGAGCTATATTTCTAGGCTCGGGCCAGGCTAGGCGGATATAAGACTAACAACGGCCAAAACTTAGGAGAAAAAAAATTATTTAAATAATTATTTATAAAATTAACTTTTATAAAAAAGTATTTAAATAATTATTTAAAATGTTTACTTTTTGTTGTAAATTCATTTTTAAGTTCTCAACTGCTGTATATTTGTCTCAATTTGATCATTAATAACATTAACTGTTGGTCAAATGGTGAATTTCAATATTAGACAATGATTTTGGATGAATATGCAATAGTTGGGAGGTTGAGGACACAACTTGCAATAAAAAATAAATATTTATGACTGCTGACGCAATTTACCCTTTTAATATTCTTCACCAATTTGGGGGGGCAAATATCATACTTGTTCCTTAACTCCTTACAAAATAACCAAATTAGTATCTAATATTTATAAACTTCCAAAATTCTCGCGGGTCAGCAGCACCCCCTAGCCATACATGGCTCTGCCATTGGCTAGGACAGTCTCTGTGGCAACCGTTATATTCAATGTTTTTAATGAGCTCTACATTAAAGTGAATATATTCAAATTAGGAGGGTTAAGTTGATAGGTGCTTCAAAGATTCCGGTAAATGTGTAACACGGAAACAATTTGGGGAACCAAAGGTGTATATTAAGCCTATAAAAGGAGACGGAAACAGTTCAAGTTCTTTCTCTCTCTCTCTCACGTTTCTCCTCCCGTAGAGAAGAATGAACTTCCGCTGCCATCCATGGCGGCCATCAATGAGACATTTATATGGTTCAATATGGATTATCATCCTCTTTAATTTTTCCTAAAAACATTTCTTCATATTCCATTTAAATTTGGGTAAATTTCATTTATAGTCCTTAACCTTTTAGCGTAGTCCTAAACGGGTCCCTAACCTTTATTCTATCCTCTTAAAGTCCCTAACCTCCATATTTTTGTCTAATCGTGGTCATTCCGTCATTTTCAGGGTTAACTTTTACAGAATTTTTATGAAAATGACAACATTGGTCCTACATTTTCTTATTCCTACTTAAATTATCCTCACACTAATAAATTTGACACTACAACCATCATCTCCCCTTCTCTCCCTCTCTCATAATCTCGTCATCCTCCTTGTATTTCTTAGCCATTCCGCCATTCACCTCGCATCTCTTGGCTGTTTCTAGCCATTCACATCGTTCCGTCAACCTCGATCCAACTCGGTCTCACTGTCGCTCATCCGCCTCTATCTCACCGTAGTGCGTCCACCTTGATCTCACTATCGCTTGTCCGCCTTGATCTCACCGTTGCATCATTCTCCTCGCCGCTGTTCATCCGCCTTGATCTTGCCCTTTGCCCTTTGCTTGTCCGCCTCCTCTACCTGTCGCTCTCCTAGATCTGATGATTTTTTTGGAATTTTGAGATTTTGGGTTGTTGTGCAAAGAAATATTTGAATTGTTGTGATTTTCGTGATTTTGGTGCAGATCAGATCTGATTTTTCATTTTGGTTTAATTTTTTAAATTTTATTTTTTAATTTCATTTTTCATTATTTAATTTTGGATTAATTTCTTAATTTAGGTTTCATTTTTTTGTTTTATTTTTTATTTTTGTGCAGATTTGATAGGGTTTGAATTTTTAATTTTTAATTTTTGTGATTTTGTATTGAATTTGAAATTTTTTTATTAATTTATCTTGTTTTGGATTGATTTTGTAATTTTTAGAAATATAAAATATATTTTTTTGTAAATATAAAATATAATGTTAGTAAAATATAAAATCTATTTTAAATAAATATTTTATTTTTTAAAAAAAGTAGCAGTTTCCAATGACTTAACCCGTTGGTAATTATTATAATTTTTTTTGAATATTTACAATTTTACTAGCAACTTTAACCGCTGATAAAATACCAACAGGTTGAGCCATTGGAAGATTACCAACGGTTTTGTTTTGGAAAAAATTTCACCTGCTGACAATTATAGGTGTTCAACGGGCTGGACCGGCCGGTCTTGGGCCTACGAAATTTGGGCCCAGGCACAGCCCGGGTTGACATGTGCCGGGTCCATGCCGGTCCTGATCCGGTCCCGTGCCGAGCTGGGCCGAATCCGAGCTGGCCCATTAATTTTTAAATTTTAAATTTGTAATTTTTATTTTAAGGTTTAGTTTTAATTTTTTATTTTTAGTCTTCAATTTTAAATAACTCATTATAAAATATGACGAAATACAATATTATGTTAATTAATCATAGGTTAAATCAGTAACTTAATAAAAATAAAAATAAAAGGTAAGAAATTAACCAAAAAGTTTTGAAACTATGATATATTTGATTTTGAGTTAAACGAATTTTTTTTAACCTTTATTAAGTCAATTATTAAAACCTTAATGACTAAAGTTATTTCTTCATGCTAAAGTAACAAACCATGATTACCAAGATTTTACTTTGCAAGACAATAAATAAAATAATGACAAAAAAAATTAGAGATAAAGATAATAAATTATTATCATCAATGTCTTACCTTAGAAAATAGTACATAAACCAACAAAAAAAAATTTGGGGACCAACAGAGTAAATTGAATAACTAGATTAATAGTTATCCTAAGCTTATCTTTATATTTTTATAATTACTTGTTGTAAGAGTAAAACTGTCATTTTCTTTTTTTTTTTTAATTTTCTGAACGTTGACTTCCTGACCGTTGCGCGCCACCGTTGTGCCGGGCCGATGCCGTGCCGTGCCGGGCCCAGGCGCCTCCTGGGCCGTGCCGAGCCCACTTGGCTCCCCCCATCTTCCAAGCCCATAAACGGCCCACATGAAGCCGGTCTTAAAATGGGCCCGTGCCGTGCCGGTCTTGGCCGGGCCTGGGCCGTGCTTGACGCGAGCTGGTCCCGAGATGGGCCGTGTTAGGACCGGCCCAATGAACACCTATACTGACAATGGAGATAAGGATACAAGGATGTGATTTTAGGTAAATGAGTTGAGATTGTGTCAGCCGGAGATTGTGAAAGAGAGAGAGGGGGGGAGATGATTGTTATAGCGGGAAATTTATTAGTGTGGGGGTAATTTGAGTAGGAATAAGAAAATATAGGGCCAATGTTGTCATTTTTCATAAAAATTCTGTCAAAGTTAACCCTGAAAATAACGAAATGACCACGATTGGACAAAAATATGGAGATTAGGGACTTTAAGAGGACAGAATAAAGGTTAGGGATCCATTTAGGATGATGCTAAAAGGTTAGGGACCATAAATGAAATTTACCCATTTAAATTTTGATAGATCTATAGTTAAAGTTCAATTATCTAACCGTTTCTCTTGTATTTTTGGTTTGTAGGTTGGTTTTTTAGGTTTGATACTTTAAAGAAGGTTTTTTATTAGGTGGACAGGAGTTGATTGCCTCCTTTTTTGGAAGCGGCCATCAGCGACAGCCTTACTAGAATAACGGCAGCTCTTAATTAGGTGATTATATCGTTCGACTCTGATTTTCCTCACCTTTAACTTTACCTAAAGAATTATCTTCAAAATCATTTTAGATTTTAATAGATCTTTAGTTAAAGTTCAATCCCTAACAACCTTTTATGTTTTTTTTTCTTTTAGATTAGCTTTTTGGCTATGGTGCTTTGAACGAAATTGTTCGCGGGGTAAAGAACCCTTTTACAGCCTCCTAGAGTAGTAGCCACCTCTTGCATTGGACTTATTGCAAATTTGTTTCATATACTATTATTTGTAGTTAATTAGCATTTGGGTTCATACAAATTGCAAATATGTAATCCATTTTGAATGAAAGAATTAATGTACATAAATTTAATTGGTTTTATGAGTAAATGATTTTTTTTTTTTAAAACAATTAATGTGAACGGTCATTTCAAGTGGTCGCCTTAGCGACTGTCTGGGCAACCGCTTGTTTTAGTTTCCAATTCAGTCATCAGACAGTGGCCACCCCTTAACGATCAAACTTTAGCCACCATCTGGCCATCAAACTTTTTAGTCGCCCAAAAGTTAAGTTAGTCATCGTTATGCCACCAAATAGCTAGTCGCTCCAAAAGAATTATGTTGTACTGTTTCCATTTGGACTACATACATTTCTTGTAGTTGCAAACTTAAAATTCTTTATTATGTAACTTTTAATGGAAAATTACAACATTTGGGGCATGATTTATGACATAATTCCCGGGTTTTCTCCAATTATTGGCATCACACTCACAACTATTGTAGCCGATGATAAGTGATATTAATGAATTTACATTGGGCTGCAGATAAAGAAAGGGGATGTCGTCATGCTTATGGCTAAATGGAGGTACTCTGGGAAGTGGTCAATGACGCACGTTTTATTGACCTTGGTTTCCACAACTTGGACTATACCTTGTAACATGTTTGTTTTGAAGGGGTGCTAGTTCATGAAAAATTGAATCAGGAATTTGGTATTTTAGCCTGAGAAACATGTTTCTTGGAACCTATATCAGGCATTTTTGTGTTGTATGTTTTGGCCATTATAGACTTCAGATTTACTTATTGGGTGGACCATACTTGTTTCACAAGCATCTGTAGAGGTTTGAGTTGATGCGGACTTTGGAATCAGAAGGTGAGGAGGTCATCAGGTGGCATGTTAACATTAATGGGGATGTCTCAATTGTTGAGAAGCTTGAGGAGTAAAAAATGGGGTCTAGAATATTAGACGAAGAACTCGAAAACCCTCTAGGAACATATTAAGGTGATGAAAAGGAGATTAGATATGCTTTTGGCCCAAAATGTGTGTGATGACTCAGTAAATTTATGCCTATGAATTGACGAGGACCTAAATCTTCTATATGCAAAGATGAGAAATTCTAGAGTCATAGAACAAAGGCTAGTTGGTTGAAAGAAAAAGATTGTAACACAATATTTTTTCACTAAATGGCATCTAGGAAGAAGCATATAGACTATAGGCAAAATTATCTACACCCCCCTGAGATTTAATTGAACTTGCACTTTTGTTCTCACTGTTTCATATACCCACATTTATCCACTTAAAAGTTAACATACCTACACTTACCTCCTTCAAAACTAACTTCGTTAATGATTGTCACCATAAAAATGGGCAAAAAAAACACTTGATTTATCTAGAGGTGATTATTTGGTTTTTTCGGTTTAAACCGAACCGAATTAGTCTGTTTATTTAATTTTTAGTTTTAGATGATAAGAAAATCAAATTAATCGAATTAATCTATAAAACCGAATTCAAATCGAACCAAAATAGTTTGGTTCAATTCAGTTCAAACTGAATTAACCAAAAAAATGGTAGTGAAATTCTATAAGAGATGAAATGAAAGAGAGAAATTTTTTTTGTTTTCAAATTTCATTCAATATAAAAGATTCATTGTCAATGAATAGAAAGAAAATAAGAATTCAAGCTAATTTGAGTTACTTTATAGCTTTATTGTTTATGAAAAAAATTTAAAAAAAAATCTGGTATAAAAAATTTCGGCTAATTCAGTTGCCGAATTAACCAAATTTCAAAACCGAACCAAAATTTTTGTTATTTGATTTTAATCGAAACTGAACCAAATTAACCGAACCGAATTTTCAACTTATTTCAATTTTTTTTTATTTGAACCGAATACTGATTACCCCTAGATTTATCCTCACTATTAACTTTTGTTGCTTTTCCAATTGGTAGTTACCAACGCGTAGAACCGTTGGTAATTATTTCCAACGTGCACGCGTTGGTAACACACTAAATTTTTTTTTTGTTTTTTTTTTTACCAACGGCTAGTTAGCAATGGTCACGACCGTTGGTAACATTCCAAGTTCCCTGTGTTGGTAGAATTTTTTTTTTTTTAAGGCTAATTTACCGTTAGCCATTGGTAAAATGGTTTTTAAATTCTTCTTCTTCGTTCCAGCTACTTCAGTCGCGAAATCAGGCAAGGAGGAGGAGAGGGAAGTTCTGGTTTCACGAGTTCAAGCGACGCCGTCAATTGGCGTCCAACGTTCGGCCGTTTTGTGCCGTTTTGGGATCCATTTCGTAGATCAGGTCGTTCTCAGCATGGGTATGTGTATATTTAATAGATATTTGCTAATTTTAGGTATATATTTGCAAAAAAATTGTGGAGGGATTTTGATGCATTATTGTTTCAGTTTCAGCTCTTATTTGAGGTTTCATAGCTTCTCATTGTTACATCCCGTAGCTTCTGAAGTTGGTAGAAGTACGTTTATAATTTTTTTCTGTTATCCAAATTTTTTTTTAGGGAAAAAAATTGTATTTTATTATACAGTGTTCTAATTAAAATTTATGTACTATGACTGTGGTTATACATTTTTTCTGGTTATTTTAGTTGGGTTTTTTTTCATTTATTTTGTGTTAATTATTTTTTATTTATGGGTAATTTTAGTGATTGAAAATGTGAAGATGAAATTTTTTTATAGTATTTAATTATGTTGAAGATAGGTATTTTCAATTTCCATATAGATGGTTTATTTCATTTATTTTTTCTATATTCTTTAGATCATAATTAGTTGACTTCAGGTTTAGTTTGAGTGATTTAGTGTTGAGTAATAGTACCAATAATAAAATAATAATAATAATAATAATTATTATTATTATTATTATTATAAGATTTACCCAATAATATAAACATAATAAAAGTAATAATAATAATTAAGAAGAGTACATAGTTGTAGAAGTAAGTTAGAAAATAATAATAATTAATGAAACTAAGTAATAATAATTACCTTAATCATAAGAACAATAAGAATGAGGAAAATAATAATGTAATAATACGCTTAATAATAAGAATAATATGAAAAATATAAACAATAATAATAATAATAATAATAATAATGATTAGTATAATAATAATACAAAACAAAATTATTTGTACCAAATTTTTATAATAATAGTAATAGTTCTAATAATAGTCATAATAATATTATGTCCAAATAATAATAATAATAATACTAATACTAATAATTATAATAATAATAATAATAATTATTACATTTTTTTGTAATAATACGCGTGTAGATTAACGTTTTTTATTCATTTTTAGAAATTTCTTATATTACCAGGATATTAAGTTTCTCCCCTTTTTTCAGTTTCTCCCTGCATCTGTGAGCTTGAAAACGTACCCATTGTTTTTCCTCTCCATTTGAAGTTGTTCGAGGTAAGTTTCATTTTTTTTCCTTCCGAAATGAAAACGGGATTTCTGAAGGGAAATTGTTTTTAATTATTAATATTGATAATAAAACTTATGTGTTGTCACTATGGTTTGAACATAGTTGTTGGTATTTGAATATGCAATTTATGTTAATTATTTGTTCTCTATGGATATTATTTGTGATGGATTATAGTGAATATGCAATATCTTTGTGCATTGTTTTTAATTATGTTAGAGGTAGATAGTTTTAGTTTATGATATAGATTATTTTATGGAATGATTATTTGTATAATTTGATGGTAATAGGTTTAGTTATGGTTTAGTTGGAGTGATTTAGTGTAAATGGTTATATTATGTCACGGTGTAATAATAATAATAATAATAAATAATAATAATAATAATAATAATAATAATAATAATAATAATAATAAGATGTACCAATAATATCAAAATAAGAAGAGTAATAATAATAATTAATTAATATGTGTACGAGAGGAGTAGTATGAACTTATAAAATAATAGTAATGAACCTAAGTAATATTAATTAATTAAGTATGATATGTTCAATGTTATAACGTTAATACTAAGAACAATAAGAATGTTAATAATAATAATGTAATAATATGTTTAATAATAACAATAATATTAAGAATAATAATATTAGTAATAAAAATAATTCTATTGATGATGATTATAATAAAAATCATACTAAAACTAATTTTACTTATATGCATGGGACATCATAATAATTTTACTTATAAGCACGGCATAGTCATAACAATAATATTAGTAATAATAATTATAATTCTGTTATAATTATAAATAAAAATAAGTATAATTATTATTATAATAAAAATATCATTATTAATAAGACTTAAAAAAATTACAAATAATAATTATACATAATAATTAAAATAATTATTGAAGCATGTACAATAATACCCATAGTTATTAAATTTCAGTAATAATAATACCCATAATAATAATGATAAAAATAATGTATATTTAATTAATACATCATAATAATTTACTTATATGCATGGGACAGTCATAATAATAATAATAATAATTATTATTTTTATTATTATATAAGAATAATATTTATACTACTTACAGAAATACAAATAGTACTAATACATAATAATTAAATTAATTATAAAACAAAGTACAATAATACCCATAGTACTTAAATTTGAGTAATATTACTTACATCATAATAATACTGATAATAATAATGTATGTAATTATTATTATTACATCATAATAATTATACTTATATGCATGGGACAGTCATAATAATAATAGTAATAATAATAATAATAATTAATTATTATATAATAGAAGAATAATATTTATAATACTTAAAAATAGGCAAATAGTAATTATACATAATAATAAAATTAATTATTAAACAAAGTTCAATAATACCCATAGTAATTAAATTTGAGTAATAATAATACCCATAATAATACTGTTACTCGTTATGCATATTATAATAATTATTATATCATAATTATTATACTTATATGCATGCCACAGTCATAATAATAATAATAATAATAATATATTATTATTATTATTATTATTATGATATAAATAATAATAACTTTTGGGTATACTTAAAAAAATGGAAAATTGTAACTATACATAATAATTACAATAATTATAGAACCAAGTACGCGTGATTATTAATAGTTTTGTGATTGTGTTCTTTGATGACAACATGACTCTTTTATTCAAATAGGAACAGATTTAGCTTGTAATGGAGTCAGGCCGTAGTTGGATGTACAGTAACTGTTTCTTGCCTGGCCGAACGGGTTACACACAAGAGTGGGAGGATGAGGTTGATGAATTTATATCATTTGATGTCTCTCATCCTGAAACAATGAGCGGGTTATGCATTCGCTGTCCTTGTCGGAAGTATAAGAATTTGCGATTTAAATAGTGTGACGAGGTTAGAGTGCATCTATACAAATAGGGGTTTAAGCCTTTTTACTTGAATTGGACGGCTCATGGAAAGCCATTTAATGTAGCATCAGATACAGACCCGGGTGTCTGTGGCTTTAATCAGTTTGACTAGGGGTCTTCGACAAATCCATACGAAAGGATGGTATTAGATGCCGTTGGGCCTAATTTCTCACAATTTCCAGAAGAGAATGTTGCGCAGCCGAATAAAAGTGCATAAAAATTTTTCAATCTATTGAATTCGGCATCAACCCCGCTATGGGATGGGTGCGAAAATCATTCTGAGTTATCTGCTGTTGTCCGTCTTCTTAACCTTAAGTCTGAGTATCACATGTCACAAGTATGTTTTAATGGCATTGCCGGGCTGATGAAAGAGACTCAACCTACATATAGTAAGATGTCATCAAATTGGTTTGAAACGAAGAAATTAGTTTCCCAGTTGGGCCTGTCTCACCAGAAGATTGACGTGATGGTCGTCACTCGGAGGATGAGAAGATAGTCGGGACTCTGTGATGGTCGTCATCAACAGGTAAATCATTTCCAAATTTCTTGTGTTATCAGACTTACATAATAATTGTTAGAAGTAATTAAGATTCAGTTGAAATTACTGAGATGTGTAATCAGTTGAATGTTATATGGTTTGTTCCAGACATATATGTTGATGTTTTAATTATGGTGTATTTGAGAATATTTTCTAGAAATTACGTGTGCATATCTGTGTAATCTTTATTGCTGAACAATGCGGGGGGAACTTTACTATTGGTATGTCCGTTTCGAACTTGTTTCAAACTGGGGAAAATACGAAACAACCGAATCCTGGAATGCTAAATATACATTACTAACGCGCAACCGGGGTTTACTAACTAGCGCGCGTTGGTAATTACCGACTGTTATCCGCGTTGGTGCTTACAAACACTGTTACCAACGTGTATGGCAGTTGGTAATTACCAACGGCTTGCTACCAACTCGCACGCATTGATAATTACCAACGCGCATGGCAGTTGGTAATTACCAACCCTAATACCAACTGCCATAAGTTGGTAATTACCAACGCGGCCTCCTACCAACTGTCATGGCAGCTGGTAATTACCAACGCGTATAGCAGTTGATAATTCCCAAATGCCTTACCAACTGCCACGACTGTTAGTACTTACCAACTGCCATGCGCGTTGGTAATTATCAACTGCCATGGGAGTTGGTAACTACAACTACGCGTTGGAACCCAAGCCCGGTTTCTGATCGTTGGTAATTACCAACGTGTTATTACTTGCGCGTTAGTAAAAAAATTTCCAACGAATCGAATACCAACATGCGTTTACCAACTGCTGCACGTTGGTACAATGCGCAGCAGTTGGTAAGTGGCAATTGGTAAACTGTATATTTTTAGTAGTGCCTCCCAGCCTCCTTTTGTATAGCTTTTTCTGTTTTTGTTTGGACGTCCAAGTTCCAACCGCCAACCATAGGTCCATAACACATTAATGCCTTACGGATTCTTGTTTTGTTTCATCCAACCCTAAAGGCGTGTTGTGCTGGTGAGTTTATGTGGACTAGCTAGGAAGTAGCCAAAGCAAAGTGCCAAACCACACATTCACTGAACATATCCGGCGAATAATTAGCTTCGAAAGCGGAGAAGCTACCTAGCTTGAATTTAATTAATGTCCAACTGGAGCCTGGACACGTATTGCATCTGATTTAAATCTGGGTTTGCATTTCCAGTATTGCTAGCAGAACAAAATGATTCCAAATTCTGGAGATCGGCGATTACACTAATTAAATTTAATTAAATTAGGCTAAACACGGCCTATAAGCACCAAAAGGTGACCGGCCAACAAACTCGAGCTTATTTTGATTCTGTTTGTGTCTCCCCGCGTCAACTATGTTCTGTGCAAGAGTTTAGTGCTCGGTTTCAACATGGGCTTCATCGGCAGCCAAGGTTAATGGTGGCTTGCTTGCTGCTCAGGTGCAGCCGAAATGGTAAGCTCCTCCACAAGGTTTCTTAAAACTTAATGTTAATGCAGCCATTTTTCCGGAACTTGCTTCTACATGCATTCGAATTGTGGGTAGCCAGGTAGGGATCATCTTGGCCAACCTTGTTACGTCTACCACAAGAACTTCCTTTGTATCAGTGTGTGATGCAAGTGGAAGCTTTGGCAATTTTTCATGCTTTAATTGAACTCGAAAAAAAGGATGGTGGTCGGGGTAATTCGAGTCGGATCAAACCTCCTTATTGATGCCCTGTTATCTGGAGGTTGTTCCAATAACTGTCCTTTTAGTATTATTTTGGAGAATGTTCTCTCACTAGCTTCTACCTTTACTTATGTTAAGTTTTTATTCAAACGTTGTAATTGTAACTTCTTAGCTCTTATACTTGCTAGAGCTTCACGTTTGCTCGGCCTGTGACAGGTATATGATTTACCTCTTCCACCTCGGATTTCAAATGTGTTGATCTTACATCAAAACTAATATGTGATGCACTTTTTCGGAAAAAACAAAAAAAGTAGATCAAGCCCAAAATCAGAATATTGGACGTTCTGTTTCCTATAGTATGTGATTAGGCTGACAAAGGATCTCCTTGGCCGGCCCACGTTAAAGAACGAAACTTTAGTACTAGCACATGGATAACAATATCCTGCGCTCCGGTCCACAAAGACATAGCTTGGATGGATAAATCAAATAATAGATGTCAATTGGACGTCTAATTGAATCTTTTTAGTAGTCTTTATTTTTTTTGGGACTATAATTTTCTGTTCGGAAGCCTCAGTTGTGTTACAATTAATCCGGATCATGTTCTTCGGGTGTCCAAAAGTCTTTTCTTTCTTTTTAGTGGCACCCTTTAAGACAGGCTCACACGAACTTGGTTGAGAATTCTAACAGGATTGAGGTGCCTTTATCATTTTCCGATAATAGATGATGACCGATGGCATGTAGGGTTGAATAATTGCAAGAGTAAAAGAAGACGGAGGTTATGATTTAGGCTCCGAAAAAGAGGAGCCTAGACCATCCATGACATCCAACAGATTCACCAGTGAGCGCCTTCGAAACAGTCTTGCACCAAAACCCCTTGCCGGAGAGTTCCCAGCACTTCTGCTTACCCATCGATTTCTCTTCTCTTTCTTGTTCCCCTGCTCAAAGTCCTCACTCTTGCTTCTTCCTCTTACTGCTCCAGTTCTCTCAGTAACATTTTCCAGTAAACTTCTCTCCTGCTGTGAGAGCTCAACTCTGCGGATTTTGTTAGGGACATGGTTCAATGAGGGCATTCTATGCATCTTGGTGTGAAACACCGGGGGTTTTGAACCGAGATCTCTTTGTCGTATTAGGATGATCAAGTGATGCAGCCATGCCACTAGCTCAAGGATGTAGACTTCAGTCTTCTGTTTGTCAGCATGATAAAATGTCTGAAGCCGAGTGGGCTTGTCGTTTCTTGCTGTTGTCTTGCAGAATTCATTTCTATCCAAACAAGAACATGATCATGAACGTGCAATGTACTAGAATACGCCAGGAAGATTGCAAGTTATGTTACTCAAGAATGGGACATTAGTGTGTAGGACAAGTAACAACCTATACCGTCTGGTGCATTGCTACAGTTCAATTTTCCAAGGTTATGTTGTTTCCAAAGTAACATAATGGCAAGAAGAAAAGGAGAGAAGCGTCCACATACCCATTGTTTGCCCATTCTCCAACCCATCCGAAGCCCTGATGTGCCCTGTGAAGAAGTGAAAGCATAACATATAAGTTCCATATTCCTCCTAAATGATGGATGTCGAGCATTGTTTAGCTTACTTGATTGTATTTGCTGCAACTGGAACGAGCCAGCAGAGTGTCTTATCCATTTGATCTTTGACATAAGAAATCGAAAGCTGCAGAAAAGAAAGATGTAATGTATCAGTGGAAGCAACAGCTGTGTGGCAACAAATGCAACAAGGAATGAGTCTCGTACATAGAATGACTTGATCTTAAACAAATTCTCGGACTTGCCTTTCCCTTGTCGATGGAATGCAGTTGAGACCTTAGACTTTTCTTGACAGTATCTGGCAGGGCATTGTATAGAGTGTCTCTCACAGTAGGAGGAACAGAAGCCGGATGAGATGCCTGCGGTATTGAACTTTCAGCGCAATTTACATTAGGTCAGCATCACAAAACGGAACAATCACTAGGGATTACCATGCTATCGATTTGATGAACTATATTAGCATAGTGTAAAGCAAGTCCAATGGATCCAAGTGTTTGAGGACTCTCGCTAGGCTGTTTTCGTGTTGATCTTGTTTCTGTCACAAGTATTGAGCTTGTGAGAATGAAGCATCAGCCTTTGAAACAGTTCAAGAAAAAACTCATTGCAAGAGAAATCGTTACCTTCAAATACTTCAGCAATAGCTTGATGCATGTAGGCAACAATGTCAACAAGCTTCTCCACGACCTGCATACAAAAGAGGGAGCAACATCAACAACAAGCTATCGTTATTTGACATAATTTGTCACATCCTGCAAGAGCAAGCAGCCTTTGACTTTGGAGAGGACTGATTTATGTTGTAGTGGCATCCAGTTGAACACACTTCAAACGGGATGTATGTGGATTGCAGTGGTTCAAGGGAATCAAGAAAACAATATTTGATCTGGCATCAATGAATTAGAACTTCATGACTCTCCAGCAGCTGAAATAACAGGCTCGACATTCCTTACCTCTTCCAGAGTCTTCGACCAAATAGATTTCTTTTTCAAGCTCCTTACAAGCTTTCTTTGTTGTTTTATTTCACTTTGTAAGATTGTGAGACTCTCTCCTGTAAAAGCATGGAAGTGCTACTGATAAAGGAAATGCCACAATAACAAGTTGCTAAATGTCCAATTTCACACCAATCGAGGACATATTAAAGCAAGACCAAATACGAGAAGGATTCTAGGACTCCTGACCTTTTCTTGGGAGTTTTAAGGAATCTGCTTCCTCAATCCTATGAGCGTAATCTTGCTCAAATCTATCTAGAGCATTCATCTCATGATATAGTTCCTGATTAAGCATGTAGAATTAGTTAGATTCCTGAAGGCTGAAGCAGCAGAAGAGAAACGGCTACCTCTCTTAGCAAGCAAACACATTCAAAGAAAAGCAAAATTTGAAACAAATAAAAGAAGAGAAACGAGCTTAAACATACAGAAGTATACTGAGCCATAGTTGTCAGCTCTTGCATTGCAGCTTCTGCTTCATTTCTCAGTGATATATGAATTGAATGGTCTGATTCTAATCTGGCATACATATATATACACACACAACAAAGTGAGCGCAGTTTGCCAATATAAACCAAAATCACTCACGGCAACAACGTATCTTACTTTGAAAAATAGCGGCCAAGGCTATGCCACTGAAGGTCTCTACACAAATCTCCAAACCTGATTACTTCTTTTGAAAAAGCGTCTAGCTCATACCTGCAGAAATATGATAAAAGACAGTTCCACAGTATAACATGAAGCTGCAAAGCAAAAAGACAAGCTTCAACACACACATAGGCATTTTGATGGTATAGTAATAGGTATACCTCTTGTCAGCAGCTGCAATACATAGTAACTCCTTGGTATCTCCAGAAACTAGCTTCTGGACTGCTTCTGAGGGGAAAGTTTCCTTTTTGAAGAGCTTAATGTTTTCTCCAGAAAGTGATTGTAACAAGTTGGAACCTTTTGCTATTGTATTGGCTACCTCAAATGCCAATATAGAAATTTTATTCCCTCTTGAAGCCATCCCAGAAACAAAACCACTCCTAGCATTCAGATTTGTCATGCTACTTCCAAGTGTGTCCAGAACTTCCACTGCCATCTCTATCCCTGCAATGCTTGCCCTCCGTACTGAGCCCTTCCTAGAACCCTTCATTTTGATTTTTTTTAAAAAACAAGAAAAATAAAAAGCCAAAATTATTGAAAAAAGGAAATAATTTAAATTCTAGTGGATTATGCGCATAATTATGTCTCCAATCATTATTGCTACATCGATTTTGTAGAATTCTCGTTTGTTGAAACATTATGGGTTTAGTATTTAGTTTCTTATAGAACTTCAGTTCAATTCATGAAAAGTAAAAACAAATCCAAATTCTGGTGCAAGATACGGGAAATTGAAATTACTCTGGAGGCTGTTGATCCTGAGGGCCTCAGTTCGGAAGAAAAGGAAGCTGGTAATGGGCCAGAATCAAATCTCTCTCGCTGGTTCTCATAGCCAACGTCCTCTGTTTTCAAATTACCGGTAGTAACATTTGCCTCGTGTTTTCTGGAACCATTGAAAGAGTTGAGATGCCCTGAGAATTCAGAACTGATCTTCTTGGTTCTTTGAGCGTTTGCTCCACCAGAGCAAAGCCCACCCATTAGCTTATTTCTCCTGGAACAAGCTCTGAAACAGATTGAATTGTGCTATTTTCTATATTGAGCAGGAAACCGAAGAAACTAGGAACAGAGACTCTGAGATGAGATCGAAGATAATAGGTAAGGAAACCCAGAAAAAGGGTAATGGAGAGAAATGGACCGAGAAAAGTCGAGCAAGACGATTGTGAGAGGAGCCCTGGGACGGTCCTTAGAAATATTGCACTCCTAGCAAATTCTTGATTGACCAAAATCAACCTCCGTGTTGTTTTGTTCATTATTATTTGATTTTTATTAAGTGAAAAAAGGGCAGACGCGTACTGGGTTCGAAGGAAATCAAAAGAATAATCGTTGATCTGCTCGGCGGATTGAACATTAAATAATGAGATAAAAGACTGGGAAATGAATTAGGGATAGCTACGATTTGCCCCCTGAGGCTTATCTAAAACTACACTTTATCTCTTTCTGTTTCAGAAATCTACAGTTAGCCCCTACCTTTTTAATATGGTCCAACAGTAACTTCTGAAATCTTAATTTAGATATTACAGTAGTCATTTTCTAATAATTTTAATCTGTATAATATTTTTTTACAGTTAATAGATATTTTAAATTATCAGTTTTTTTCTACATTTATTTTGATTTTTAAAAAAGTATTGTCTTTAAATGTCAATTAATTGTAAAAAAAAATATATTATACAGATTGAAATTTCTTGAAGATGGTAACCGTACAATCTAAATTAAGATTTTAGAAGTTATTATTTAACTGTATTAAAATATAGGGGATAAAGTGTATATTTTAAAATAAAAAGGGACAAAGTGTGATTTTATTTAAACCTTATGGGACAAATTGTAATTAATCCAATGAATAAAGCAATCTCGACTGATTGTTCTTGCTTTTATTTATCTTTTGTTAGGAGCAAAACGTAAGGTGTGAAATGAAACCGCGAGAAGACGTTCAAGTCTCGCCCGCCAGGCCTGAGTTCTGATGCAACTCGTGACGTAGTACTCGTTTTCCCCGTCTCTTCTGGTTTCTCCTTACCACTCTGTTATCTTATAAGGCTTTTCCCAAACTAGTCGTATATTGTGGGAGTCTACTTAAAATACATTCTTGTCTCTGTTTCAAACCTGTCACTTATCATCCATCCATGGAACGAAACACTTAATTGATTGTTGGAACAGGGAAAATACTTCCCCAAACTTTCTCAAGGACAGTAGCGTAAACTCGAGCCTTTGTCATGAACCAAATGAAAGAAAGCTTTTCGAACGATCACTAAACTCCCGTTTCTACTCTAGGTCAGTAAAGTAAGGCCTAACTACAGAATCAGCCCCCAAACTCAGTCAACTTGAGCAAGTTGGCTTAAAACTCAGCACTCACTTAAACTTAGCTCTTGAACTTTAAAAAACTATACAAGTTAGTCCATGAGCTACAATATCAAACGGATGGCGTTAGGGGGAAGATGAGATAGCTTCCTTGTTAGTTGAGGTGGAGTTAAGCCCGGGTATTTGAAAGTGGTGAATTAAAGAAAGAAATGGGTGAATCAAAGACAGAGACGGCTACATCGATAAGAGATAGAGAAAGAAAGGGGCGAATCGGAGATAATAATGGATGGCTGAAGTGATCATTTTTACAGTCCATATCCTCCGGTCTTCCTTCTCCCTTCTCCTTTTTTGGCAACTAGCTCTTTTTATCAAAGTATAACTGAGTCAATAATGAATTTGAGATACAAATCTTTGAAATTTGAGGCTTACGAGGACGAGTATGGCAGTGCTAGTCTTGAAGCTTGTCGCTATTGGCTTAATCCTTGTTACTGGCATTGTGGCATCACCATCCTGCTGTGAATTTTTGCCACTGCCTTTGTGGCACCACAAATTCCTCAAACCATATGGCAACCTCTTTATGGTGGCCAAGGCATTCTGTGTCAGCATCATTCTCACCATGGCTTTATCCACATGCTAGCTGATGGCACAAAATCTCTCATGACCTGACACCATCCCTAACGGGGAACTCTGGGAACGGAAGGTCATTAGAAGTGAAATCAGGAAAGTCAATATGCCATCTCTATGCTGAGCAACTTGAGCTAAGAAAAATAGTGGATTGATTCAGCGAGCAAAGGCTCGAAAACGGATGATTACATAGCATAATCCAGTGGGTTCATCTTTGATTGTAAATTGGAGGATTTGAATTGTGAATTCTAAAGGTGAGGAAGAGGAGAGGAGAAACACTAGTTATGGCAGAAGAGAAAGGATAAATCAAGGATTTGGACTATAATAATGACCACATTAGCAATCCATTTGGCACATCACCCTTACCCTACACACCTTCTGTTAGTTACTGTAATAATTAGACTGACTTACATACATTTTCAAAGTTCAGGGGCCAAGTTTTAAGTGAGTAATAAGTTTCAAACCAACTCATTTGAGTTTGTAAAGTTTGGGGGTTAATTGTGCTGTTAGGCTGCAAAGTAACTAAGTAAGCAAACTCCAGTCGCTTCATAACAATTTTTCATTTTATTTTTTTATAAAAATTATGAAAGTTATGTTATATGAATAAATTAAGTATATATATATTTTTAAAAATTACTTCTTATAAATAAGTTAGCATAATTAAAATACAAAGCATTATGAGACTTGTACATTTGAAAGTTGATATATGAATACCATAAAATGACACAGGTTATGATAAAAAAAATGAAAATTACAAAAAATCCCATGAGGTTTGGTCAAACCTCAAGTTTTATACCATCTGTTTCAAACATGTATGCTTTCCCCTTCTTTTGTTTCAGATACTTATACTTTCCCCTAACAACCTAACAACTTACATCCAATTCGTTTTAACTTTCTCAATTGACTACAAAATGAGTTATTTTTATTTTCACATTTTTTTTACTTGAAACTAATTTTAATTAAAAGCCAATATTATGTAGTTACAATAATCAATTGAAAATACAATTTTTATAATCTTACTAAATTTTTATGAATTTTTCTAGTTTTAAGCCTTAAAAAAAAATTCATAAAAATTTAACAACATCCAAAAAATTTACTTTCAAATTGATTATTTCATCTACATAACATTAGCTTTCAAATGAAATTAGTTTGAGGTAAAAAATATGTAAAAGTAAAAAAAAGTTAGTTGACTTTAGATAAAACGAATTGGCCCTTAACTTCGTGATCACTGTTTCGAGATAAAAGAGAAACTAACTGATTTTACCCTCCTAACCTCCTTTCTTATAAACTTTGAATCCCAAACTTATTCATCTAACAAAAAATCCCTCCTTGGTCTCTTCACGTCGAAACCCAGAAATTCATCGAACAAACCAAAGAACGAAACGAATCAGACTCGCTGCCCTCATACCGTCATCTCTCCCTGTCCTCACCCATTGAACTCCTCACTCTCACTTGAATGATTTTGATTTTGACGACCCGGATAGAGCAACGAGAATTGACCGATCGAGAAACACACATTGTTTCCTTTCTCGCCCAGAAATCCTAGAGCCACCACCGGAAGGAATTCCTTTCCATCACCAAAACGCCTTTGACAGCTAGGGTTCCAGCGAGGCGAAGCTGGTTCTGGGTCTGAATGGGTTATTGGCGCCGGTTCCCTTGACGATGGCGGAGTATCTCTAGCTGATTTTTTATTGGATGATTTTTTTTATGGGGTAATTTTTCCAGATTTCTTCCAGTTTTCGTACAGCTTGCATCTCTTCTCCATTATCTCCGCTTGCATCTCTGCTCCCATCCCTGCTCAAAATTGTTCAACGGTGCCTGGGAATCACGACGTCTTCAATTACGCCTTGAAATCGTCGGTTGCTTCACTGGCTACTCCGATTCATGAACAATTCGCGACGCTCCGGTTTCTCCACTACTCTGGTTTATTGACGATGCTTTAGTTTCTCACGTTGCTCCGAGAATTATGTGCTGTTGCTCCCCTCCCCAGCCATTTGCGAGATTGATTCCAGTCATTTGCCGCTGCGAGGTTGATTCTGCCCATTCGCCGTCACGAGATCAATTCCCGTCGCTCACTGTCGGTGGACTATCGGATATTGGAAGACGAATTGAAGACCATTGGTGGACCATCGGACTTTCGCTCGTTCACCGGGACTGAGAAACGGAGAGGAGGGAGGAGGGAACGGATAAGGGCAGCAGGGAGGAGGAACTATTTATAAACACAGTTTCCAGCGATGTGGAAGCTAGCGACAGAGGAGGACAAAGTTAGATGCATAAGTTTGGGGGGTGTATTTATCGAAATAAGGAGACTAGGGGGAGAAAACGAGTTTTTAACTTTTTTTTTTTTTTAATATGCCATTAACGGAGTTAAGGTTGGAGGGAATAGTTGTAGGTATTTGAAATAGGGGTACAAAACTCAAGGTTTGGCTAAACCTCAGGAGAATTTTTGTAATTTTTCCTAAAAAAATGGTAATACCACATATATTATGATAGAAAAGCGTATGCTGCCGTTCAGCTATAGTTCAGCTCAAGTCAAGACTTAGGTTCGAGATTTGATGCAGGCACTCTCATACAAAAACTCACCAACAAATTGTCTAAATACAGTTTGATACCTTATAAGTTTCATAAAGCAGATAATTTACTCCCAAATTTTTCTTATAACTTCTCTTACATTAAATATGCACTTAAACATACTTCTAATTATTTTTCTAAAAAAAAACCTGTAGTTGAAGTAACATTTTTATAACATGGCAGTGCCACTTGGACCTCCAACATGCAAAACACAGCAAATATTAAGGGAGACATCAGGTCGATGGATTGAGTTTGGCACCTGGGCATCGAGTCATGCTTTTCTCTTGGAGGAGGTTGGGCTAGAAATATTTTTTCAGGAGATTCGAGTTAATACTAATTTGGACATTTCATAAATATAAATGTAACTGTATATATAAAATTTGATTGCTCTTATTAAATATAAATAAAGATCATAGTTATAGTGAGAATGATAACTTTCATTTTCGAATACAGAATATAAAAATTATGCTTTTCTAAACTAATTTAAGTATATTTAAATATTTTCTTTTTCCGAATATAAATGTAAAATAAATTTTAACATCAATATTAATACATGAATAAGGGTGAAGTGGGTTGGTCACCCTCAAGCCCCTTTGACAGCTCAACCTTGTCCACGAATCAGCTTCACATAAACCTGTTACAAACATATGCATCCAATAAGCATCCAACCATAAAGCATTGGCTTATATTTTGATTTGTACTTATAGTAACATGTTTATGAGTTATTGCCAATTAGTTTATAACTAAGTTGGCTAAATACCTTATAATAATATACAAGAGTTCGAAAGATCCAATAGTACAATTATGCTAATATAACTTTATTTTAACATAAAAAAAATTGGCACTATGCTTGGTTTTAATTCATTTTGCCTGCTTTCAAAAATTTTGATTAATTTATCAAATCGTAGTTCTTACGGATGTGAATCTTTTTAAAAAATGTTCCTTGAGTTTGATTTTAAATTTTAAAGTTCATCTTAGAACTTTACCAAACCCAATAAGAAAGATCTCTAAAATTATGTAACTATATATTCACCACAGGGTTTTACTAAACCCACATGGCTGCTCATATATGTGAAACTTAAGATGCATTGTTAAGAAAATTAAGTAAATTGAATTATTTAAACAATTGAAAAACTATCCTCGCCTATATTTCTGTGTGTTATTAATTGTTAAACTAATTCATGGCTAAAAGATAACAAAATAACAAAAATCAAATGGAAAAGAATAAAAATTAAAAAAGCGCTATCAGTGCGTGTTCCGGAAATCGAGATGAGCTAGGGACTAAAACAAACAAACATAGAAGAAATTCAGGAAATCGAGATGAGCTAGGAACTAAATATGCGTTCGCGGGTTGGAGCCTTGGAGGCCAGTTCGTCTTCAAATCTCAATGGTCAATCTTCACTGGTGTCTCCCTCCTGTTTTGGCCTGGTGACGCCTCAGAACGGCACCGTAAGGGAAAAGGGATGACAACGGCCGACTGGTAGCAATGGCAGCAATAAAGACGAGATGGAGCAATGACCACAGAGGAAAAAATTTAGAGTTCTGGGCACAAGGAGGCAAAAAAACCAGGGATTGAATTTTCTTAGATTTTTCTTAATGTTTTCTCTTGAATAATGACTCATATATAAGCATCATGAATGCAATTAACTAATAAGTAATTTGAAGATTAATGCTCATCAAAATCGAAATTTTAGAAGTTTTGTCCTCAGTCCAATCCAAAAGCTGATCCATGTCCATAAGAAATCCTAAAGTATTGATCTGGCTTCCTAATCCACATACATTTTCAATTTAGCCTAACACGTCAAGTATTTGTCAAACTACCCCAAAACTTATAAAATTCACAAAAAATTTATAGAAATTCATAAAATTATCAGATTTGCCCAAAGGGTGCCAATTTTTCACAGGAATTTCTAAAAAGCCTCGTTTCACACCCAAACTCTACCCTTTCACCTAAAATGATTCCCAAAGATGCTTTAAGACTCCAAATTAGTACCTAATATATATTAATGCATGTTTTAACCTTAAATGATCATTCTAAATTCCTAAAAGTCTAACATAATCTAAATTATACAAACACCAAAATGACCTATATTGACCCTACTTGGTTAAAATTATAAAATTTCTTAAAAACCCTAAATACTACAAAAATCATTAAATGACCAAAATGTCCCTAACTATCAAAACAAATAAGGATATCCTCTAGCCTAACCCAAGGATTGGAATTAATATAAGGAAACAATTGAGTGTTAACAATATTGAAATTACTCTCACAGCCCGTCACAATGAGGAATGTATAGAGGCCGTCAAATGAGTGATTATGATCCTCATACGTTATTCACTTTGGCAGTTGATGAGGGTACTAAAGTTTTACTTATTAAGTACATTTTCCATTATTAAACTAGGAATCTCAAAAAATGCATGGAAGGCATAGGCTTTACCATTGTATTGTGGTTAGTTAGGGCCGTAAGTGAATGAAATATCCAGTAAACTGTTCGTGAATTATTTAGTAGGAGTTTGTTTATATTCATATATTAAGCTAAACATATGAACAAATAAAATTTTATATTTATTTATTTAAACAAACGAACAAGAATAAGCTTATGTTCGTTTGTTTATGTTCATGAATAGTTTAGCACTTATTTGTTTATGTTTGTTCATTTGGTCATTTGTTTATTTATTAATTTCTTAATTTATATTATTATATATACTCATTTTTGTCTACATAGTTCATCAATTATTTATGTTATTAACCTGCTTGTCTTTATGGATGTATTCATTCATTTAAGTTCATTCTTTTATATTTATTTACATTTGTCATGAACTTGTTCATATATGTTGTTAGAAAACATGTTCGTTTATTGCTTTTCATGAATAGGTACATTTTTTTGGTTCATTTAGCTTACAACAATCCCATGACTAAAGAATGAATAGGAACAACTGTTCATAGTTTTTTTCACAAAAATAAGAGAACAAATATGAATATGACTTATTTGTATTTGTTAAAAACCTAAACAAATACAAACTGATATGACTTGTTCGTGCTTATTCAGTTCATTTAGAATTTTATGATTAGCTAATCGAATTAAAGGTAATGTTGTCAGATTGATTCTGGAGAGCAGCCTATAGTGGTTACTAGGTGGTAGGACAATCAATTCAACTGGTTCAACTGAATGGGCTAACCGTAACATATATAAGCCTTCACACAAGCATCCTTGCACCCCGCTAAGGATGTTTATTGTGTTGCTATCCAAAATATAACCTCCTTCCATATTTTTTTTCATACATAAATTATATAGTAACATTTTATTATTTCATATTTCATAATAAAATAACACTGAATTTCAATGTGTGCATAGTCAATTATTCAAATTTTAAAGTTAAAGTCATTTCCAAAAGCATGTATAAATAAAAACATCAATATAGTTATAATCATGGTCTTTTTGTTATTTTTTTAATGTTACAATTTTGGGTCAAACTAGTAAAGCATTAACTTAGAAAAATTGAGCCAGTAAAACCACAAGGTAAAAAATAGTGTCAAACCCACAAAAATATGGTTTTATCCAAATGGACCGAGTTAAATGGGTTAATGAGTCAACTAGATTTGACCTAAATAGTTCCAACTTTCGAGGGTGTTCCTTGGCTTCAATTGTGTCTCATGGGTCACAGGTAAACTGGTCCTACCAGCTAGGCCGGACCAAATTAGCAACACTGATCAGAAGCCATCCGCAACCCGGGGGCTGGAACATTTGTATCCAAATTATTGTCCCAAATCCGAATAAAAAGTTGTCGTCTCTAGTCGGACAAAATCGTAAGTGTGGAATATTTTGCGTGCAGCGCTTAGCATGTCATGTGCGAAATCTCCCATCACGAGTGCCATTGTTGCGTCTTATTTTGTGCCTCTAAGTCAAAATTTATGAATTTTGATGAGCACATAATGCTTATCTATATTTTTAAAATTCATGGAAGGCTTAAGTCTTACATATTTGACATGGTGCCTATTTTTTTCATCAAATACAAGTAAGTGGAACCCTTTAAGCATTGTCCATCCAGGCTCCAGCCTAATTTCGGAATAATAGGGGTCCTTGCCCAAAATATGACTACTGGAGGGGTCTTGGACCCAAAAAAAAAAAAAGCAATGTCTTTAAGATAATGTGATTGGTTCTATGTTTTTTTTTTTTTTGTAATCGATTGGTTCTATGTTTTGGATTGTGAGGTCTAGAACTTTCTTAGATATAAAATATTTATGCAAAATCAATTATTTTAGTACGTCTCTGCCATCAATTTACATTAATTGATTCTTTAACGTAGTTTCAGGGGAGTCTACTTTTTCGTGTTTTTGCTGAAAAGACAAATGGTAAATAATGGCTTTTTTTTTTTTTTACTTTTTGAGAAAAAGGGTCATATATCTTGCAATTTTTTAAAAGGAACAAAGAACAAGTAACCTAAAACAGAGGGAATAATAAATTTTCTAACGGCTGTAATATAATTTCTTCCAGAAAAAAAATACAGAAAAGCCGCAAACAATCATCAATATGCATTGGGTTTAGATGATCTCAAAAGTTCCACGTTACTACTTTATACAATACCTGGATACTTCAAATCAAAGCCATAGCATAGGATGTTCAATTTGGTCCGTATGACATGGTCGATCAATAAATAGGCCTTACCCAGCCGGCCAGTGTAAAGGTCTGGGCCTGGGCCTACTCTTGCCGCCAAAAACCAGTTAAACTTAGGCCAAAATACCCCATTACCCCTTGAACTCGGTTAACAAGGATCTTTACCCCCTGAAGTTGAACTCGGTCCTGCTCACCCCCTGAACTTCACTTAATGGGCCGGTCCACCCCCTTGACCATACATGTGCATGTCACGTGATTCTTAATGACAGACGCCGTTTCCAAGCCGTCAACCAGCAATGATAAAGAGCTAAAAGCAGCCTCTTCCCTGGAGATTCAATTTGGGGATTAGGTATTTCGAGTACCTTAGAAATTGAATCTCAGGTGTATCGGTAGGCAACATTCCGTAAGAGATTGATTTTCTTCTTCGAGAAACATCGCATAGTGAAGCACCGAGGATCAATCGTTTGCAGTGGTCATTTGCGATGGCTGTTGTGCATGGTTCCGCCAAATTCGATGAGTTTTTTGTATGTTTTCATTAGAGTTTGTGTTGGTTTCCTCAGTTGTCCCTGATTCTTGGTTTTTGTTCGATGCTGTTTAACATTCAACTGTTGGTTTTCTTTTTAGTTATTTATATACATGAATTGATTGACTATGGTTTGGTTGTAGTTCAATTGGCTTACCATGTCGTAGTTGAATTTAATTCATGTGTTTTGTATTATGAAAGGGTGGTTGTGAGATTGTGCATCAATGTCTTCAGACTACTCTGGAGCGTCATCGTGGTTTGACGAAGAAGTGCCAATTTGCAAATGCAAACATCGAGCGTCAAAAGGTACAACTAGACGTGAAGGAGAGAACCTAGGAAGAAGATTTTTTCGCTGTCGATTTAATGGTGTAAGTGGTGATTTTCATTGGTTTCTTAATAAATGTTGGTTGATTTTTGGCCTTAATTAGTGACTTGGAAGAGACATTCTGGCACTTGTGGTCTTTTAGTTTGGGTTGCTTGGTTGGTTTCCTAGAGGAAAGATGAGTTTTTGATCTGTTGGGAAATTTTTGGTAGAGACATGGAAGTTTTTAGGGCAGCTGCTTCAGCTGGTGAAGGAAAATATGCGTAGTGGAGCTATATATTGAGAGCATTGGAATGGTATTCTGCATTTTTAGTTGGATTCTATGTGATCTATTTTCTTTTAATTTATTGAATTCTATATAATGGTGAAATAATGTGGTTGAATGTATGACTGTTATGATGGCTGGAACTCCAATGCAATGTGAATCAAACTGGAAGGTTGGAAGGGCAACTTCTACATCATGAATTCTTTTTTGTGCTTCCACTTGTTTCTTCATAACAAAATGCTTTTGCATATGTTGTTAAATCCATGTGTATGGCTTGAGATAGAGGAAAGGTTTGATACTAAGATTAGAGATGGTTGTGTGGAAGGGGGAAAAATAAAGGCATAACGGTAATACTAGTTTTCTTACAATACGTCTACAGTTTTAGAAATAAGATGTTGACACATGTTCATAGCTGGGATTCGAGATAGAACGGAAGCTATTTAGCTTGCCATAACTAGTGCGCCAGCTTCTTGGAAAAACACAGGTTGCTGGTATAATAGTTATCTGTAAAACATGCTAGACGTGTACTAATTAAGGCATGTGACAATTGAATTAGGTGAATGTGTGTGAGTTTGTTTGTTATGTGATTTTTTCTTGGATACATACGTGTAGGTGATACATACGAGTTTGTTGAATGACCGTAGTTTGGTTGTTAGTGATGCCAATAGGAAAGGGCTCATTGGTCTGGTTTTAGTAGGATAGTTGGTTAGTAATCAAAGATATTATTCTTGTTTTACTGGTTCTTACAGTAAAAATGAATGACATTGTATTTGTTATATATTTCTCTCTATTTTGAAGGACGGTACAAAATGTGTGATAAAGATGTCTGTTTTTTTTTCAGACAAGTAAAGACTGCAAATTTTTTAGATGGATTGATGATGAGTTCCCAGAACAGGCTAAGGTGGTGATTGATGAATATTTTGCGAAAGGGAAGACATTGGACGAGGAAGTTCGTGCGCTGAAGGTGCAAGTTTCACAGCTCTGTTTTGCAAGGGAGCATACAACTGATGGTACAATTAGTAGCATTTTAGTAGGCCAGCTGGGGAATTTGGACAAGAAGCTGTCAGAATTAACAGTTTATCTCATTAGTTTGTGTTGTATTTGTGTACTTATTTTATCTGTAGCAATCATGTTGTACTTCTTGGGTAGGTAGATGTTGGAGTAAGTGATAGAGCTATGAACTAGGTTTTCTTGGAATGGTAAGCATGTGTTGATGCTGCCAAGTTGTAATTGACAGTTTATGAGGAAATGGTAATGCTATTCAACTTTGGTTAAGCAATTGCATTCTGGGATTGGAAATTGTGTTGTCTGATTGCAGGTACTTGGAATACTGGATTTTATTATCTATGATGTGTGCTCTTCTTGTTTATGAATTCTTGGAGGCAAATATTTGCCAACTAGCTCCATGTTGCAGAACAGGAAAATGTGTTTAGTAACAGGCAAATATTTGCGAAATAGCTCCATGAACAGGAAAATGTGTTTGGTAACAGTAACAAAATAAGTTTTCAATTTGGCAGAATTATATAACCATATAAACTTAGACAGTCATATGGCTCAATAGAGTTACATAACCATGCAAAGTTTTCAATACAGGCAGAAAATGCAGCTTCTACTGTGAAGCAGTAAAGATGAAATCTTCGCCATTTGAGAGTTGTGTTTTAGTTGGAAGTCCAAGCTGCAAACAAACACAACAAATTAATTCAATCACGTTGGTACACAAAATCCATCATTTTGGATACATTGCATTCACATTAAATATTTTAAAAAAATTACTCTTACATCTAATATTTGGGCTCCAGTGTTTGGATCATGAAATACTCCTACTCCTAGCACCTTTCCCATTGTAGCATTTGCAGATGATGTTGCAGCACTTGCTTGTGTCTACAATGCAAACATGTTTCAAACACCAACATGTTTAACAACTTATATTTATTGACATATAAAAATTACTGAAAACGTCCAACTTGCTAGTGTTATGAATGCATACTTCTGTTGGGGCCGAGGCAGGACATTAAAAGAAAGAGGGGGCAGGATAAACAGATGGTTGACTGTTTGGTACACCATGATTGAACTAAACCCCAAAAAGTAAGCCAACTCTGCCATGACTGAACTCTCCTTAATAAAAAACAACAACAACAACAATAAATAAATAAATGACTGAACTAGCCTCAGCTTTCAAGTATGACTTCAAAACCATCAAATGAGTATGCATTCATAACAGAGATGCCTTGGTTGCAATTTAAACCAGAATTTGAAAAGACACTTGGTTGCAACCATGCTTCAGCCTTGCGGCTGGTACAGAGATGCCTTCAATCCCAAGCCAAGTATGACTTCAAAACCATCAAATGAGTATGCATTCATAACACTAGCAAGTTGGACTTATATTTATTGATATATAAAAATTGAATATAGTTTGAATAAAAAACCTGCACGCCACATGTTTTCTTTGTATGTTCTTCACTGTTACATATTGAACAATGTCTTTTTCTCCCATGCCTAGAAATCTTCACCTTGCCCTTTTTTGGCTCATTCCTTGCTCTTTTTTGGCTAGTTTGTGGTCTACCTGGCATTACCCTTTGAAGAGGTGGAAGAACTTGACCCAGTCCACTTTCCTCCCAAAACTCTTCTCCAGGCATAGTCCCAATAGCATAGTCATATGCCTTTAAGAACTTCTCTTTCTTGTAAACTGAATCAATGAAAGCCTTGGGGTCATCTGCTTTAAAGTGAATAGCCCTAATTGCATGTTGGCATGTTATTCCAGACAGCTTCCACCCGTTACACGTACAGAATTTGGTTCTCAAATGAACCTCATATCTATTTCTTCCCAAACTTACCTCATAACCATCTTGACCATTCCAATGCACCCTCCATCTATAACTGTCACCAATATTTTCTACCAAGATTTTTCAAATTTTCTTACCATGCTCTTCTCATTGTGGCCATTTTGAAGCGAAATTCCTTTTCTCTATGGCTCTTTGCATCACAAAAAGTCTAATGTCTTCTAGCATAGAAATGATTGGCTTACGCTGAGCTCCAAGCAACACAAAGTTAAAAGCTTCACAACTATTATTATCAACTGAATCACACTTGGTAGCTATTGAAAAATAAGCTATGCACCATTTCCTTAGGTCTATACGCATGACAGCCTCTTTTGCGCCAGGTTTTAACAATTCAAGTTCATCTAGCTTTCTTTTGAGGGTGAACTCATTTGATGCTTTTGCTACTGCATAGAAAGCAAGTTTAATGGCATCACCTCTAAATTTTGGATACCAATTTGCATAAATATGCGTTGCACATAGTCGATGTTCTGCTCTTGGAAATATTTCTTCAACTGCATTAAGAAGTCCCTACAAGGAAAAATTAAAATGCAATTTTATATCATGAAGTAAATAAAATAGTTAACTATTGAACTATATTTCCTGCTGTACACTTGCCTACTGGAACCTCTGTGAGTTAGGTACATGTATTTATGTTACTTGGTCCAAGTTTTCATACCAATTAATTCCCTGCTTGGATACTTTCGAAACCCCTCCTACTTGCCAACTTAGCATTTTTCATTGCTACGAATTACGGTTTAGTTAGTTAATATGCATTCCTCGTAATAGTTATGAGTTTTAAGTCCTAAAAGTTATAATAAAGTTATTTATTGGTAAATGAAGTCCTAAAAATTATTAAACTACGAAGAGATTAACAACCAAGCAGTTATAATTCAAACAATTCAACTTAAAAATGTTCTTACCTTTTGTTGGTCAGACATAAAACACCATCCCATTCCATCTCTTGTTTTTATATCATGCCTCAAGTGCTCCAAAAACCAAAGCCAAGATGCAGTAGATTCAACTTCAACTACGGCCCATGCTAAAGGATACATCTGGTTGTTTGCATATTTACCTACAGCAGTCAATAATTGGCCTTTCACCACCCCTTTTAAAAAGCAACCATCCAAGCCCAAGAACTTCCTACATCCCTCCATAAATGCATTTCTCAAAGCAGCAAAACATACATAAAATCTTTTGAAAAAAGGTGGACAACCAGGTCCCCTGTGATCAACCTCCATATCTATACTACTTCCTGCATTTGATGTACGAAGGGCCTTTATATAATCATGTAACCTTGCATACTCCTCACCAATATCTCTCTCAAACTTCTTCATCACTTTTCTCTTTGCTTTCTTACACTAATTTCTTGACACTTCCAAGTTAAATTGTTCTCTAACTTGATCTTGAATGTAATCAAGCTTCAAATTCCGGTGGCCATATATCAATGACTCATATGACTTGGCTATCCATGGGCTATCTGTTCTTGAAACTTTCAACAGCTTTGAACAATTATGTCTCCCAACATAAGTTTTTACCATGAAGTACACCTTCAATTTCACCTTCTCCTCAGAAGCAAAAAATAACCATGGACATTCATTCGCCTTACATTTGGCCACAATTCTACCCTTTTCATTCTTGATGTAAACAAACTCTCTTTTTTCACTTATTTCATACTTTTTAAGTGCCCTCCTACATTGCTTTGCATCTGTGAAACAAAGACCAACAAAAAACTTAACTTCCTTGCATCTTTCATCATACCTGGCATACTTAATTCGTCTTCTTACCGAGACTTTTTCATCGTCATCCCCACTTTCAGAAGAAATACTCTCAATGTCAGAGTCGTCTAGCTCATTTGCACCTTCATCACCACAATCTGAAATATTTTCATTCTCATATTCCCATCCGCTTTGCTTGTGTCTAGCTTCATATTCCTTCTGTTCAGCATTGCATCTGAAACTATAAGGTTGGATGAACTCCTTTGCTGTTCGAAGTGCTTTTACAAGCTCGTCATCTTCACCACACAATATGGTGTCAGGAATATTGTTCAACTCTCGATCAAGCTTCGCTGAAAAATCTTCAGTCTCATCATCCTAACCATCCTTACCACCAGTCTCAGTTTCATTCACAATCCCATCACCTTTATTTTCGATTCCATCAACCCTTGTCTCATTTATATCTTCTACCAATGCCTCTTTATTGGTAATTGTTTCAGCTGAAAAGTCTTCAATGCCCTTGTGCTTAAATTGCTCAAAATGTTCAATGTAAACCTCAACATATCCACTTAAAATACCACATGCTACCATATATAGTGTACTTGTATCATTGTGTAATTCTCTTAGTCCCACATCAAAACTCATATCAGGAATTTTATAATAAGTCTTTTTCACCTCACTACGTTCATACCCATCTTCTTCTAACCAATCTAAAACCACCAATATGTTACTAAGTCAGAGTCCAAACTTTTCTCAAACTTTTTCTCACCAATATACCTCATACTTGGGTGCCTTTTTAGTATTCCATCATGGTATATTACTATATTCAAATTCCCCATTTGCACTTACATTTCATAAATAACATATTACTTTTTAACACAAAAACCATATTACACATTCTCATTACTCATTAACTAACCACTTTATATCTCCTTAACTTTCCTACATAACCAAACCCCTTATAAATGAACTAAAACCATTTATTGCCTCACATTAATTTGTCCAACAATACTATTATTGGCCGGAACAATAAAGAGTAATGAATAATAAAACCAAAACCCACCTCTACTAACTGTAAGCAAACAAAGAATGGAAAAAACGTGCCAATGAATAAATTGTTTGTTCGCACTTTTTTATGTGCACAATGAATAAAGCTGGATTGGATTATTTGATTAATAGGAATCAATGCTTCTTCATGGACCACTTTGCCAAATAGCCAGAACAGTGGAGGGAATCAATTCTGCTTTGTTTGTCTTTTCTCCAAACCCTTGTTCCTTACATGCCGTGCATTAAGTCTCCTGCGTGCAACTTTCCCGCTCGCTCCTATTTTTTCTACTCCAGGCTTTAGCTCTTTATCGTTGCTAGTTGACGGTCGTTGCTGGTTGACGGCTTGGAAATGGCGTCTGTCATTAAGAATCACGTAACATGCACATGTATGGTCAAGGGGGTGGACCAGCCCATTAAGTGAAGTTCCGGGGGTGAGCAGGACCGAGTTCAACTTCAGGGGGGGTAAAGGTTCTTGTTAACCGAGTTCAGGGGGCAATGGGGTATTTTGGCCTTAAACTTAAACCTCTCTGGAGTCTTGACCGCAAAGACTCGGTTAATCCACAAGTGAGCACAAACATTTTTGCCTTGTTCCACATTTGCCACCGCACTTCAGTTTCTTACGTAGAAATTTCTCATAGTTCATGACAGTGTCTTTCTTTTTATTCTTTTTTTTTCCCCCATTTGCTAGCCAGAACTCGATTTAAGTCAGTCAATTCAGGCCAATATGAGCACTTGTTGGTTTATTGCGTGGCAAGACTGGATATTTACTGTCAAAATATAATTGTAAGAGAGTGAAAATCAGACAAAACTAAGTACAAGCCATCAGTCCATTGTGTGGGTGTACCAACAACATGGAAGGGGCATTTAAAAGTGAAAACCATTGCAAGACGAGTACTATGAAAGACGTGTTTCCATAAAACAGGGACCAATTTTGAAATTAGAAAAGGACTAGAGCCCTTGACAACGGTTTCTTGTCGTTTACTGAACAACTGTTCAAACGAATCAAACCTGGAGAAATCACTAGCACTGCACTAGCAGCGAGTAAATTAATAATAGTGGAAGTTTTAAATCTAGTGTTTGGTTCGATCATTCTCGCCGCAACGTCCGGAGCCGGCAACAGCTACTTCCACCTGTGTCTTCTTCCCATGGCCGGCTCATTTTCACTCTCACTTTATTCCCATAATACTTACACTGTCATCGCTTCTCCATCCTCGGAGCATCTTCCACAAAATGTCCGGAAACTACCGTTTTCACATGGACCAGAAGGATCTCCTCCGGAAGTTGATCGCGGCTGTTGGGAATTTTATGCAGGAGAGGTTGGCCAACAAGCAGCAGAGGATCCAGCACAAAGAACGATGCGCGGAAAGATTAGCTGCGGAGGACGGGACCGGCGGCAGAGACGAGGAAGTCCGGTACGCTGACCAAGCGGTGCTCGCGAACCTCGACTGGGGAATCGAAGCTCTGGAAGAAGCAATCGACACTTCGAATGTGGAGACAAAGCACGCCAGACTAAATTACGCCGAGAAGATGCTTCAAGTGTGCGCGATGCTCGATTCTGGCCAGAGAACCGCCGGCGTCCCCAATTTCTACCTCTCCGCCTGGGCTCATCTGAATCTCTCCTGTCTCTGGATGTTGAGGAACAGCATCCAGAGTTCGGTTCTTCATATTCTCGAGATGTTCTCGGTCGACCCCTTCTTTTCCAGGAACGATTTCGCCCCCGAGCTGTGGAGAGAGATTTTCCTTCCACACATGGGCTCGATTGTTGGGTGGTATTACGAAGAGCGGCACAGGCATGGATTCTTCCACTAATATCTTAGATATTTAGACTTTTGAAATACTGGTGGTTCATGAAATTCGAAATTTATGTCTTTCAAAAACTTTGACAGGCTTGTGATGGAAGTGATTCCGGACTCTTCTGATTTGTCCTTCACGGCTGATATTGATCAATTCTTCAATGAATCTCTGGTGTTCTCCATGAGGCCTGACCAAGTGGAGAAGCTGAACACGTTGGAGAAGAATTATGGGGAGTCATTGGATGAGAGCACAAAAATGTTTGCCAAGTACTTCAAGGATTGTATGGCTTGTGATTCCGCCTCCAGCAAGAAAGTGAGTCCGATGCTACCGATTGCAGAACCACCAATGACTCCTCTCCATGAAGTGAGCGGCTCTATTCCTGATTATGTTAAGTTCGGTCCAATATTGCCCAAGAGCGCTGGATTTTCTCCAGCCCTCAAGTCTAAAAGGTGAGATTGAAATGGAAGTAGGTCCGCTTCTAAGTTCTCTGCCCATTTGCCTACATTATACCGTGCATATGAGTAGCTTATGGAGGAACCACGATTTGGGAGCCATTAAACTTGCCTTCCTCCTAAGGAGTAAAAACCATTTTGGTTAAGCTTGTCTTGTGATTTGATTTATGCTGTACCATTTTCCAGGTTTCTGTCTTTTGGCATTTCTTGCAATGTTTACTCATTTGCACATTTGTTTCAAACAGCAAAAAAGCAACTTCACCTGTCTCAAAGAACGTAGATAATTTTACTACCTGGGATTCTCAAGTAAGGATATGTCTACCATAAGTGGTTCATTTTCTGTAAATGTTTTGCAATTCTTGGAATCCAAATTCACTTTCTTGGTTTGATTGTTTAGGAGGAGGGCTTGCTTGAGGATAAAGAAAATGATTACGGTTATGAACTGAATGCGGCTTCCATGGAGTTCGAAGAAGAAGAAGAAGAAGAAGAAGATAAATTGCACGAGGCCTTATTTGCTGAAGATATCACGATGGCCAGAGATAAAGAAGCTGGCTCCTCAGCCCAACCACTCACAAACAAAACACAAAATTGTTCTCCAGTCTTATGCCCTATTTCCCTTAGAACTCCTCCTCCAAAGGGTTCGTCTCCAAAACCAGTTGTCAGTTCCAGGAGGGAGCCTAAATCTCTTTTGCGCCTTTTATCAAGCCGTGTCTCTGGCCCCAGTTCCCTGTCCTTGCAGCCTGTCTCTCCTTGTAGCAGCAGCTCAGCAGATACCGATGTTGAGGTCACAGGATGCCCCTTGATCTACAGTTTTTGGCCATATTTAAGTTCTGTTTATTGCTTATAGTGTTGAGGCTATAAAATGTCAGGTTACTGACATAGCTTGGTAATCCAGGAGAGTGAAAACCATCATCTATCAGTGAGCATGAGTTCTGAAAATGCAAACATCCAGGAACAAGAACTTAGGTAACAAATGCTTCTACAAATCTTGAAGTCACTAATTCTGTAAATTCTAGCTAACAAAAAATACATGTATGGGAAATTTATTAATCTTTTGCTCTAATAAGCTCAAATCCTTGAGATATTGCAGTCCCTGCAGCTCAGTTTGTGGAGGTAGTCCTAGCTGGGTTTCATCGCCCTTATCTGAGAAGCAGACTTCACATTCAAGACCACCCAAAGATTTTGTCTGCCCCATCACAGGGCTGATTTTTAACGACCCAGTCACCCTCGAAACCGGTCAAACATATGAAAGAAAAGCAATTCAAGAATGGCTTGAAAGAGGAAATACTACATGCCCCATTACCCGGCAACGTCTCTCCTCAAATATGTTACCTAAGACAAACTACGTTTTGAAGAGGCTTATAACAACGTGGAGAGAGAAGTACCCAGAAATTGCACTGGAGATTTCTGAAACTCCCAAGAATTCATTTAACTGCCTCCCACAGAGAGACATCAAAGCTCTATCTCCTTTATCCAGAGAAACTGGTTTTTCTAATCGCAAGGGTACAGATGATTATGTAAGCCTAAGGAGCAGACGGTTCATGAGAGTGGCAGTAGCTACATCACCAACTAGTGCGATAACTCAAGCCGCTGTGGAAGCCATTATCAATGGATTACAATCTCATGTTTCATGTCTATGTACTTCAGACAATCTGGAAGACTGTGAAGCAGCTGTATTGGCAATAGCTAAATTGTGGAAGGAGGCACAAGGAGATGCCACAGTTCATTCTTACTTATCCAAACCAACCATTGTAAATGGGTTTGTTGAGATACTATCTGCTTCAGTGAATAGAGAAGTCCTCAAGAAGTCAATCTATATACTGTCTGAGCTAATCTTTGCAGATGAGAATGTTGGCGAGACACTTACCAGCGTCGATTCTGATTTTGATTGTCTGGCTGTCCTACTTAAAAATGGGCTAGCAGAAGCTGCGGTTCTCATATACCAGCTAAAGCCGGCATTTGCTCAACTGTCAGCTCATGAATTTATACCCTCCCTTTTACAGATTGTCCTAAAAATCAATGAAGCCACAGATGACCTTCAGCTGGTAATAGAACCTAAGGAAGCTGCTTTAGCATTGCTTGAACAGATATTGATGGGTGGGGATGAAAACAGTAGGTTTCTCAGTGCTTTAAGTGTTATTTCTTCCAGTGGTATTCCTCACCTTGTCAAGTGTTTGGAAAGGGTGGAAGGAAGGAGTTCCATTATTTGCATACTTTTATGTTGCATGCGCGCCGATAAAAGTTGCAGGAGCTTGATAGCTAGCAGGATTGAACTGTCTTACGTGCTTGAACTATTTCATTCTGGGGATGATAATATTCGTGGCACATGTATAGAGTTTCTCTCTGAGCTGGTTCGTGTGGCTAGGTATGTTGAAAGCACATGATTTCACTTATGGTGTCCTTCTTCCTTCTCGCAAATGTACTTGCTTGCTGAGATTAATTTTCTCTCTGATACAGAAGGACGTGTCGCAACAAAATCTTGCGCACAATCAAAGATGAAGGAGCATTTAGTACAATGCATACATTTCTTGTGTATCTTCAGATGGCCTCCATAGAACTGCAGCCCAGAATTGCAACACTTCTTCTTCAGTTAGACCTCTTGGTGTGTTGCAAATCTTTTAATATTTGAACAAACCACAAGTTGTGAATGGATTACATGTATATCATCTTGCCATAGAACATTGGTTCAAGATTTTCCAACTTGTACAGGTTGAGCCACATCAGATGAGTATATACAGAGAAGAATCTATAGAGGCCTTAATTGAAGCACTGTGCAGAAAGGATTTCCCTAGCCATCAATTGATGGCCATCAATGCCTTACTATCTATTTCTGGACGTCTGACTTCAACAGGAGATTCATATACTGAAGTCTGGCTGCTCAAATGCGCGGGGTTTGATCAACCTTACAATGCTTTAAAGAAGGCAGAGCAACTGCAAAGCCTGGGAAATGACTTGAGAGAAGTACCGGTTTGTCTACTTGTTTTACTAATGTCGAATATCGTTTGTGCCTGTTATTTATCTTTTGGCCCTTCTTTTCAATCCCACTCTCAATCAGTATCATTGCCTAGGATGAAGAAGAAGCAGAAGAAGAAGAAGTCTCGAGTTCCTGGGAGAAGAGGGTAGCTTATGTCCTCTGTAACCATGAAAAAGGTTCTATCTTCAAAGCTCTGGAGGAATGCTTTAAGAGTAATTCCCTGGAAATGGCAAAGTCATGTCTTACCATTGCATCATGGCTGATTCATATGCTGTCTGTACTGCCTGATACGGGTGTAAGAGATATTGCTTGCAAGTCTTTGCTGGAAGAATTTATCAATGTTCTCCAGTCATCAAAAAATTTGGAAGAGAAGATTTTGGCAACCCTTGCTTTGAGATCCTTCATCAATCATCGAGGTATTTGTTTTAGGCGATTATATTGGATTCACCAAGTCCAGAAGGAAAGGGTTGAATAAAATCTAAGTTCCTTTTTCCAAACCTGCTCCCATTTTGAGTCAAGAATTTATTTACATCAATGACTAACCTAAATTAAACATTATATTTCCAGCTGCTCTTCAAGAACTAGGGAAGTATGCTAAATGCATCTACAGAACATTACAAAAGCTCAAGAGGCACTCGGTGGGGGTCGCTGATATACTAAAAGCTTTGGTGAACTTGTCATCTGTCAATGCTGTATGTGGGAAAAATTGCATATTCTTTCATATGAACTTTGTAGAGAATCATACAATCACTGGCTCGTTTCCTTGTTTTCCAGACTGATATGTGGCATTGTGCTGAGGTGGCAGAAATAGATTCAAGCTCAAACGGTGAGGCCCTGTGTTTGCTATATCTGAAGGGTCGTGTGCTGAGCAGCCACTCTGATGGAACTATAAAGGTATGAAGGTAAACGAAGCACTTGTACACATATGTATGATGGATGTATGCTTGACAATACTCTGAAAGGAATTCTTTCTGCTGGACTGTGTCCAATACCTGTTCTAAAGGCCAAATCATTTTCTTTCTTCAAGGTTTGGGATGCTGGGAAGAGGGTCCTAAAACTGATTAAAGAATTTCGGGAGCATACGAAAGCAGTTACATGCCTGTATGCTCCATCTTCGGGTGACAAACTTTACAGTGGTTCAATTGACAAGACAATCCGAGTAAGTTGCATGTTTTCAGGATATCTACAATGACTCCTAATGTAACATTTAATATGTTCCTCCCTATTTTCGTCTTATGCAATGGTTTGCAGGTTTGGGCCATCAAACCTGATCAGATTCACTGTATTCAAGTTCATGATGTTAAAGAGGCAGTATACGAGCTGACAGCAAATGCAAAACATGCCTGTTTTGTTCCGCAAGGGACTGGAGTAAAGGCAGGTGATAATATTGTCACAGTATGATTGCAACCAACAAACAATCACCTTTTCTGCAATTTCTGCTCTCGCAGCTTTATAACTGGTCAGGAGCACCGAGGCCTATAAGCTTGAATAAATATGTGAGGTGCATGGCCATGACTGGAGACAGACTGTACTGTGGTTGCTCTGGTTATAGCATCCAGGTAAAATTTCTTCTCAGTTTTTAGAAATATGAAGTGTTCTTTACTCAAAGTTTTACTTGAGGTAACAGTAAGAGATGAGGAAATTGAACCCCCATTCCACATCATCTGATCTTTCATTCCATATCATCTGATCTTTCCAGGAAGTGGACCTTTGCAATTCAACTTACAGCACCTTCTACTCAGGAACAAGAAAACTGTTGGGTAAACAAACCATTAACTCTTTGCACGTTCAAGATGGTTTCTTATATGCTGGAGGGTCCTCAGTTGATGGAACAGCAGGAAAGG